>JBBKCR010000122.1:5122594-5139755 GCA_037577295.1 Ladigesia roloffi | reverse complement strand
ATATGCGTGTGTGTGTGTGTGTGTGTGTGTGCGTGTGTGTGTGTGTGTGTGTGGAGTGAATGGTGGTGGGGGTACTGGAGGGTATGTGTACGTGTGCATTGGTGTAATGTATGCCTGGTGCGGCACGCTAGTGTGTAAGTTTATATTTGTGTTCATGTGTGTGTGTGTGCATGTGTGTGTGTGTGTGTGTGTGTGTGTATGTGTGTTTATGCCAGAGTCATAGGTGCAGTACTTTTAAAACATGGCCCTAGAACTCCCTATGACTTATTTAAGATTCTCTAAAACTTTACAATGCATCAGGTTTTGGTGTTTAATGTTATCTAATATAGGAGCAGAGCTCATGGTGTTCTATCTGTATGCGTACATATTTGTTCTCCAGGGTACAATGTATAAAGGCACATACAAAGATGGCATTAGCTCAAATTGTAAACTGTAAATAAGTTCTAAATATACAATGCAATGATTTGCCCCAGGTAAAGTGATATGTATGTATGTCATTTGCATAATTGGTATGTATGTAACTTGTATGTAAAGCTACTGAAAATGTAGAGTATCCACATTGTTTTTCCTTTCAAGAAAGTAATTCCACAAATTTTGTAATTAAGGACTGTTTCATTGTAAATTAATTATTAGTGCTTTGGTAAATAAAACTTGGAAAACAAACAGAAAAAATGCAATGAAAATGGAGGGTAATTACCAGTAGTTTACCCAGTGGTTTATTGGTTACAGCAAGTGGTTACAGAACAACAACTTACACACATAGTTTCAGGTTCAGGGATTACAGGAATGAAGAAGCGACTGGCTACTTTCAGTAAAATGTGTACTTGCATAAATGGCAGTGATCGGGGAATTTAAAAAAAAATTTATTTTTTACGTTGCCCACCCTTATGAGCCTTTGTGCTCTTCAAATTCAGCCAGATGATCTTCATTAAAATGGACTTTTGGTAAATAAGACACATTGCCAATGCTCCAAAGCTGTGCTGCTGACAGATGAGCCCTTAATTAAAGGAAAGCCTGTGAGATTCCATACATAACTACAAGCGTAATGTGGGACTTCCACACTACACATAGCCTCCACTTACACCTTACCACCGGAAGATCTGAGGCCCTGTCGGTCACACAGCTGGTTTCTGTGAATTCGAATACACTATAAAAGCCTCAGTTGGTTATTATTTGTAAAATCCTTCAGCGGCTTTTAAACCTGATTTTTTCCATCTAGTTTCCCATTATAAAGCAATGACAACACCCTGCTAATTAAGGAAATGCACACAAAATGATTGTGCTCACTGTCAGTGGCATTAAAAAGATTATGATCATAGGCATTTAGTTACCAATTATTTTTAAGTGTTTTATTTTCATTTATCACATTATGTTGGTGAAAGCATATAGTCTTATCATACTTCAACCTGTAGGTATTTATTTATATATTGTACACATTGTTTAAGCAAAGTACCAGCACTTTTTACTTGTGTATAGACTTGTGTATAGACTATTATGCCCAACTCTTCACATTTTAGAAGTTTCCTTTAAGTTGTTTTTACAGTGTGGTCTATTTTGCTTCATCGATTCATGAACCAGATGCAACTGAACCACCATGGCGTGTGTGTTTGTATTTTGCTTTGGTGAACCTGTTAACAGAAATGTTTTGATCAGAGAAGCAGATTAAAGGATTGGAGAGGAATGTCAACTGAAACAGAGTGAAGAAATCTGCAGGGACAACAGTACCCTTCAGTCAACGTTAGGTCAATGTCAATTTCAGTCCCATATCACTATAATGAATGTAGAAATAAATATAAATATATTGCTGAAAAAATGTGTAATTCTTGGATTTTGTATTTGACATTGTTAATAATGGGCTAAAACATAGGTCTGGATGCAGAAGCACACACACACACACACACACACACACACACACACACACACACACACACACACACACACACACACCAACCAAGAGGAACTCCTGCAAGCTGTCTTATTTCAAAAAATGTCATCACCCACTAGCCAGGCCAGTGGAACATCTGCATCTTTTCAAACATGGCTACGCTTTTTTCTTTGGTCAGTAAGACTCCCTTTCTCTCTCCTTCCACAGTGGTCTTCTGATGGGCCAACACAGCTTTCATTTCTAAAAGCTGGTGAAAATGGTCTCATGGTCTACAGCTGGTCATAAGCACTTCACTTTGAAATCAGAGCTGGTTCTCGAGCTGTTTGCATACCGCGTGTGAGCAGCGTGCGAGTTCGAGGGAACACATTAATTAATGATCAGGACCAAACCAGTCACTCAATGTGACCCAGTCTCTTCATTCACCTCCTCTGATTCAGTGACATGAATTGTGGAAAAGCCTATGAGCACATTTTAATATCCCATGCTTTTTGGTAGCTAGCTAGCATTAGCTATTTCAGTGCACCATAAGGGACCATGGAACTGCAACTTTTAATCTTAAATTCGTACAACCCAGAAAATTTTGACCTCCTGGCCCTCCTTGATTTTACTTTATATTCAGCTTCCTTGTGGCCACCATTTGCCAATTGAAACCTATGAAAAGTACATTCTGTAATTCCTTGTTTTTTTAACTGTTAAATCATACAATTTAGGTTAAAGAGATTTCATTCTAAACTCAACATGTGAGTAGTTTTTAGTGGTTTCTATCAGATTATGTAATATATCCATTTTTGGCCAAGCGACCAATTCTGTATATTTTATATAAAGGCCATATATTTATATATTTTTTATATATTGTTAAATACTTTTTTGCTACTTTTACTATATAAAGTTTATAACTAACATCAGTTCTTGTCACAAGTATCAAGTATCTTTTTGTTTTTGTCAAGTGTCACAAGTGGATGTATGGCACTTTCAAGTGTGCATATTATTGAAGTTAATATATATATATATATTTCCATGCATAAATACAGCTAAAAAGGTCTTAAAAAGCAAGTTAATTGGACACAAATGGTCCACAGGAGGGCCAGAGGGTTAAATATTGTGACTGCTCTGTGATCCCAATGCTGTGGGCCAGTGAGTTGAGGTTTGGATTGTAGTACTCTTTGCTAGTGCCTTGTTAAATGCTTTCACCTCCCCAGCAGTAGCCCCGTGAGTTAGAGGTGAGTTATCTAAAGGTGTGGATCCTGTTTCCACTCCCAGGCACAATTGAGAGTGCCAGTTCCTCTCACAAATGGTGCTTTACCCCAAACCATGTAACACCAGCTCATTAGCATCCAACTGAGAGCCCTTCACACTCAGACTTCACTGCCTTTTAGCTTCTGTTTGAGCAGAAGTCAGGAGAAGCAGTGTCATCCGAATTAGAGGCTCAGCTCTAATCAGAGTGTGATTCCTGACAGTTTGTCCTCTCAATCCCTCACTGTTTTTCTCTCACTATTCTCACTTTCTGTCTTTCTCAAAAAGGAGGTTTCACACCCATCCCTGTCTCTTGTTTTTCTTTTATTCTATTGCACAGATATTCTACACACCTCCATCCCTGGAGTCACTGGAGTCACTGGTGTCTTCTGATCTAGATACATGACCTTCCCAATTTTTTCTCTCTCTCTCCTAAGTGTCACAACACTTCCCAAGCCTCTCTTATTATCCCATGCAGATGTTAACCAGCCAGCCAGTGCCCGAGTCAGTATTAGGTGGCCTCAAATCTAATCGATATCAAAACCCTATCAAGACTCAAGGGAGATGCTAAGCCCTGAGCTTGCTCTCAGGTTTCACACACTCGTAAAAGTCTGGAATTTTTTTCTCCTTTTTTTGCTCTCAAAATCTTTCTGTGCGCGGATCACACGCTGTCCTGACTTCAAAGCTGCCTGGCATCAGAGGGCTTCCCTTCCATGGCCTTAGAGGGTCTCAGTTCCATCTATTTTCCCTGTGTTAGCATCTTTCAATATCTGGCTGGTTTGGGTCTAAAGCGCTTAATCAAATGAATCACGCTCTGGCTTTTATCTCACCGTGGGGCCCTTTGTTTTGGGCCCCTGAAACAAAAGCATTAATAAAACCCACTGGCAAACAGTGGATCTAACATGGAAAAGTGATCCTGGGCTGGTATTACAAAGGCGCAGTGAAAGGGAATTGAAAGATTAAGCCAAGGATGTGGCCGTAATTACTTTAAAGCAGTTAATCCTACCCATCTGGGTCTGGTAATTGTTTGATACTTATGGATGATCATCAGCCTTAATTGGTTTGTTATTCTTTATGAATATGAATGAAGAGGGGAGAAGGTGTTTAGTTTTCAAGTCTTTTATTGTTCGCACCCTGAGATTGGGTTCACACAGTCTTATTTTGGGTGCTTTAGTGTGAGAAGAAAATGTATAGGTGCCTCTAAGGGACAGATTTATTAAACTGAAAGCAAAATAGAAGCAATTCTCTCTCTGTTTTAGTCTTACAGAGGCTTACTGATTTATTAGATCCCAGTTACTTCGTAGCACAACTGAATAAGAGCTGTCCTGCTTTCCCTTCTGCAGAGAACTTAGCTGATGCCAGTGTGAACTCTGTTGAAATCTGATCCTCAGTGGATATCTGTAACCAAGTTTTCCTGTATAGCTCGGTTGAATCCAGCATTCGAGGTATGGAATTGGTCTACGAGGCATTCTTGACTTTTCATGACTTTTCCTATATGATACTTGATGTCAGAACTTTGGAGTGAGTGCGTCACTCTTCGTGTGTCCTATGGCTGATAGCTCTGTGAGAGCTCCACCTTTAGCCCACATGTGTGATGGATGGCTTTATGACTCTATTCTCGTCTTCAGCGTCAGTGGGAACTCAGCCATTCAGAGCGGAGTATGTGACCTTTCCTTCTTTCTCCCCCCATTTCTCTCTCTCGTTCTCTATCTCTCTCTCTCTCAAAGGTTGCCAACCTATGATAGCAGAAGGCGATGACCTGAAACCTTTAATAAATGAATTCAATAACCTTGGGTGTAGAGAGATCACACTTGCTTCTGCTAGACAGGTGAACATGACAATAATTGCAGTATTGGTCAAATCTCCAATGGGAATCCAAACATTTGCATTAAACATCTTTGGGATGTGACAAGGACATGAGCAGATTCGTAGATCATTCTATAGTCGCAAATGAGCTGCAGTTAAGTTTTGAGTCAGACAACCTTAAGTTTTAAAAAGATAATACAGTATATTGTGATTTAAGAGCATATTCAATCAACAAAACACCAACATGTTTTGTCTAAAACTTCAGTAATCTTTAGAAAAATTACTATTGACCACCAGAGGGCAGTGTGTGGCACCAGCAGCCTGCATGTATGTAAAGTTCAATGAAAGTTTGTCCACTTTGCTGCGGAAAGAGCCTCTTCTGTCAAGGCTTTACACTATTTGTCGGAGCGTCCGGTGTAAAACATGCTTTGAAGATTTGAGTGCATTCAGCTCTGAGAATGTGTGAACTACTGATATTGGATGATTAGATGTGAATCCCAAACGCCACTACAGCTCATCCGAAAGATATTAAATGAAGCCCAGTCACACAGTTCTACTGCACAACAGTACAGTGATGTCGGTCATTAGCTGAGCTTGGCATTGAAGTTACAGACACAAGTCTCAGGTAACTGCTGCAGAACATTTCATTCTGTCAATAAATATCATGCAGTCTCTATGTAGGCATCTGAACACTTCACATGTACAGATACAGATTCAAAACAAAACAATAAACATGTGGTCCAGACGATGCACAGTCCTCAAAGGAGTGCTGACAGCAAGGCCACATGGTTATGACTTTGAAAAGGGCATTAATGTTGGTTGTGTATCAAGCATTTGCTGTACAGAAATGTTGGAGCAGAAATTTGTTTTGGAACACGTGTCCAGTGTCCAGCAGTGGGTACATGGTTGTGAGCTGCTGTTGGGAGTGCCTGGGGCCTGTTAATACCCACAGAGACCTGTGTCATGCCAAGCATTCAGGGAGAAATATAGCTGGTACAGTGCCTCCCCTGTGACTGATGCCTGTCTGAGCTAAACACACTTAAAAGATGAAAGACTTTTATCAACTTCCAAAACATAACACTCGTCAAGACTCTATACACACTGAGGTGGCGTTGCCTTGTAAACCTACATAAATCGTATAGCCGCATGATCCAGGCTAACTGCACCTGGCCCCTTCAGCCTGAGCCATATGCCCCGAGGGTTTGGATCAGACAGGGTTACAATAGGGAGATGTCTGGCTGGTGTTCGGTGCGTGCCAGCGCGTAGTGACTTGGCTTCGATCTCCACCCATCACAGCCCCTCCACACTCTTTGTCCGCCATAAAATTTCGGAGAGCCCCCATCGTCACGGTGCGCTTTCCTCCCTCGGCCTGGCCCTCTCTGCCCGTGCCAAAAAGCTCAACGCCAATCAGAGCCTCACTCAGACTAGTGAGTGTACCCAGCATCGTGCTGAGGCTGAGGGCATGCTCACTTATTTTCTGTGCCCAGCTGCCCCGCAGTTTTATTAAAGACACAAAACAGACCCATCCGTACTGAACAAAGGGAGGAAAAATATAGCTGCTTAAATCAAATTGTTGTCATTTCAAATGTTTAGAATCATTTGTTGCATTAATAATGTTTGTTACTTTGAGAGAAAATTTTTAATTAAAATGTATTAAAATTTCCACCTAGTAATATAGTGAAGATGTAAACAAGCTCAATGTGAAGTGTTCTGATGAAACATACGGAATTTTTCAGTATTACTCACAGTGATGCTGACAGGAAATTAGGTGCTAAAAGTGTCTAATGCCTCTACCTCCCAGAAAGCTCTTTTTAAACATTTATGTGTGATAATTGTAAAATATTTTAAAATATAAATATAAACTAGATACCAAAAGGTATTTTAAAATGCCTTTACTCAATATCAGATTATTTTTGGAAACAAGAAGACAAATTAGAAGCTCAGTCTGTGACAACGCTGGAACTTTTTTCAAATCCTCCGTGACAATAACTTTGTTGACTACTTTTATATTTATTATTCTTGAAATTTATTTCTGAAACTGTAAAGCTTTCAAAATTTCCTGAAATCTGTTGCACACGATTATCATAAATGGTTTTAAACTCATATCTGTAGTTTAATATAAATATGTTACCAAATATTTGAGTGAAAATGAACAGTAACCAGTAAAAATGAGCAAAATGACTAATTTACAATTAAAGAAATGACATCGATGTTACAGAAATATTCATGTTATGATATGGATACTGGTTATATTCTGTATATAAAGTTCTAAATATACTGCATGACTTCTGTCCTGTTCTGGAGGCTGAACTATCAGTAGGGTCTTTCTGGTGTGAGCAATATGATGATGCATAGCCTTGCCGTGAGTGTGCCAGGAGTGCAGGCTGCATTAGATCTTCCGCTCATCTGGCACCTGTAGCAATGAGCTGTCCTCGACTGGACGGCCAATTAGAAATGCTGTTTAATCATCCAATCTCTGGGGAGCTCTACAGGCCTTCATGTGTATGTGTAGCAGTTTACAGTCTCTCAGTGGGCTAAGGGCACACACAGCACCCCCCTTCCCAAGCCCAACGCCCCCACTTGCCAGTAATCCTTCACAGTTAAGCCAATGTAGGCGATGCACGCGAAACCCTCAACACGCCATCCAAACCGCCTTTAACACCCCTGACCCACAGTCATGACACACACATACATGAAAGAATGGACACACATGTGCACATGAACACATACACACACATACACACAAACACACACACCACATCACTCCATACACATGCAGGCCTTGTGTGGAGGATTTTACTTCATCTCTCTATCTTTTTTTCTTTTCACGGGGCATCTTGTTTTTTCATTTGCTCCGTGACATTTGTTCTTGCAGCTGAACATGTGCAGCACAATTTCTCGATTCTTCCAGGGGCGGACAGCTGCGGTGCAAATTACACTAAAGCCGTTTGCTTTGGGAGGATTAGGGCTGTACAGTGTGTGTGGAGTTGAGGCAGGGGGTTCAGGCTTCCCCATGGGTCATATTAACCCCATCCAGCCAAAGAGCCTCACGCTTTCGCTGTACCCTCTCTCGAGACTCGCCCAGGAAGCTATACATCGGCACAGGCCACAAGATTATACTGACCATTAGTATGGCGGGAGTGAGATGCCTACAGATCTTTAAATAAACTTTTCAGTATGAAGTGAAGTGAACATATGAAAATTAATACAGGTTGCTGTGAAAAAAAGATATATCTTGAATAATTTCACTCAATATACAAAATGTTCCAAAGGGACATCAAATTCCTTTCTGTTTTTGAAATACTGTAAGTTTAAAATACGTCTACAATAGAAAATAAACAGTGTAAACCCTGGTAAAGTCCCAAAATGTACTACTTCTGTCCATATTTATGAAACAAACTCACATATTTCCCCTTATTTGGCCTGTTGCAGTTTACCAGTTCACTAGTTTCACTAAAGCCCAGGCTGCTTTTTAGTAGGGTATGATACCAGGCACCTTTTAAAACAGAGGTCCTTTAAATATATCAGCCTTAAAGACAAAATATATAAAACCACACAAAATACATAGAACCACACATAAAACCACAGAAACATTATGTGGACATAAGTGGGAAAAACAGACAGCAAGAAAAGTGTGCAATATGAGTTTACGGTCTTATGAAAATTAGTTTAAAAGTGTCAAAAAGTGTTCTTAGGAGTAGTTCCATAGAAGAACCTCCACGTAAAGTAAAACTTGTACATAAATTACAGCTCCCCCAAAGCACCTAAAGGAGTAAATATGGCCACAGATTAGTTGTTTTAAAAACAAAACTTTAAGAAATGGCAGCAGTCAGCAATTGCACTGGTCCGACCTTGAACATGAAACATTTTAGCACAGAAAATATATTGATTTCCACAGGAAGATACTAAAACCCCTGAAAAATTGTGCCGTAACATGATACCTCGCACCAGAGAGCCGGGATTTCTGTGGCTCTGAGAGACTCTTGTGTGCAGGGGTTACCCCCCTTCAGTGTCCTCAAATCTGTGAGCCATGCCAACTTACGTGTTCTTGACTGATGCATGGCCATGAGTTAGTCTCATTCTAGATCCAAGAGTATGAAAACATTTGTTGATCTTCACTAGCTAATGATAACACACAAAGTTGCATTTCTATATTTAATGCTTAATTTTTTGTATTGGGAAAAAAAACACGTGTTCAACTGTCATACATGAACACATCACAGCAAAACAGACAGTGTGAATAGCATGACATCCATTCTGAAAGTGACGCAGGGGGCAGCCCAGAACGCGGCACTTAAGAAGCAATGTGTAGGGATGGTACCTGGTCAAGGGTGTCTACATGGTGCCACAGGAAGTCCTAGGGTTCGAAACCAAAGAGTTCTGAATGGAGGGGCAGATCCCTAAACCCAATACCACCAGCTGCACCAACTGCTTACTAAAATATATACTAATTTTCATGTTGCTACAAATTTAAATTTCAGTTAATGGGTAATTACTATATAAATAATAATGATAGACAATATTGTTAATTGTACAACATAGCTTTTAAAGCACATGAATATAAGTTGGCTTTAGCTGTATTTAATAAAGCTATAATGTAACAGAAGATACAGCTTGAGCTCAAATAAACAAATATTCAAAGTGCCAAGGAGGGGGCAGAACTTGTTGTGTTTGGTTACCCATGATGTATGATGGGTATTACATATGACTGATAAATGAAAACAATCAAGCAGTTTTGTAAAAAAATCTAATGGGCCTGGTCCCGAAAACATGATGAAACATGTAAATGGTGAAGACTTTGTAAATAGAATATATTTTTGTAATGATTACTAAAGTATAGTAAATGTGAGCATTGAGTAATAAGAATGAAACAATCTGTAGTATGTTTTCTAAAAACTGGACGATTTTCAGTGGATCCAGCCTTCCAGAAGATATAACTCAGTCAGTAGGAATTCTTGCCGAGGACCATGACATTGCATCTGTACGCTGATTTGGGTTGTGTTTCTGACCCTTAGTAAGACTGAAAGAATTTGGTTCTCACCTATTGTAAAATCGTAGAGGTCAGTTTGTTTGAGAAGCAACAGAGTTAAACGATTGACTCCATGTGTCCTGGTGTCTACACACTCACTACCAGGTTTGAGCATAAAATCAGAAAAGCAGAAGAGCCAGACAAAGGTAATTGTACATTTTGATTGTCATTAAATCTCTGGAAGAATTTATATTTAAAAAAACTTTACATATTTAAGCATGGGTGGAAAGCAACAATTTACCATTTCACTATAATCGTATAAAAATAATTTCACCTCTCCTTAAATATATTTCAAATCAGGGAAAAAAGAAAGAGATTTTACATTTCCAACATTAAGAAGCAAATAACAGCTACCAACAAAATGTTCTTCTTTCTATTTTATTTAATATTAACTACACCACTGCTTTTAAAAATTCACATAAAATGCTGCCTATATATTTTATATTTAGTAGCAATTGCCTGTTGGCTGCCTTACTTCATTGCAACCTAACCCATGTGAATAAACAGAATAATCCAATGCATCTCCTATCATGTCTGGCCTAAAATGGCTTATAATCAACTGCACCTAAGAGAAGTGTTTCACAAAAAAATCGTTTTCCAAGCTTAGAAACTTTTAAAGAAAAAGAATTACATTATTGGTTGACATGGTAGACTGTAATAGTGCTAAACAAAAAAAAGTGGCATTGTGCCATCTCTCAGTTAACAGATAAACTCAGGAGGTGAGTAATCCCCAAAAATAATATCAAAGATTTCAGATATCTTCCCAGCCCTGAATGTAGATGTAAATTTTATTAGTTTGCCACATTTCTACAGAGAAGAGAAGATCCCGTACTTGAAACAATCTTATCTATCCACAATTTTGAAAAGGTGCCAATAATTTTGTTTTGTGTGATATTATGTCAAATATGCTTTTTTCCCCTCCAGTTTTTTGTTTTATTCCAATGCACACAAAGGGAATAAACATGTGAATAGCAAAACATGTGTTAATGCAATACTTTTCTGTGAGAAATATTTGATTTTCTGGAAACAATTCAGGGGTACCAACAATTTTGTCCATGTGTGTAAACTGACTTTGCCACATGGGCAGTCTGGGTAAATTGTGGTCTTCCACATGGACTGTCAGCCGCTGAATCTCTCTCTCTCAAAGCCAAGCTGATGAATCACCAGAAAACAAGCTTTAAAGAGGCTCACTGAAGATGCGTTTAAAGGCGGCACTTGACCTGAGCTCAAACAGCGTGAAACCTTACACCACCTCCCTGGGTACTTAAAGGTGAAATGAAACCTGTTAGTACCCTACATCTGGGTTATGACAAGTGTAGCTTCTCTCTCGCTCTCTTTCTTTCTTTGTGTGCTTGTGTGAGTGTGTGTGTGCCAGAGTTAAAATTTGTGTATGTGTGTGTATATCCTTGTGTGTGTGCTGAACCTGCATCACCTCAGTGATTGGAAAACCATCTGGGGATGGCTAGGTGTTGTTATCTCTTTGTGGGCCTATGCAGAAGGTAACAGACGTTTTACTGCGTCTTATATTTACACGGCAAGTGGCACGGCCCTGACTGACATGCGAGTGTCTTTATGACTGCCCACACAGGCAGCCAGCTCACTATGTTTATTTGGTGTCCAGTGCTGTGTTGTCAGAGACATGCTTTTCTTTATCAAAACAGCCTGGTTCCTTCGTGATCAGCTGTCAGGGCACATGAAGATTTTTTTTTTTGTCATGGCTAAAGGTTTTCTTTATATGTGACATGAACGACTGAGTTGTTCATAATCAACCACAGACAATCCCAAATCAACTCTAAACTGTATCATTCCCTATATTTGAATAGGCTTTCAATGCTCGTCCTTTAAGGCGATGCATATGCAAACATAAGTCGATTAAATATTTTTTGTTGATTAAACTGTCATGACCACTCATCCTAAACTCTTTTAACACAGTCCACAATAACAAAACTGACCAAACAGATGACTGAGGATGTTACTTCACATGAACCGTAACTTTACATGAATCTTTCTATCAAAAAATATTATATTACAGTTATAGTTAGAAAAAAATTGTCAGCTTTTTCATACTTGTATTTATCAGCACTCTATAATTTGGCCACATGTTGGCATTGTGCATTTTGGTGCAGCACCCAAAGAAGGCAAAATCATGTACCTATAGCTTTAAAAGAAGAAACTGGACAGTTTATTTGCAAATAACTGCATTTGTGATCTTTTCACTTCAAAATGTAACATTTGATCACTTAGTGCTTTTGGTAAATTATCCAGTTATCTTTGGGTATGTCTGTTTGATTCATGGCTTCTTGCTTCCATTAAACATGTATACATAATTCAGCAGTAAAAGTACTGTTCACAAGCTCAAAATGAACTTTGCTGGTTAAACCTGTTTACACTAAATCAATATTACTGTTAAATCATCTGAGTCTATTACTTGGGAAGCCAGTCAAAGTATTTCTGAAGCTACTGGGCAATTTGCAGAGCATTTATACTTCAAAACTTTCAAACCGTTCAGTGTATGTTGTTTCTGACCTAACCAAACATACATGTAAGGTTTCTTTTACTCATGGAAGGACAATGCCATTGACCTCTATTGATGGGTGTCAGACAAGTTTTCAGGGCAAGACCCGGCGAGGGAGGAAAGCCAAACATTTCCTAACAAAGCCCATGCACTGGGGAATTCAGGCTCAAGAGCAGCTGCAGAAACAAGAGCCCTACCTGCAGATGCACTGAACTCAATTGAGGAAAGAGTTATCCCCTAATCTCCAACGGTTCCTTGGAGAATTGTCAACACACTTCAAAAAGCAAAACTGAGGCAAGGATTTCAGAGTAAAAACTTTTGCTTCATTGCCAAGATTTTCTAAGGGCATGTAGATTCGTAAGTGGTATATTAAACAAAGGAATGGACATTGCATTAAAAATCCATCAGACACTCAAAGCTTGTGCTTCTGCTTATTGACATGTGAAGGACTGGGACAGAAGCCGTCAACTACACTGTATGAATGTTTTTAACACTTCACTGAAAGTGCAGCTACAAAACACTCGCATAAACCATTCATGACACCACATGCAAACTTACTTTAACGTTTGTAAAGTTTTTTTCCAGTAAGCAACAGTTGTTATTACATTTTCTGAGGTGAAATTATATAAAAATTGACAGCTAGTTGCCTAGTGGTGAGGGGGTTGCCACCGCAATCACAATGGTTAGGGGCTTGAATCGTAGAACAGCTATGGGCACCACTGAGGTGCACTTTCGTAAGTTATTACGCCCACACACTGCTCCCCATCCATTGTGCCCCCTGCTTCACTTGGTGAATGGGTAAATTGCAGAGAAAGAAGTCGACACAGTTCACACTGTGTGCTGTGTTCACGGATGACTATAGGGGGGCACTTTATTTTACTTTAAAGCAGTCTATAAGACACATTATGCTTTTTATTATTTTAATGAACGGCTACACTGATGCATCTATTTTCTATAATGCACCCACTGTAGGATTCATTATTTTTAAACTCAGGCATTAATAGTTCTGACAATTACAACGTGGAGTGGTTTACCTGCTAATATGGGTTACATCTTAGAATGTAGTAAATCATTTACAAATTCATCCTTCCTTTTATCGAGTATTTCCTTTCTATATCATGATAAGCATGATGCATGAAATGAAGAGCATAGGAAAGTGTTTTGGTGAAACATATAAAATCATAACCTGCTTATTTCTATGTATATTCTCAGGAATATACATAGATTAAGAATGTTAGATCACAAAGATAATACAGTGAAAAAACCAATAGATGTAATTTAGTTCATTATTGTACATAGGTTTTACTATGAATGAACAATATTACATTTGACTTTCACTTTACAAACTTCAATTACTGTGTTGTTAGGTAATGTATTAATGTGGAAAAATGTAAACATTTAAACCAGGCAATTATAATAACAGGCTAATGTTAACGTGCTTGAGTCTGTTTGACCTCTAAGAGCAGAGAGTCCTAATGAAACATAGAGTCGGCGCAGTGTGGGTTCTTGCCCTGCTGGGGGATGGTTGCTGGTGGGGCCGGTGGGCTGGTGGGTGGAGCGTGCCGCGGACAGGGCCGCAGTAGCCGTAGCGACCGCAGAAATGACAGCTGCAGGTGCCGACACAGGGCCTGGAGGGGAGCAGAGGGTCCAACAGCAACTGTTGGCCTAATGCCACTGGGATGAATAATAAAACAACTGTTAGATAAGCGCTCCTATTCAAGGAAAAAGACGGAGGGAGAAGAGAGAGGAGGGGGAAGCGAAGTAAATGCATAACTTGTGGCAGGACCCTAAATCCCGGCACCCGCGGTTTTGCACTGGAGATTATGGCCAGAGGTTTAATTAAACAGATGTCGCAATGAATATTTCAACTTGGGGGGAAACTAGATAGTGGAGCGAGGTGATGTAATTTACAGAGGGATCAGTAAATAAGACCCAGAGCACGCGTGGGTAGGGTGCCGACACTCTGGTGGTATCACGCTCCTAAATGACCCCTGTGTGCAGGAGTGCACGTGTGTGTGTACCCCAGTTGGTTGACCAGGAGACTCCATTCACAGATAACACAAGCACTTCGTTGATGGGTTTTACACAGTCCTGAGTAATTCAACTGAAATGTTTTTGGTCCTCACACAAAAGGTAATGCATTATATTTGCATTATATTAGATATATAACATAAGCACAAGTATTGCAAAAGTAAAAAAATAATATATTATTATTTATATTTTATCAATAATGATTCATAATACTTTTATTATTTTAGAAATACTGTACACATTTGTGTCACCAGTGTATCACCTTTTCAGTGTGGAATTCCAGTGCTGCAAAATAGGATGCAAACAGAATGATATCCACCAATAAGAATCACAACTGGATGAAACGGACTGAAACAGATATAGCTAAACATTCAGCGATGGCTAATAGCTACTGCACAGGACACACAGAGCCCAGATTAGTTTAAGTTTAGCCTTTAAAATATAACAATAGGAAATTATAGTCATATGTCAAACATGCCGGTTGTGTTAACAGTCAAAGGCAGCCTTAGTGTTTGATGAATAGTCTGGAGTGCTTTTGTAAATCAAGTCCAATAAAAGTCACTTTTCCTTTTCAGGTGTTTCACCTTGAACAAATCTGTAAATGACAGGTATCGGTTGATGCACATATGCATAGACTTGTTTTATCCTACATGATAAACTGCACTTTTGCACTTCCAAGGTGAGGGTATGCACACTACCGCCCTCTAGAGCCTGAGCAGCTGTACATGCCACTGTTTGATGTTTTAAAAACTGACAATGAAAACTGAAAATTACACACTTGATAAAACCAATAAAATATTTATATAGATTCCCAATGTTGCTTATGCTCAAAAATCTACAGTAAACACACAGTATAACCCACTATGAAATAATGGCAGTATACGTACCAGTAAGGTCCTTGGTTTTTGTACTGTTCACAGCTGTTCCACAGTTATTGGAAACAAGATGTTATACTTTACATTGTTCTGAAATAAACACTAGCCAAATCAATCGGTGTATATAATCAGTGTATCTTGAATCATTCTCGACATAGAAAATAGCAGTTCTAACCTCAGAATTAGAAATCATATCACATTACAATGTGTGTATGCTCCTCTTACTCCATCCTTTATGTTATTATCCTCTATATATCATATATTGGTGGGCAGTGTTTACTACATACGTAGTTACACAATGTGTAGTGAAATGTGCCCCTGAAACATCTGTGAGACAATATAGTTACTCATCTCACTCCTAATAAATGCTTAATCCACACTAGGGTCGCAGATACCCGGAGCCCAGCCGGGGTCAACGGCAAGGCAGGCACTCACAACAGGGCACACACACACCATTCAAAGTATAGTGAAAATAAATTCAATTAAATACAAAATGAATGCCTAAAACAGTGTACATGTAATTAGAATAAAGAGTGCTAGTGTGCTGCTGATGTATACAGTGTATGTGTATGGAAACAGGTGAGATACAGTAAACAGTTGCAGCATCAAATGAATGAATGGTTTCTTTCCAAAATGCAACACAGAACACTTGCTAAAATTTTCTTTTTTCGTGACAGATGTTCCAAAATGTTGTGCTATGATGACAAATGACTTGTAATGTAAAGTGCTGTATTCATGAGGAAAATGTACATGTGCTGCACACTGGAGTCCTGTACATTCAGTGCACTACTTTTTCAGTGTAGGTGCTAATTCAACACTGTAGGTGTTAATTCAACACTGGGGATTTTGATGCGTAGAGAGCAGGAAACCTGATCCTATCTCAGCACTCCTATTCTGGGATGTTTCGTGGTCCAGAATGTCTTGGGCTGCTCTTATAACACTTTTGTAATGCAACTCTGGCTATGTAGCCAACAGGACACTGGATGGTTCCACTTCAGACTGGCAGGAGTGAACTGTAATTCACAAGCCTTCTGTCTCTCTCCATTGGGTGCTTCCTCCACCTCCCCCGGACGCTCTCTCTCTCCTCCTCGGCCTGTTATGCTTGGTATCCGGCATGGTCAGCAGAGAAATTCTATCTGCTTTTTGCCTAGGGACTTTGGCCCTCAGTGTAACTTTCCCATTAACTAAAACAAATGCTGCTGTATTTTTAGCATCTGTAATTACCCTGTCTCAGCATCCAGGCTCTCAGAAGTAGCACATATATACCCTCTGCTGCCGCTCCCTACACTCAACCCCCAACGTCCTTTGGACACCTCTAATCCCCCCTACCCCTAAACCCCCAACCTTGGAACGCGAGTATGGGATAAGACCATTAACACAAGGTAGAGACTGATACTGATGGTTACTTAGTGTGACTTCCAACAGAGGTGAGATTTTTCCACTTAGATCACTGGAATATTCTCTGGTGATGACATACCTTACATTTGTGTAGTTTAGAGACAGATTTTGTACATTATGTGGCCATTCAGTGACAAAAAATAAAAATGATTATTTTTCATACTATTAAAAGAAGTATTTATTTTTGTAGAATCTTTCATTTCATTTAAAGATTGCTACTTATCATAGTATACAAAGGAATAGTATAAAGTGGAAAGGGGGCTTTCACCAAAAAAACCCAGATAAACACACACACTCATACACATGTGTTTAAATCTATCTATATCTATCTATCTATCTATCTATCTATCTATCTATCTATCTATCTATCTATCTATCTATCTATCTAT
>JBBKCR010000122.1:5100824-5115066 GCA_037577295.1 Ladigesia roloffi | reverse complement strand
TCACCAACATGTCCGTTAAAGTCTGCCCCAATTATCACTCTCTCAACTCTGGGGATACGCTGCATCAAATCATCTAAGTCACTCCAGAAATTTTGCTTCTCTTCTAGCTCACATCCTACTGTTATTTTTGGTATTTTCGATTGACTAACAATCCTGAATCCTTTGACAATACTTACATTATAAATAGAATAGAATAGATTAGAATAGAATAGAATTATTCTATTCTATATTATTCTATATTGTACTTTTTATTTTCTCTGTTTTTATTTTATTTTGGTGTGTTCTGCCCAGTCCATCTATTCTATTCTATTCTATTCTATTCTATTCTATTCTATTCTATTCTATTCTATTCTATTCTATTCTATTCTATTCCATTCTATTCCATTCTATTCTATTCTATTCTGTCAATAATGTAAGTATTGTCAAAGGATTCAGGATTGTTAGTCAATTGAAAATACCAAAAATAACAAAATAGATTTGATACAGAACATTAGCAAAAATTTAGAATGTAGTGTAAATGATTGTACAGTATATAAGAAAGCATTTATCTATATGTTCTATAGAGAATCATTATCAGTGAGTGAATCAGTATCAGTGAGTTTTGTAAGTGATTTGAGGCCATTCGTTACATGTCCTCTCTCATTTTTCTCTTCATAACTGTTTTCAGTTATGCGTTCACACTTTCCTCATGCCTGAGTATATGCTGTGATATGGCATAATCCCTTTGCAGTAATGTAAAATGAGCTTCCTCAGTGTGAGAACATCAGGCTTAGTGTAATAAGCAGCTCTAGTGGAGCAGAGCAGCACTCAAGCAGTTCCACCTGACCCACCCAAACTACAACAATAGCATCTGTGTCTTCAGTCTCCCAGGTCAAACAAGCACACCTCCCACATTACACTACACATAGTCCTGCACTCTCTCTCTCTCTCGCTCTCTCTGTCTGCCCTGCTCCTTTCCTTACTACCTCCATGAGAAAGATGTGCTACATCAGTGACTGGCCAAAACGCTTTCTTAAAATATTTTTGCGACATCTTAGTCACCATCAGGTGAGTAGGATGCTTCAGATGGAGTGTTGCTGTGAGTGGGATTATTACACATGTTGCTTTATGTGCTCTTGTGTTTTGCAGGTTGAGTTGCTGATTGATAATGAGGCAGAAAAGGATTACCTCTATGACGTTCTGCGCATGTATCACCAGTGAGTCTCATCCAGATCTTTTTGTTTGCATGAATATGTTGTTACGGAGAGTGGGCTTTGTCTTTTTCTCTCATTAATTGTTAGTAGGGACAGGAAAGGAACATCTTATCCAGTTTAGGAATTATTTGGTCTTTATATGGACACATATGTTTCATTTTACTACTAGATCACTGTGGTCTAAGCTTTCTGGATACACACAACACACTTGGGTCTTGCCTCTTTACATCAGTCTTCTATAATGTATCATTTACTTTAAGCTCTGGATTAGAATTAAATGTTGTTGTTTTTTTTTTTTTACTTTGTGCTCTTATTGTAATTTTTTCATTCTCATTTTAATTTCACACTTATAAATAAGTTATAAATAGTCAGTACAATGCTCAGACCATTATCACATGCAGCTGAAACCAACAAATGTATTCAGTTTCTGTTCATTTGTCTTGTATGCGGTGAACTGAATAGAGGGGAAATATACCTGCAAGTCTTTCCACCTGATCTTTGTGTGGTTTTCCATTGGGCAAGGAGCTCAAGCTTTCCCTATTGGTTGGAGATCTGATAGTTTCCACTCTCCTTCATGCAGTCGCATGCAGCCATTCACTAAAGACCCTTTGCCTCTGATATTTGAGTCAGGAGTAAAATACCAGCCATCAATGATTCATAGGCTGGGACAGGACATTAAATTCATAAGCAGTTAATATTAAGCATCACTCATTTTTTTTTTTACAGATCCCAAAGGTTTGCTATGATAAGAAATAATTTGAGTATCAATAAATAATCATTTATATTCTGTCGTGTTGCACTTTTTAAAAATGGGATGGAAACATGTAATGTGTCTGGGACATAGCATGCCGAATGCTGTCTTTGATAAAGTTATATTTCAGTTTGCATCTGCATTGTTGCATGGGAACCAGCGTGATTCTCTCACTTTCTGGTCTATCCCTGTTGTTCTTTTATGGATGATCATGTAATAGATGGTTTACTGTATATTGTATATTTTGGTGATTTGGGGAATATATATATAATGCCAGAAGTGGCAGCATGATGGTGCGAAATACAATATGCAGTAATATAATAGGCCTTATAATAATGTAAGTATCACAGGCCATAATGAAAATCTGAAAAGGTTAGGCAAAAGGACTGTATATAGATTGCAATTCACCATTAAAACTAGATCTAGGCACAAATGAAACTGACTGAAGTACATTAGAATTGCCTTCTTGCCCATCAAAAGGTGACATGTGTAGCTTATTTACTGATTTGTAGTCCTCTGCGGTCTTTAAAGTCATTTGTTCACATCCAGACGGTGTCTCTGAAATGTGTCTCTTTTTTCTCTTAGGTCTATGGACCTGCCAGTTCTGGTGGGGGACCTGAAGTTGGTGATAAATGAGCCAAACCGTCTGCCTCTGTTTGATGCCATCCGGCCTCTCATCCCTCTCAAACACCAGGTGGAGTATGACCAGCTTACACCCAAGAGGTCCAGGTGAGTAGATAATCTAAATAAATATATGGGTAGACATAGATTTGAATTAGAGAAATTAAGAATAACAAATAAGGAAGGAGAGCCAGTTCTGAAGGGGTATGGCACATCCCCCTCTTGCTGTGCCATTGTAATTGCTGTCTCTGATGCTTACTGGAGCGTGGCGGAGGAATGCTGATAATGAGCCCCCAGAGTGCAACTGTGTGTGTGACAGTAAATCAGATCAGGAGAACCTCAGTTGTAGCCAATGTAATCTGCAAATATGCATTCTGTAATTTTCTGTTGCTTATTGAACTACCATTAAGAGGAATGGCCATTCACTTATGACCCGTGTATTTGTAATACCTAGAAAAGCCCATGGAGACCTGGAGCTGGGGATTTTAATATTGAGATTAAAAAAAAAAATTTGTTAGAAAATATGCCGTTAAAGAATGATATTACATCTTTAGGAATTTATAGTGATTTGTTACTGTATTACTATCATTGTCCTATAGTTTTGAATAATAGTTGTTAACGATTGTCTTGTTCACCATAAGGCTGCATTATATATAGTTTGTCACTGCAGTGACCTTTGCTTTACTGATATTGGTGGAGACTGCCCTCCAATAAATTCTAACCAACCTCTATGAATTGGCAAATGAGATTCTGTAAAAGGAATCAAGACAGTCATTTGATCCAACAGATGTAACAGATGACGACAAATGCAGGACACTCTTAAATCATGCCATATCAGGATATCAGTTGCATTAGTTTTAGTATGCAGCAAGTCATACAGCAGTAACAATATGTAGCAACAGAATTAAATTAACAATGTTGTATGATATTAGTAAAATAGCATAAAACCGCACTAGGTGTGGATTAATAAAATGGTATCTGTCCTGGTAACGTACTGTGTACAATTTTGTTTGAGAGCAGGAAACTGAAGGAGGTGCGTCTGGACCGCACTCACCCTGAGGGCCTGGGTCTTAGTGTGCGAGGTGGGCTGGAGTTCGGCTGTGGACTCTTCATCTCACAGATCGTCAAAGATGGACAGGCTGGAAACGTGGGACTGCAGGTTAGAAAGAAGGAGAGAGAGAGAAATCGACAATGATGTGAAAAGTTCAATGATATAAAAAGTATTTAACAATGTAACAAAAAAAAATAAAGCAGTTGTGATGTGATGTTCTCTGACAGAACATGATAGAAATACATTCTTTGGTAAGGTTTATATGTATACTATACATGTTAGCATCTGTATTATTATAGTAGTATTTTAGGAGTAACAGACAGTCCTACATACACATACACATACACACACATACACTACACTTGTTGCATTGATGTTTGTGCATGCTCACACCACTAGGTGGAGTAAAGATCCGTGCTATGTTTATCACCAAATGCCTGAAGCCCTCCCTGTCAAGCAGTCTGTTTTGTATTCATGGCTTGAAAATTATAGAAATTGGAGGGTCAAGGAAATATAGAGAAGGGACAGAATCCTCACTAGTAAAACCAGTAAAAGTCCTGAATGTCAAATGATTAATGAGAATCATAACTATGCCCTTTTAAAAATGCTAATTAATACAGACCCTGGAGAGACACACTGTACACATACCATACAAATTAAATCAATTATTTTCAGGCCTTTCCTCTAATTATAGGAGGCTTGCATTAGAGGATTTTCGCAATTTTAGAGTAAAATAGTGATCCAATCATTAACTGGCAGCAATTATTTGCAAACAGCCATCCTCTCAGTAGTACATATGAGCCAATTTAGCCAGATGGGACTATATTGCTGTGCTGCCTAATCATCTCTGCAGTAAATCTCCTGAAAAGGGAGCTTTCTCTGGAAGCCATCTATTTGAATTCAATAGAAAAACCTTCAGGATAAGCCTGTCACCTTCAAACCTGGGATAGAATCCATAAACAGCTTTAAAAAAGTACAGCCTGTTTTATGTGTAATGTTTTCTCTGTAGCTGAACAAGTATTTTTCCGTCCTCTTTTTTTGTATTTGTTTCTGTCAGCCCTGATGAACTGATGAAAGCAGACAAAATGACATTTCATTTGTTGTGACACTATATATTTGTGAAATCAAATGGCTGTAGAAGATAAGGGCAATCAGCCCAAATAATTGCAATCATCTCAAGTAGTTGCCCTCAGGTGATTGTGTAGTAATAGTGACAGGCTGAGAGGGTGACTTCCATTTCACATGTGAGGTTTTGCTGAATGAACTGTCCGGTTCTCCTTGCTTTTAAACAAAGGTGGGCGATGAAATTGTCCGCATCAACGGCTACTCCATCTCCTCCTGCATCCACGAGGAAGTCATTAACCTTATCAAGACCAAGAAAACAGTTTCTCTTAAAGTCAGACGTGAGTCATGATTCTGTGCTGAAACAATTGTAAAAGAATTATCAATTTGGATTTACTTGTCTTCATGTGTTTATTTCAAGGCTTTTTCATTGATTATATGATTAAGTGGATGATTGATCTCTACTCTGCTGTGTCTTGTTCACAGATGTGGGAATGATACCAGTTAAGAGGTAAAATTTTGTAATTCAGAACAGCTAAATCAATTACCATGGCCTACTTTGGTCACAAAAGTTCAGTATCCTGTAGACTATACAGTGGGCATTCAAATGTCTGAATAATTTTCTTTTAGTGAAATGGGTATGTTATGTATAAAAGGGGTATAATTACAATACAGTAATTGATTTAAAGATAATTAAAGAGGCTTTACATATTAGTCTTTAACATAGTCAGTGTTTGAATCTAAACAACAGAAAGTCAAGAAGTTAAAGAAGGGAATAAAAATTTGACGGTGTCACGTCTACTTGTGATATATAATATGTGAACTGTTATGAATTGTCTTTTAATCGAAAGATTAAAAATAATGTATTGGCCCTGGAAGAAGAGGTGGGGGTGTGGCTAGTAGATCTGGGTTTATTTTTGTTGTTAATACATTTTTACAATTTTCACTGACCAGTTCCTCTGATGAACCTCTAAAGTGGCAGTTTGTGGATCAGTTTGTGTCTGAATCAGGGGTAAGACCCATCAACAATTTCATCTCATTTACTCCTCATATATAATATACAGTATCTCACAAAAGTGAGTACACCCCTCCCATTTTTGTAAATATTTTATTATATCTTTTCAAGGGAAAACGCTAAAGATATCCAACTCTGATAGAATGTAAAGTAATCAGTGTACAGCTTGTATAATGGTGTGATTATAAAAGTTGATGTCCCCTCAAAATAACTCAACACACAGCCATTAATGTCTGAACTTCTGGCAACAAAAGTGAGTACACCCCTAAATGAAAATGCCCAAATTAGCCCTTTTCCCTTCCCGTTGTCATGTCACTCATTAGTGTTACAAGGTCTCAGGTGTCCTTGGGGAACAGGTGTGTTAAATTTGGTGTTATATCTCTCACACTCTCATACTGGTCACCAGACGTTTAACATGGCACCTCATGGCAAAGAATTCTCTGAGGATCTGAAAGAAATAGTTACTGCTTTACACAAAGATGGCCTAGGCTATAAGAAGATTGCTAACACCCTGAAACTGAGCTGCAACAGGGTGTCTAAGACCATACAGCAGGTTAAAAGGACAGGTTCCACTCAGAACAGGCCCCGCCATGGTAGACCAAAGAAGTTGAGTGCACGTGCTCAGCATCATGTCCAGAGGTTGGCTTTTGAAAATAGACGTGTGAGTGCTGCCAGCATTGCTGCAGAGGTTGAAGGGATGGGAAGTCAGCCTGTCAGTGCTCAACCCATATGCCACACACTGCATCAAATTGGTCTGCATGTCCATTGTCCCAGAAGAAAGCCTCTTCTAAAGATGGTGCACAACAGTTTGCTGAAGACAAGCAGACTAAGGACATGGAATACTGGAACCACATCCTGTGGTCTAATGAGACCAAGATAAACTTAATTGGTTCAGATGGTGTCAAGCGTGTGTGGGGGCGACCAGGTGAGGAGTTCAAAGTTGTGTCTTGCCTACAGTCAAGCATGGTTGTGGGAGTATCATGGTTTGGGGTTGCATGAGTGCTGCCAGCACTGGGGAACTACAGTTCATTGAGGGAATCATGAATGCCATGGAGGAGTGGAAGAGGATTCCTGTGGCAACCTGTAAATCTCTAGTGAACTCCATGCCCAAGAGAGTTAAGGCAGTCCTGGAAAATAATGGTGTCCACACAAAATATTGGCACTGGGCACAGTTTGAACATTTTCATTTAGGGGTGTACTCACTTGTGTTGCCAGCAGTTCAGATATTAAGGGCTGTGAATTGAGTTATTTTGAGGGGACATCAACTTTACACCAATATACAAACTTTACACTGGTTACTTTACGTTCTATCAGAGTTTCAAATCATTAGCGTTGTCCCTTGAAAAGATAAAGTAAAATATTTACAAAAATGAGAGGGGTGTACGTACTTTTGTGAGATACTGTATAGTACTCCTCATATAGATGTATGTTTACTCATGTTGTAACTAACAGGAGAAGAAGACCAGTGTTGCTGGCATGGCATCCCTGGGAGGAAAAGAGATTAAGGAGAAAAAGGTCTTCCTCAGTCTGGTTGGCACCAAGGGCATGGGCATCAGGTGACAACATATAATATTACAGTGGAGCACTGAAATTCCTGTGATGTTTGCTATTTTTTTAAATTGTATTTAATTATTTAAATGTTAGGACCACCCTGTGTTGTTTTCTAATCCTGTTTTTTATACCACACCATCAACACAATATAATTTAATCATGATGAGAAGTGAGTAAAAAGGAGCAATACAATTATTTTAGTTTTTGACCTATCTATTTAACCTCTAAAGTAACCTGGCCTAGATTAAAAGAACATTATATCCAATAAGACACATCAAAACCTATGACAGCTGAAATCTATAAATTATGAATTTGTGATGTTTAAAGATTCAGCAATATATTGAACTTCTGAAGACTGGTGATTTGATCTCTTCTAGCATCTCAAGTGGTCCTACTCAGAAACCAGGAATCTATATCAGCAATGTAAAGTCCGGCTCTCTCTCAGCAGAAGTGGGCTTACAGGTACAGCCCTGTTCATTTACTATGAGCTCCCACAATTGGGACTATGGCCTGAAAATCCCTTTAGCAAATAATTGCTGTGTCATAATCGATAAAAAAAGACAACAATCTCTTTGTGTGTGGGGGATGTAGGTTGGGGACCAGATTGTGGAGGTCAATGGGGTGGACTTCACTAATGTGGACCACAAGGAGGTAAGACACATTACCATAGCAACTGTACACTGCAAACAGTGGTCTTGTTTGTTCCTTTTATCAACACATGGTTCTTGTTTTTGCTTAGTCATGTTTTACATGTGCAGAATAGGACTTATTAGAATGGACATCTGACTTGGAAATAATGTGATGTTTGTGTTTTTCTAGGCAGTTCGTGTGCTGAAGAGCAGCAGGAGTCTAACTATCACTGTCCTTACAGGGGCTGTAAGTACCATGATTAGGTGACGCTCACTCTCTCAGCCCATGTGACACTCCTCAGTGTTCCCCTGTGTCTCATTAGCACTTGGCAAAGCCTCTCTCATGCAGAGGCGCCCATTACAAACAGTCATATTCACAGGCATCTCTCAGAGGCAGATAACCGAAGTCATGCCTCTAATGCTTTATTTTAAGGGCTGGCAGAGAACACATAATACCTAAAGGTGATATGGATATAAAAATCTAATAAGATAATCAGATGTTCTGCCTTAGATGAAAGCAATATAGTCAGAGATGTTTATATAAGACTTCTATCACAAAATTAACTCTGTTTAAGTTATTATGGTTCAACCGTAAGTTCTATATGTTTGTGGAGTGTCACTGTATTGGGGTGTGTGTGGGTATTTGTGTAAGAAGGTGACTCTAATATTGATTTGTGTGTTATCATGTGTCCTCATTTTGTCTGGGTGGTTTTTAGGGCAGTGACTTGTTTATGACAGATGAGGAGAAGTTGGCAGTGGAGGCTCGGAGGGAGCTGGAACGTCAGGAGCTCATGCACCAAAAGAGAGTGGCCCTGGAGACGAACAAGATCATCAAAGAGCAGCAGGAAAAAGAACGCCTGTCAGTCAAAGAGTCTACCCCCACTGCATACACTAACCAAGCTCACCACCATCGTCTCTCTCAACACTATGTCTATTGTTATGGAACAGCATAGAAAAACATATTTGTATTTATTTACACATACTAATAGGTGTTGACCTTACAATAGCAAAGCATAATATCCAGCATTCTGGTCTATTAAACTGCAGAATGAGAAACCATTCATACCATTCATTCATAAGGAATATATCACCACATATATTGCCTTTATGTAGTGGATGTAGTAAATGTAGAAGCGGCAACATTGTTTTGCATGTACCAATTTTTATCACATTTAATTAACACTAATTGTGTGTACAGTGAGTTGCAGGAGCTAGAAATATGTTGCAGGAGTTAGAATTGTGTTGTCAGGTTTGAATTTCGTTTGCACATGTCTTATTCTTCTGTTATCTTAATCTAATAGTGTTATCATGATTTCTATTGATTTCTGTTGTGTTTTTTTGTAGGAGAAAGATGGAAATTTCACAGAAGGCAGCAGAAGAAGACGAACGATACAGAAAAGAGATGGAAATGTATGTTTTTTTTTTTTTTTGCTAGCTGATTCCAAATAGACAGCTAGTAATCTAAATATATACAGTCATATACAAAACAATTCATACCTCTGGCAATAAAAATATTAAATACATAAATAAATAAATAAATAATTTGTTTATTTAACAATCAAGTTTCTTCTTGACTGGAAGTGACACATGTGTCTCCCAGAGGATAATAAGATGAATCACAAGAGGCATCATTGTGGAGAAAAATATTTCTCACTGTTTATTTAGAATTGAACAAAAAGTGTTATGTACAACATTAGTCATACCTTTTTCCAACTGTCACAGTCTATGGGAAAGGCATGCAGTGAAGACATGCAAAAAGCTCATCAGAAATTAGGAGGCATTTGATTGCTGTAATAGTCAAAAAAGGTTTTTCTATTGATTGTTAAGAAGGGTATGAAGAATACTGGACATGTCACTATTGGTTCAAATGTAAATGTAAGTCATGCTCTGTCAATAGGAAACTTACCTTTAACCAAGCCAAAACTTCTAAGTCTCTATTTCTAAACATTTGCAAGGGGGATGAATAAATTAATTTACGTGTATATATATATATATATATATATATATGTAAATGTATGTATGTATATGTGTGTGTCTGTTTGTCTTTAAGCATCGAGGCTAAAGAGAGAAAGCACAACAAAGACTGGGAGGAAGACTGGGGTTCCAGAGAAAAGTCAAAAAGCCCATCACCCGCTCCTTCTCCTTCACCCCCGTCCCATTCACCTCCTCCTCCAAAACCCAGGAGCTCTGGTATGATAAGAGCACAGAAAGAACGCATCACACTAAAACCTCCCTTCACATGCAGAACTCTGGAGACCTCTCACTGAAACTTTACTGTTCTTCTGTGATAATAATCTGCTCAGAGAAAAGCTTAGCCAAACTTTATTTACATTTTCATTTTATTATTCCTCTGTTGCATGGACTGATGTGCATTCAGCCTTTTGTGAATGCAATCGTTTTTTGTGTTTTCTGGTCTCTCCCTCTCTCTCTGTGTTGTGTGTGTTATGGCTCGTCCTTCTGACCCACACAGCTGCTGAAGCTGAGGCTGATTTTAGTGATGAAGAAGAGAAAACAGAGGCTGGAGAAGTGAGTGGTGGTTGTTGTATGAGGGAAGCATGATATCACACTTTGCATGTTGAAAAAAAGCATTTCCTTTGGCAACCCACTTCCTAACTTTTTTTCCGATTCAACACAACAGCACACTAGTAAACGTTTTTGTTTTGGTTGGGTCATTCCTTGGCAGCTTTTGAATTTTCAGCTTTGACCTAGCATCATATTCTCCCTTTCATTGCTTATCCTATTTAACACAGTCCCTTTTTACTTCCATAGCTCTCAACTGGTTTTACCGTTACGAAGGAAAGTTGCCTACGCTCAGAAAGGTATTCTGTGTGTGGAGTGGAGTGCAGTGTTTATGGTAGTTCTTCTGTTATACTGTGATGAGGTAGTACTTAATGAATATTTGTCAAAATAGCTTCTGGGTGGTGTGACTTGGTGTTGCTTATTTTGCGTTTGTGGTGAGTGTGACTTGGCTTTAATCTCAAACGTGCAACATGAATATTTAGAAAGGAAAAGAGACAAAAAAGAAAAAGAAAAAGATGTCCAAGACAGACACGCTTCCAGCAGAACGAAAGAGCAAGAAAGAGATGGAATTTGAGCTGAAGCTGGCCAAGGAGAAAGAGGAGATACTTGAGCGAGAGAAGCAGATGAAAATCAGCCGACTCCTGCAGGAGGTACAGCTTATAGTAATGTTCCTTTAAGGTGGTATTTTGTGTGTTTTGACCGTTCACTGGCTCTACTTTGGAAGAGTCCTTTAAGACTCTAATGGCCATTTTGGTTAAAGGACAGTTTTTGTCTCCCGGTCAGTGTTACATGAAAGTAGATTTGTTTTCTGTGAAAGCAATGTTGTAAAATGTTCAAGAGTGACTGGTGTGATGATGGCAGGTATCTGAAACGGAACGAGAGGATCTGGAAGAATCAGAGAAGGTGCAGCACTGGGTGGAGAAGCTGTGCCAAACTAGATTGGAGCAGATCTCCTCAGTGGAGAATGATTCTAATGAGGTATATCCAGGTTGGATGCCGAGTGAAATCTAGTTGAGTGCAAGTGGGAGTGACGTTGGTGTAGATTATTTTGACCCTGTGTAAAATTAGCTTCATGAGTAACTAGTAAATTAGCCAAAATTAGCCTAATGTCTAAAATTTAATTTTTTAGTTTATCTCTAGAGTTAAGCAAATAGTCATACAAATCATACTTGCTCAACAAGACAAATTTCAAATGATTATGGATATTATACTTATATTTCTATAACTACTGTAACTGTCATAGCAGCCATCTAGAGGACTAAATTTGTTATACCTTTAACCAAACGTGTATTTGTTGATCTACCACATTTAGAGTTGTCAGGTTAATTAGACTTTTGTGACTGAACCTTCACTTTAAGTTAGTGTTGCCATGAGTGTGGCTTTGTGATGCAGAGGTCATAAGCAGGCTCAGCGTTCTAAAGAGATAAAGTGTTTGTGCAGATGTCTCCGTCCCGTTCTCCCACATCTACTGGGCCGCCCATGCGAAGATTCCCTGGTGGTCTTCAGCTGGCCACAACTGACCTGGATGACATCAACCTGGATGACGTTGACGAGAGTCTGAGGAAGCCTCTGAAAAGACTAGCTCCTACTGTGCCCACTTCTAATCAACCACCGCCACCTTTACCTCTTCCCCCACCCTCGCCTCGCCACCACCAGCCCTCTACCCACCCCTCTCCATCTCCAAGACCATCTCTCACTCCATCACACCCTGCTCCACCCTACCCTAGACCAGCTCTTCAGCGACCACCTTCTCCACTTGCTTCCAGGGTGCATCCTTCTTCAGTCAGCCGTGGAAAACCCCCCAAGCCTTCTTCCCAAAGTCACCCTCAAGCCTCCTGGGCTCCATCTACTTCTCACCCTCCTCCGCCTCCCCCTCCACCTCCTCCTCCTCCCCCACCACCTCCTCCACCCCCTCCTCCTCCTCAGCATGAGCAGGATACCGTGTATCATACCATGCCACCTCGCTACCGCCGCTCCTCAGATCATGGGAGCGAATGGGAAAGCAATGGCTACAGGCAGTGGGGGGGCTTTCATATGAACGGACGCAATGATCCTACCTACCCCGGAAGTGCAAAGGTAGTCCTATTTCAATCTAATAATAGTGATTATTCACCAAAGGCAGTCATATGTCGATCTAATAAAAGAGATCATTCATGGAGGTAGTCAAGCTTATAATAGCAATTATTCACTATGGTAGTCCTATACCAATCTAATAATTGAAATTATTTTCTAAACGTAGTCCAACATGTAATAGTAAAAATGATTCACTATTATTTGCCCAAGCTTACCGGATATCATTGTAAGAGTAGATATTGTAACAGTAAAGATTATTCCCCAAGTTAGTCCTATGACAATTTAATGATAGAAAATTGAATCTGAAAATTATGATTAAAATGTTTTACACATTGTTACACATTTATATTTTTCTAAAATTAATCCTAGATTGGGAACAGAATCATTGGATTTACAGCTTTCAGCTTTTTTTTTTTTTTCAGAATCAATTTACAGCTTTCAGCTTTTGTTTAGCTTGCATTAACTTGCAGTTAGTGCTTTTCTTAACAATACCTTTGTTGATTGTGAGTGCTAAGAAGAAGAAGATTGGTCTGTTATGTGCTCCTCTTCTTAGGTTGTTCCTCAAGCTCTTGGATTCTGATGTGTGTTCGCTGTTCTGAAATTCAGATTTTTGCTATTTATCTTGTCATTACTATGGTCTAGGTTATGAGAAACACTTCTCATGCTAGCAGAATATCAACCTCCAGCAATCCACTGGTGAGCTCTGTTCCCTATGCTTTGATTCCTTTGTGTCTCAGATCCTTTTTCTGGTTTATTCAAACTGAACCGAAACATCTGTGATTGTGGGATACACTGCAGTGCTCGACTTTCCATTTTTATATCTCCTCTTACAATCGTGTGGACATTTATTCATTGTTTGTTGTTTGAATTGGATAAGGAGAGAATTGCTTGGTAAAGGTAAAACTTTAAAGTGATCTCCACTAAACCCTAACGCCTAATTCTGATCATTCTGTAGCAAATAGCTCCCAGTCCTCCTACCCAGAGGAGGCAGATCAACCCTGTCATGTCAAAACCAGTCATGCTCCCACAGTCTCAGACCTCACACAGACCCGTTTTACGACCTGAGCCTACAGTAAGTTTGAGTGTGTGTATTTTGATACATATGGAAATATACAGGCATTTGCTCCAATTTCTAGGAAAGCTGGAACTTACTGTGCAATTCGCTTACTAAGTTGAGAGTGGGGAAAGTGGAAAAGAGAAAGAGAGAGATTCATTCTGCCCATATAAATGCTTGAAATGTTGGTAGATGTGCTTTTTGATAGGTTCGAACTTCTACCCTTATTATCTACCGTTATTTTGAAATCACTGTAAACACTCATTACTCTGCAGTGTCCTTGATTCTCTGTGCCTGTGTGGCCCCAATGTAGTGATGCAGCACTCTGCATTGCTAACACTTCAGCTTACTTTTTTGATCACAGTCATGTCCCATTAAATGAAACAGATCTTCCCCCGAATATACTGAATACTTAGGGAACCAGATCTAGTTGTGCACAGGTACATTTTTGTGAGTGTAAGGCATGCACTTTCAATGCAAAGTTAAATCATTCCTGACCTGGTTTTAGCAGGCCAGTATATGCGTTAGTCTTAAGGTAAACGTATAGGAAGCTGGTGTGTTCTCTCACAGTCATCCAATTCCCTTTAATTTTCTAGACCAGTAAGCCTGTGTGTTTGTGCAGCTTAGAAGCAGCCTAATTGTAGGCACAACCCTCTGGGATGCTGATGTAATGTGTGTGTGTGTGTGTGTGTGTGTGTGTGTGTGTGTGTGTGTGTGTGTGT
>JBBKCR010000122.1:5070409-5096879 GCA_037577295.1 Ladigesia roloffi | reverse complement strand
GTGTGTGTGTGGGTGTGTGTGTGTGTTTGTGTGTGTGTGTGTGTGTGTGTGTGTGTGTGTGTGTGTAAAAGAGAGAGAAATTTGTGTTTCCTATTCCTAACTGTCATCTGGTTCTATATTGCAGTCTCCACAGATGCTTAAACGGATGGTGGTGTACAACACATCCTTTAAGTCCAACAAGAAACAAGTAATCCGAGTTACTCGCTGCTCTCTGAGTGTGTTCTGTGTGTTGTTATTCTTCTGTGTCTGGGCATATATCTTGGATCACGTGTGTTGTAGAGTGATTGCTCATTTATTTCCATCTTCCTTAGGGAGATATATGTGGAATATACCCTTTTGCACTTGCCTCAGGTCAGTTGTGCAGGTTATTAATAGAAGTGGTAAGGTGAAAACACAAATGTATATTATGGAATCGTTTTCAAGGTTGCTGAAACAGTCCAGTTTCTACTATGCATGCATTTGCATATACCTACCTTTCTTTTTTGTTTATTTTATTTCCAACTTGACCCTAGATAAACCTCCATTACATTTGTTGTGTTAACAGTTTGTCATCCATAGTCACGGCTAGGTGTGTGGCATTTGCACACCGTGACCTGTTGATCGACTCAGCGCTCAGAGCTTTAAAGCAGCTGATTAATTACAGCGTTGGAAGGGTTCCTGGATCAGGCTCTTAGGAAACCTTTATTACTTGATGATAAACCTTTAAAGTGCTTGTCAGTGTTAATCACAAATGAGCTGTAAAATATTGAATATCTGCAAATAGTAACACTGATAGTTATGGAGGTATTTAAATAAGGCTGATTATTAACAGAATCTTTGTTTTACAAAAAAAGATGTTACTAGGAAATGGAGTACAGCAATTATTACACAGACCTGTTGAGAATGTCTAAAATTACATTTTCACAGTAACCTGGTTAATGTCCCTAATTCATTCAGGCAACTAAAAATTGTATTTTACTTGATTATTCTCAAGACTGAGCGTTGAAATGGTCTCATCTAAAATCTCAGTTACTTTTGAAATGCCAAAAACAATAGGCATTGATTGTGTGTGTATGTATGTTTGTGTGTGTGTGTGTGTGTCTATATTCATCATGCTGAATAAATAGCAACCCAGTCACTCATTCTAACCTTGAATTTTAAGGAGTGTGTGTAATATAAAAGCTGTATAATCCTTCACCATGACAACACCTTCATGTTGCGGACTGCAGCGTGACATCCTTTGTTTGATGTCTTTTTGATGTCTGTGACCATTTGTCGCTTTCTCTTCGAGCCACGCATCAAGTCAAGCGTCAGCTTTTGTTTCCTTGTTTGACTTCATCCACCCCAAAGCTGCCTGTGATCCAACCAAACGCAAGGCTTTAGCCTCCGGTCCTAAATTTGTCAAATATCTGGGGAATGCTGGATGTGTCTTCATGTCTGAGCATTAACAGAATATGTGTGCTACCCAGTTGCCTGCTTATAATAAACTGCATTTCACCTATTTGAAAATTAAAAACAATTTTAAAGTCTATTACAATATTCTTTTTATTATACTGTTTGAGAGACAGATGGGTTGTCAAGGGTAGTCCGTTCATACATTCACTTTAATCAACTATCTACAAATTTGGAATGAAAATGGTTATAAAATTGATTTAAAATTCAATTCAAACTTATTAAGGATTGGAGCCAATGAAGCTAATGGATTTGAGGCAAATTCAAGGTGTTAATGACGAGTAAATTCAGGTTGTTTTTGTGCATGTGTATCTTGCTGACATACGGCTACCTCACAGATCTGTTTTGTTTCTTATTTGTTTGTACAGGGATTCCAGAAATATGTGGATGACTTTGATCCCTACTCCATGGTATTGTATAGCAGTGGTGTTCTAGCCTTAGAACACCACTTAGAACACCTAGGACTACTAACCTTAAATTCTAGATTACACACTTGGACAAATTTGGAAGCAGAAGCATTGTTCAGATTTTGACTCACAAAAAAAAATAACATTGATATCATAAACACTTTCATCTCTCAAATGGTAACTGTACATGACGCCTTTGCTTTTAATAGTAATATCCTTGCATTTATACCATTAAATTCACCACAAATTTTGTAGAATGTGTAGGGTAGCTGGCAAGAATGGAGATATAGGGTCTCAAGTAGTCATCTCCAGGGTGAAAATACATAGGTTTTTTTTTTTTTTTTTTGCTGCTTTATAGTGTTCGTAGTGTAGATCAATATTTTTTTTCCTTTAGATCCGTACTGCTCTGGACTAGATCAGCTGTAACTCTTCTCGAGTCTTAGAGTAGCACACCCAGATAACAAGTAGATTTTTTATTTGCTCATGCTTTACAGCATTTTTAGAGACATGATGGCACATAAAACTTAATCTCATAGCCCTTCACTCTAAGTGGTGTCCTGGGAGATGCAAATATTGACTAAACATTTTTGTTATCGTCCTCCTTTAGCTATCTGCTTATGTCCAGCTATTTCTGTAAATATGTCTGGCGCCTTTTTGACTCCCATACCCCCCACCACCACCAACAACCCACCCAACACCCCCACCACCAGCAGCAACCCACCCAACACCCCCACCACCACCAACAACCCACCCAACACCCCCACCACCACCAGCAGCCCATCTCTGTGGCACCTGTCCAATATTCCATTGTCCTGCTGTTGTTACTGTTCTGGTTTTGCTGAATTCTCAATGTACACTACTTGTTTGTCTTCATTACCAGTTCACCCCTGACCAGATAGCAGGAAAAGATGTCCGACTGCTGAGAATTAAGAAGGTAACTACCTCATTCTTGTTATTATTCCATTGTAGTTAAATGCGTATTAGTGTTACACTTTTGTTTCTTATTGTGAGCCTGGTTATTTAAAACTCTACTCTGCAAGTATCACAGAATGAGAGGAAATTGGGAAAATGTTTATAATCAGCCAGCGTCATATACAGTTCTACAGATGTGCTTTTACACTGATCTATTCAGCTTTATTTTGTCAGCCATCACTCAGAGTGCACACAATGTTTTAGGATTTCAGGATAGCTAGCTCAAGTCTGAGAAGAACAAAAGGCATTACAGATTTGTCATGCTCTGTATGTCTTATGACTCTAAAAGTCAAGAGATGTTTGAAGATTCATATCTAAAGAGGTTGATTCAGGGGAGAGGTTGGTAGATTGTGAATGTCTGACTATTTAGGTCTGTATTTACAGTTTCCATTGCTTCTTATGATCTGCAGGATGGAGAACTGGAGCTAGCTGTGGAGGGAGGAATAGACACTCCAGTGGGAAAGCTTGTGGTTTCGGCAGTTTATGGAGGAGGCTCTGCTGACAAGCATGGTGAGGTTACTGAAATATTGTTGCCATTACAACATCAATCCAGTCTGCCTCAGGTCTTCTAATAAAGTTCTAGAAACATTTGTTAAAAGTATAAATTTCAATTAGTTTTGTCTTTTAACTGCAAATATTGCTCTTTTTGTCTCCCTCAGGTGGAGTGGTGGCAGGTGATGAGATCATGGCAGTAAATGGAAAGATTCTGACAGATGTGACTCTGGCTGAAGGGCAAAACTCTTTAGCTCGAGCCTGGAACAGTGGAGGGGTGAGAGATGCTGCAGATACTGACCATACAAACCCGTAGTTCCACATCTTAACCTGGATTTAGCAGTGTTTTTTAATAATCTCTGGTCTAAACTGGCTGGAGTGAACTGCCCTGAAACTACATTTCTATTTAAATAGCATAGATCAGTGGTCCCCAAACTTTTTACCTCCTGTGGACAGGTCAACGCTTGAAAATTTTGTTTATATATTGCGAATATAATAAACTTGAATCCACTGTGTGCTTGTATGCAAATACATTTTTGCCGATCAAGTGACCAAGATGTAACCGAGAGAATCCGTTTTTTTTTTCCAAACTAAAAGATTTTTCTAATAAAAATAATAAATACATAATAGATACTACAGAAATAATTGATTGTTTCTTGGGTGGCCCGGAGGGAACTCTGCAGCCCGGAGGTTGAGGACCACTGGTTTAGATGACTTTGGCCTGTCAAGAATGATCGCTTTTGTGTTTCTGTAAAATAACTGTAAAATCACATTTCTACTTACAGACACTAATGCACTTCTAAAAGAAATTGGATGAGAAACCGCAAGAAAAATTTTGTTAACTGAGCCACTAAGAAATGATATTGGTGATTATGATTATCTCAGCCCATAACAAGTTCAGTTTTTCTGGGACTTCGATTTTTTTTTCTGGTCTGTCTGTGGAACAATTGGAATTGATCTGACCAGAATGAGGGAAAAGGAAATCAATATGCTTTACAATAAGCTTGGCTGATTTCTTTTTTCAAGAGGAAGGTATAGATTTTCTGTGTGTGTGTAAACACTTATTAACTACTTATCAAATACAATTTAAGACAGAATACAGGGTTATGCGTCAATAAAAATATCTGTCAGCACTTTAATGCTTTTCATTACTGGCTCCCTGAGGGCAGAGCTCTTGTGACTGGGAGTAATTGATAGGATAGAGATGTTTATCAACGCAGAATTGGGAGTAGAACAGAGGACAAATGCAGTTTGATTAGTGAGATAACTGCACTTATTGGTCCAACTAGCCTATTTGTGTCCGTTTGTGTGTCTTTGTATGGGTGTCTGTGTGCGTGTGTGTCTTCAGGACTGGATTGACCTGGTGATAGCAGTGTCTCCACCAAAGGAATATGAAGATGAGGTGTACGTATACTACCTGTATCACTTATGCTTTCTCTGCCATGAAACACATCAAAAAAATTTAAATTTGTTCAATGAAGTTCAATCCGACCAATCCAACAAGTTGATATGAATCTTCATTGAGCAAATTTAAGTGTTTCATTCTTTTAATTGGTCCAGCTTTTCCTTTTTACAGCACAGAGCTTACCTTCATCGTTCTATATTCAAGTCATGATATCATGAATGCATTTTTGACGCCTCTGTTAATATGCAATGTGTAAGGAGTGTACCTTTAGTGCTCATGTGTCTGTGCTGAATGTGTACCTGTCCTCTGCGTCACGTGTCCAGCCCTAAAGCAGCATCAGTCAGTTCCACTGCAAACAGAAAGGTTTTCCAGGGCAGTGCCTCAGTGTACAGGCAGGGCTATGTGCTACAGATGAAAGGTCCTGGCCCACACCCCTGATCAACTACCTCTTCTGGGTAACCCCTTTGAAACTCTGACCCCCATACAACCTAGAGTGAGTGTATGTATCATGTACATGTGATGGTCTCCCTCTCTCTCCATCCAGAAGCCCACCTGTGCCATCTAAGCTACTTTCTACTACAGGTTACAGGGTCCGGTCTGCTACATATTGTGATGCCTTGCTATGCACATTAGTGAAATATATATGAACGAATTTGATATGGGTCTGCATTATTTATGACCAAAATATTATGTTTTATTTATAATATGATTTGGAACTATGGTTAGGAGGCTGAAAAACTATTTAGATCATTTAGATATTGCAGATTTCTCTCATATCAGTGTTCGCAACAGTCAATATTAAGATGAAAACAGGTTTCCTTTACCTAGTAGTCAATATGAGAAATGCTGTGGAACATATGTATATATAAAATACTGGAAATATGTCCCAGTCGTTTATTCAAGCAGTTTTAACATCCTTTTGATTTATCCACAGACTACTTATTGGAAGATATTACTCAATATTTCAACCAGAACCTTTGGCAGTCACCCTGATTGATGTTGTTCAAAGGGACTGTTACATGTCATGACTCATACAGATAGATATTGATTGTGATGGTTTGCTCTCAGACCATGCAACAGCATGTTGCTATAACAGAGGTTGCCATGTTGTACTAAGCACATATTTATTAGGGCTCTGCTGAATTGAGTAGCTTCGCAGAAAAGGTGATACAAATATTAAATACGATCATGGTTACTTTAGCAGCATGCTGTGCAATGGTTGTGTTTCTAACCCTGTATCTCCTTTAGTGTTTCTCACTCTGTGTTTCTCTCGTGTGAAGGTGTGAGACTGAGTGAAAATCTCCTGCTCACTGAATGTTAATATTAACAGCTGGTGATGTCTCTTTTCTTGCAGGACATTTTTCTAAGACCCATTCTCCAAGCCTGGCCATGCATACAGACCAGAGTCAAGCATCATTCACAGTCTTTCTTTTTTAAGCAGTCTGGCAAAGGAAAATGTGAAGTCAGATATTCACACTGAATATTTATGAATGTAGATGAATGAATGTTCAGATATAGCTCATATATATGGATCTGTAAACATTATTAAAAAAATCATTTGAAACACACGGGCTTTTGTAGGACGAATAAAAGATGAGATCCCTGTGGAGAGCGTGTGTGTGTGCTTCTTTGTGTACCTCTGGTTAATGTATTATATATTGATGCTCAAAGAGACTTCCACAGTCTGGAACAGTTCATTAGAGCCACAGTGCTATTCTGATTATCGACTGTAGGGGGCAGTGGTGGGCTTCAACAAATTTATCCATTTTGCTAACATACAAAGGCCAGCTTTGTGACTCCTTAGCCATTTCTTGTAATTTTTTAAAGCTATTTCTCACATTTTATTGTAGCATTACAAAGTTATACATATAGTGTAGACCACATTTGATGGAATATTTGCATAATAATACTCATGGCCATTACTCAGCCTGCCAGTGCCTGTGTGCGCCACCAATAGTGTGTGAAAATGTGCAATTATCTAGCGCTATTCAAGACATTTGTCAAATAAATCAATATCTTGTTCGTTAAATGAGTCACCTCCCCTCCATAGCTGTTGTGTAACCGAGGTCTATGACCAGCAATTGACGTGTGGTTCCGTTTCATATGTGGTTGGCTCCACACACTAGGGCTGCCACGGCTGCCTACATGTGTACGTGACAGACAAATTGCTGCTGGGTTGCTGGGAGATTCAGAAAGCACACGCGCTCTGCACCTCAAGCCAGCTCATATCAAGGAGGAGTTTTTTTATATATAAATGTGTACATATTTTTAAAAATCCCACCTCGTTTCAGCACCATGGCCAGCTCTACGGGGAGCAACGCGTGACCTGGATCTGCCACAGATCCATCGTCGTTTCTGTCTGTTAAAGCTCGTTTCCTGGAGGAGCGTCCACCAGAGAGCATGTAGTCCAGCGAGCAGCCTCCCTGGGGGTGCTTCACCATCATCTCTCCATCAGCCTGCTCACCTGAGACCCGCTTCGGACCGTTTCTGAGGGGCGTGAAGATGATTTCACGCTATAGACCGGTATGCACGCTCTTATTTTGTTAGAAAAGTATGCAATGGTGGCGCCATGTGTCATGTTTATTAGAAAAAAAAATAGAAGCGTGAGACACTGTTATGTTTTATATAATGTTGCTATTTAAAATTAATTCTGATTATCAGCCTGTGCGGCTGATGATAAGAATAAATTTAATATAGCAACATTGTATGAAACATAACAGTGTCTCACGCTTCTAATTTTTGGGAGGGTACCTCAAAAGTACCTCAGAACACATATTGCCCCACGTTTTGAAGTATTTTGGTCATTTTGAGGGGTCTTTAATTCTGGGTGAATTTGTTGCCCCCCAGTTGGGGGTTGTAGTGACTCTGACAGGTGCACTGTAGGGTTGAGGCACTGAAGCAGGAAGGAACTGGCGAGAGGGCAGATGATCAATCTCCTCCTGAATGCTGCAGGAGCCCTGGTCTCTTCAGTGCACTTTCATTACAGCTCAGTGCCAGGGGTGTGTGGAAAAGTAACGGAGCAATCTAAGATAAAGTACAGAGCAGGAGAGACTGTCACAGCTCAAGGATGTTCCAGCTGCTCTGTATGTTTATTAATGAGGCCCGGTCAGCCTTCACCCCTGACCCCTGTGTCCCTGTTCCAGCCAGGACCCTGTAGCGGACTTACTTCACCGCACTCTGGAACATCACCGTCTGAGCGAGCTGTTGCTCTGCCTGATTTTGAGACGTGATACTATTAAAAGCGAATTAATTCGTTGTTCATGCTCAGCATATGACACATTGACTCATGAGGCTCTTTAGGTGGCCATGAGTTTACTTAGAAACAAATAAACCAGGGGTCACTTCTCTTGTAAAGTGTGTAGATGTGAATTACAACAGTGTATTATATGGGATATATAGTGTTAATTATGTTAAATATACATATTATTTAAATATTTTTGTGTGTAAATTAAGTAATAACAATGTATGTGAATCAGTAATTTAGCTTGTCCAGAGAATTTACAGTTTAGTGTCTTGCTCAAGGACACATTGGTAGATAGTAGGGGTTTGAAGTTGCGACTTTGTAGTCATTGGGTTCACAGGTGATTGTTTTACACATTAGGGTACTAGCACTCTACCACCCTAAAACAAATAGTTCTTTTTAAACTGGAACATTTCATAACAACTCAAATAATGGCCTACACCTTCTCAATCTAGATAAAACAAGGATGTCACCAGTGTTTTTTAAAACTGGTCCAGTAAATTAGTTGCTAAGGAATGTATTGATGAATGGAGTAACATCAAGTCAAATGGATACTAGACTGTTCAGTTTTCTTAACCAGTTGTTTGTCATTGTATAATTAGTATATGCCCAAGAGATTTGGCTAAAGGTCAAGTATTCGCTAGACGTGACACTTGTAACTGGAGTGCTGCTGTTGTCTTAAGATGAGAGAACAAGCTATTAAAGGCCATAGGGAGAATAAATCAATTGGACAATTAGGTGAAGTAGTAGATGTGTTAAAATGATACACTTTAACTGGCAGAAACAAACTGGTGAGCTTAACATTAACAAACAACAGAGTGCAGAAGAACACAATAGTAGTGAAGGATTTTTTAGAAAGAAGCCCCTTGTTAAGCAAGTCAAGAGGGCAGTTCAAGATGCAGGCACAGACAACCATTATGCAAAGAATACACAGAGGGTTGACCACAAGCAGCTTACAGCTATATATTATCTTTAAAAAATCCTGCGATTATGTCTTATGAACTGATGAGATTAAAATGAACCTGTACAGAAAGAGGATAAAAGTGGAAATGGAGTGTTCAGCAGCATCTAGTCTGCTCAGAACCAACAAAATCCTGCAAATCATGGTGGGACAGGGACTGTGTGGCCTCAAAAACAGCATTTAAGCAAACTTTATTGGGAAAAGATTGAAAAAACCACACCCAACTAAGCAAGGCACAGCAGAAGTCCCCCAAAGCAACCAGAAACTCAGGATACCAGCATTACAGAGTCTGCACAGCATCACCAGTAAAGAGACCCAGAATGTGATTATGTCAGTGGGCATTCAGACAGTCATCGATTTCTCAGGACTTTCGAAACATAATCTTTTCCTGAAGATTAGGCCATTTGTCCATTTACTCATAGGTCCCTACAGCCATGTATAAAAATAGATTCAGCGTACACATGTGGTTACCAGAAATCTGGGATATTTATGTTTTTGGGGGTAAGTAATAATAGTCTACACTTATAAATGACTGCACTGTTTTTGTCTGTTAAAGTGCAGCTAACACTTAAAGGCTTTAAATGTTTTTTGATATTCCTTGTGGAGATACTGTCTTTGCAGAACATAGGAGTGTTGCACTGTATGTCTATTATATTTCTTGTCTCAATAAGAGTTATGCTTTTACACTGAATCCTTTTTTCATGCTGTGCACAACATCATCCGTCACATGTGGTAGGGGAGGCATTGTAACACATGGCCTCTCGTGGCCTGTTGCTATAATAAAGAACATACATATCTCACATGTCATTCAGTCACTCAGAATATGTGTTTATGTACAAATAGATTGTGTGTAGTGTATGTCATGGCACAGAATAATGTGTAGTCAAACAAGGAAAGCTAACAAGTTTATCTTAAGCATGTGAAAAAAATACTTGCGTAATACGTTAACAAAATAGCTTCTAAGCTAACAGCTAATCAAACCAATTCCTTGGTGCTCTTCTCAATATGTCTTATACCACCAAGTTAAATTATGTTTCTCAGTGGCTTCTTATTTTGTATTTAATTGCCTCAACCAGGCAGTTTCTGTGCAGTTTTTGTATGACACAATGTGTTTTTAAAATCTACCAACTGTGCAAAATGATGACGGCTAGTCTAAATAATCATATAAATTATGTAATATCAAACTTAATTGGGCAAAATATTATGGTTCCATTTAGGGTTGAGCTTAATAATTTCTTATTAGTTAATCTACTTTACAACAACAACACACACAAAAAAATAATAATAATAAATAAATAATAATAATAATAATAATAATGAATAACACAAATGATCATCATCGTCGTCATCGTCTATCCATCTAACTTGTCAGTCCACCTTGCACAGTTACTGATGGCAGGTCATCTGTTAGTAAAATTAGTCATGGTCAAGGCCTTCATCAGTGATCAGGACAATGTCAGTTTTTTGGTTAGTGAACTTTTCTCAGTTGTTGTTTAGAAACACAAGCAGCCCTGGATTACAGTCTGTTATCCTCAAATATACAGAGCATTTAAATGATAAGTGGAGCTGATTAAATGGACAATACAGGCAGATACAAGGACAGTGTGTCTATTTAAGTGACATGTTTATATATATATACCACCTCTCTGCACTGATTTATGGTCTTGCTTGTGAGAACGGATGAAGGGGTTTATTTGAGTGCAGGACAGGAAGTGAGAGGGAGGACAAGAGGAGGTGTGTGCCTGGTTTCTGACTACATGGATCAGGTAACCAGTCTAGACACTATACTATAGAAATGTATGGAAAATTAAATTTGGGCAAAGCATAGGCTGTTCTTGTTTCCACTTTTGATTAGGAGCTGCTAGAGGTAATGTAAGACATTTTTCCTAAGACGAGACCTCAATAAACAGTAAGAGCAAGGAAAAAATCCAGGTAGCAAATAAGTTTGTTCACATATTAAAATGTATATGCAAAATGACATATACAAAATATGACTCTCTTTTTGTTGGATTATGTTTTTGGGTTGGTAGTTTTGATCTTTTTTCTTTGCTGCCTTCTGTGTGTCCTAGTTACACGGCTATTTTGTGCTTCTGCCATCCTTGAGGAATGATTAACATACTGCTTGTTCAAATTTGCAAAAAAAAAAAAGAAACCCCAGTAGCACAGTTCTGTCCACGGTTTTCTGCTCAAATTGACAGTTGTGTGTTATTTATCATGCCAAACACGTACCACAGCGTGACGTGGGGAAGGCTTTTTTGCCACCGCACGTCTCCTCTCCCTCCCCCACTTTCCTTCTCTCTCTCCCTATCCTTCTCCCACACTATTCCTGCCTGTCATGCGAACACTCACACACATATGCACGCGCACACACGCGCACACACAAAGACACACGCTCCGAGGCACAGATATGCACCGACATCCTCTCACAAGGTCAGCTTTTAGTGCTCATAGACAGGAGAAGAGACCACCATGTCTTTCTAGTTGCTGTGCTTGCCTGCATCTGCTTTAGTCTGCATGTGTGTACGTGTGGGGTGTTTTTTTTCGGCGCGGAGATGCTTCCTTTTTTTTGGCACTGAGCTGAAGAGGTTATTAAAAGGATGTCTTTGAGTTGCTGCGCTGGTGCTGCTGGAACCCGATGCAGGCATTCCTCAGTTTCTCCAGACAGCAAACAGCAGCTGCTCAGCCAGCGGGATCTGGAGCGGGACTTCAGCGGCCGCTGACTCTTTCTGCACCAGCACTTCACCTGCAGCAAGGATGTAACTCTGCTATGCCCTGACAGCCTCTCTTTCAGCCTCTCTCCTTTATTTTCTCCCCCTTCTCCTCTGCTGCTCCCACAGAGCCCAGGCTCCACCATGTCCTTGTCCTTCTGTGGCAATGAGAACAACTCGTCCGCCTACAACGTGGACCGCGGCGTGCTCAACAACGGATGTTTCCTAGACGCTCTCACTGTGGTGCCCCATGTCTTCCTGCTCTTCATCACCTTCCCCATCCTCTTTATCGGTGAGTGTCTGGGACAGGCTGAGTACCAGGACGCATGTGGCGGCATGCCATGTGTGTCGTGAGAAAACACATGACCGTATTTGCTGCACGTGACCAGGTTATGTACTCGACCTGTGTAAGCTTTCTCCAGCAATGTAGTTCCCTATCTTTGTAAGTGAGTGCTTCTGTCCTGTTGTATACTGTGGTGTTTTCCCTGCACCTGATCCTAGTCAGCTATTTTACAAGTCCTTCGCAAATCTGTCAGGGTCAGCAGGTACAAATCTAAAATAGCTCAAATAAATAAATAATGCAACAACAACAACAACAACAACAAACAGGCCAGGAACCAATAACTTACACTCAGCTAAAACAGATTCTAAAATGGTTCATTGATTCAGTGTGGAGTACATAACAATTTTTAATATTCCAAAGGACCATTTCATGAGTGTTTTTTAAAAACAATTCTGTGCCATTTTATTCTATTTTGTATTTTCTAAGACCTACATTAGAACATTATTTTTCTGAAATTGGACCAACTAATCTAGATTCTGCATATTGGCCACATGTCTGACAATGATTTTCTAGTAATGTGACGGGACTCCCAGGGGGTGGATGATGTATTCTGCGAACCCAGCAAATAAATATGACATTAGCTGTGGAATTTACAGAACAGGAGCTGAAGACATGACTGAGAGGTGAAAGTAGGGCTAGGGAAGGGCTGGGTGTTGGGTGTCATTTTTTGGACAGAGGCCTCTTAGTGACAGCAGTATGCACTGAGGCTGCCTTCATGTCTTACAAAGTGATCAGAAAAGTGAATTAACTATTTTGTAAATCTTAACCCCCACAAATCCATAACTACCAAGACCAGCTTTTCTGCACTAATGCATTATGTACATGTAATTTACATCAATGAGTGTTACTGAGGCGCGGAAGGAGCTTACGAGGCTTAAGCCCACATGAGGAAGAGAGGCGTTAGATACACAGATGGATGAGGAGTTTAGAGCTGGATGCCGTGAATCATTCTCTGTAGGCCTAAACTCATCACTTCACCTGGAAGCACTCCTCATCCATTAGCATAATGTAATCAGCAAAGAAGTGGATTTGGCTCCAGACCAGAAGATTAACAAGTTGGACAGCAGCCGAAATATAATGTGCAGGTGCCTCTGGGTGATAAAGTCAAAGGGACTGATGTTCCACTGCTGGCCCTGCATATAATTGCAACTCACAAATTCAAAAACAGTCACTTCACTACTCAAAATGCAATTTAGGGCTTTAGGTTCTCAGTTGCTGGTGAAGTCCGAGCCAAGAAGTATATCTTTTATATATAGTTTCACAGAATATATATCTGAACGCAGGCAGCGTTATTTCCGTCCTGTATTTACAGGTTGGGGCAGCCAAAGCTCAAAAGTTCACATCCATCACAGCACTTGGCTGCATTTCCCTGGACACAACCTGCGCTGGATCCTCACCTTCATCCTCCTCTTTGTGCTGGTGTGTGAGATCGCTGAGGGCATTGTGTCTGACGGGTAAGTTTAAGAACTGTTGTTTGCAATGAATACCTACTGGGTTTACATGGTGAAACTATCAGGTTGCACTTTTTGCATAAAACATAATTTCCTTACTTAGCAGAGACAGTCTGATAGTAATTAATGACTTGATTATGCAAGACACTCAATTATCTCACTACTACTAAGCCTGTCACAATAAACAATAAATCAATTAGTTGCCCGATAATTAAAATGAGGTCGATAATTTTCCGTTGTTTGCTTTCCAACAGACTTCGGTGTGGTACATTGGTCTCTACCGCCCCCTCTTGTTTTCTTAGGGTAATGAGGCATGAACTCTCTTGTGGGTTAGCCTAATTGCTAGCTAGACGCATGGTGAGAAAATGCTAACTAGGTACATATTTAAGCTGTGAAAACCAATTAAGCCACTGCGTCCGACCGTCTCACTTAAAGGACGGGGAGTTTTTTTTATTCTTTAGAGATTGGCACTTCTTTGGGAATGTGCTAAAACCTCTGAGTCTCATTTATCCTCATTTATCCTCAGAGACCTTATGTGAGACGTGCTTCACTCTGCATCTCGCGCTCTGTTGTGCTGCAGAGCTGAAAATCTCTACATTTGTAATACTGATAATAAAAATAGCCAAGTAATAGTATAATCAAATGTAAATATATTTTATTTAAAGAAGAAGTGTCTAAATTTACAGAAAGACCATTAGAAGTGCAGAGAGCCAGTCTGGTTTTTGTTCGTGGCTTTTCTAGATGGGGCAATCACCAATCTCTGGGAAACTTCACAGTTAAATAGGGCTCAATGAGAGCTTTACAAAGACCCCATGTTTGCCATAATACGCCCCGGTGAGCTTGAGTTATTAAAACAAAGACGATCGCCCTGGACAAAAGTATAGACTTTAGCACAGCTGGACACATTGCTACTCCTGAGAGATCCTGCCTTAAGCCACACAAAGTCAAAGTATGCTGACTGTCTTACAATGTCTTCCACTCCCAGGGTTATGTGACCTTTAGAAGTCAAGGTTTATGGATCTTTGAAAGGGTGCATTTGCATTATTATGCCATTATAATTACATCAGTAGAAATGGACACAATTACAATATTATCATTTATCGCAATAATTTCTGGGACAATTTATCATCCAGCAAAATTTGTTATCATTACAGGCTTAACTCTGACTTTAATTTATATCAGTAGATCAGTTGAAAATATTAGATCAGCCTTCAATGATGTTATGGATGTGGAATCACCTTGTTCTATCACTTTCTGTGCCAAGTTCTTTTTTTTTGTTCTTGATCAAATGGGATTATTGATTTTTACCAATTTTAATTAAAAGTGTGCAAAAAAGTATGAATGCACCTAAAACATACCCAAAATTTGTTTTGTGGGTCTTTGGTTTAGGAACTGGATCAAAATTCACTCTTCTCTCTTGAGATATTAGGTATATTCATGTTCAATATATTGGGGCATGATCTTATTAGAAGTTCCCACTTGTGTCTAGACTATTTGAATGATCAGTCGATGGATTTAAGCAATAAGTGGGTGGGTTGAGGATATCACTGTCTGAATTCCAGTGAGACCTAGGACCATTATGGCCAGGCAGGACCTTATTATCAGTATTGTCTCATGGATAAGGCTTGTTAGTCAGGCTAGAGCTGGTGGGGAAGCATGTAGACAATACTGCAAATTAATAAACAGTCTAAAAATAAGGATTTAACAATTCACTTTATAAAACAGAAAACGAAATAAGTAGTGATGGGCTGATCCACGTTTTTCCATTTCCGATCCGATTCCAGTACACACCTGCAGTTATTGATATAGATTCCAATATAAGATTTTACTTTAATATTAGCATTATTTTTGTTAAAATAGTGCTGTTTGATAGTAAGTTTACATCACAGAATCACTATGAAACACAATGTACTTAAATGTGCTTAACTCTACCTTAATTTACCCCTGAAACACCTTAATTTTAATTAAGTGGCCATTAATTTATAAACCATTCCCTTAATTTTACCTTAAATGGTCGCTGACTCACTTTCTTGGTGTAACAATAACATTGTCATTACACCCTTGCATAAGAAGCACCGTAGTGAAGTGTAAGTGGAATACAGCAGTGCTAATATAAAAAACAAAACCACATGAGAGGTCAACGGTCTCCAAGCCCCCTTGGTTTATTACTAAGATGAATGCTGTGGAACACTTGCCATTGCTTTCACTGAGGATCAATCCAGAGTGGGAAACCCCAATCAGTGAGTCTGTTCAGATGACAGCATGATTGAAGATCTGAAATTCAATTACTGTGCTTCTTCTCTGGGGTAACTTCAATATGTTTCGAAGCATTTCATTGTGCTTAGTGTGGTCCAAGTACTCTAGCAGTAGTTATAGCCTGCTGGTGAGAGATGTAATCGATTTTCTGGAAGGGTTTTTACTCTCTGGTATTATGTTCCAAACTCTCATATCTCTGTCTCTATCTTTTTCTCGCTCTCACAGGTTCACTCAGTCACTTCATCTGCATCTCTATATGCCTTCATGCCTGGCCTTCATGGCTGCAATCACCTCTATAGTCTACTACCACAACATAGAGACCTCCAACTTTCCAAAGCTGCTGATGGGTAGGTACTGTTATCAGTTCAGTCCTTAGTCTGGTTAAACTCTTCATAAGTGACGCATTTGTACAGAAAACAGAACAAAGAGGTTCCTGACTCGCCTCAGGCTTTCCGTACAGTTAAAGATATTTTAAACAGCTGTATATAAAATAACATAATTGCATCTAACGCTGTAATTACCTAAAGCTTATATGATTAAAGGGGTATTAACAGCGGTTTATTGATCTACACAATAAAATGCTTTCCTATGTCTCTTTGTCCCAGGGGTCCTTGTGATGATAACCCAAGCCAGTGATAGGTCATCCTCATTAGAGCTAAAGTGCAGCTGCTGTATCTCTAATAAACAAAGAGAGCACATTGGATTGTTACATAAAATCCACTGCATTGCAGTATTGGAGATTAATGGTTGCTTTATGGTTAAATGGTGTGGACCCTTGTATGTAGAAACATGAGAAAACCTTTCCATGGATTTTGACCATCAATGTGCTATTTATTGTTCCTGTAAATCCTTGCTAAATCTCATTGAGTCGGTACAATCCCCGCAACCTTTTGTATCAGGTAGATAACTGCTGTACAGTGAATCTAGAATCATGTGCCTCAGCTCATGATTGTGATGCTGAATATGACCTTCATTCATCTCTCAGGACATCTGGAGAGCTCCCATGCCTAGAGAAGGGAAAGGAAGAAAGAATGAAAAAAAGGCTGAAACCTCGTTTGCTTTCTTGGTCTAGGGTTACCTCTAAACCCCTCTGCTTATCAGCTTCAGTGCTGTTTTGTACCCTTTGGGTGGGAGTTGGGGGGGGTTTATTCGTATGGCACAGAAGCCCAATATGCTGTATGGGTAGTACTGATAAAGGAGCTTATTATCTCGTTGTGTTATGTAATGAGGAGTAATTTTCAAAGCTAAAGCACATTGCTCATATGAAGAATGGAAGTGATTATTTTTTGTGCTCGATCTGCCCACAGCTTTGCTTATTTATTGGATCTTGGCATTTGTCACAAAGACCATTAAATTTGCCAAGTACACAGAGCATGGGATTGGTCTGAGACAGCTGCGCTTCTGCCTGACTGGCCTGCTGGTCCTGCTCTATGGCATGCTGCTGGCTGTGGAGATCAACGTTATACTGGGAAGGGTAAGTATCTTTGTCTGTGTATTCATGAAGCATCTTTATTAGTAAATCTTAACATTTTTTCTCCAATTAAATCTAGTTTTGGGAAGGTTTTTTAGTTTGTGAAGCAGATAGTAAAGTTTTGTCTGTAGAAATACAGCACAGTGGAATTGATGGATCCATTTTCTGCTCACAAATTCATATTTATCTAAGAAAGTGTTGTGAGGATGGGCAAGCTTTGCAGAATACTTGCAGAACCATAATATGTGCTGATATTTGTTTAAAGACACAAAACTGTTCGGAAGCTTTAAAAAATTTAATTAAAAAGAAATGTTTTATTTTCCGTTTCCTCTCTCATTTTGCTGTGAGGGTATGATCATACTAACTCAAATTTACATACGTGAGTCATAGAGATAATGAACTTGTGATGACCTGGATTATTTTAATAGGAAAATGTGTGAAGTTATATTAAAAGTAAAAGGGTTCAAACTAAACCCATCCTATATAAGAATACAATTTTTTTAACAAGCTCAGTTAATACGTTAACAGCCAACTTCCATGATATTCAGAGTTAAATTTACATATTAACTGAAGAATTTGGTGAAATAAAGCATGCCTGCATATCCTTGTAGCTGATCAACACTGGGCACATAATTGCCACATATTAAAAAAAACATCTAAACTGTAATATTTTCCCCCAAAACTGAGTTGAATGGTGCAGTTTTCATCATTTGACTGAATGGAATGCTTGCCAACATTCACTAAAGATTTTCAGATACTTCTCCGGCAGTGGAAACCACAAAACCCACATTCGTTGGAAAAGAGTTGATCAGTTGAAATCTGCAAAATTATTCTGCATCATTCATGTATCAACATATTGCATAGTATGTCATCTGCTACATAAAAAAATTCAATAAATTTTAACACTGCAATTCAGTGTTCCATGAACAGCCTGAGAAATGAAACGTATTCATGTAGATTCTGTAATCACAGGTGTTCTTATGAAGTGTAATTATGCTGATTAACCTGTCTTGGCTAATTTCAGAATAAGACAGTAATTACAATAACAGAACAGATCAGAATATCCTTATTATATATATACCGCTCTATATTCAAATATCTGGCTTTATTCTTGTATTGCTTTTCTTTTGCATTGGCTTTTACACAAACGTTTCTCCTATGTAGTCCTTATATGGAGACCATACATCACCGATAGAGCACTATTTTGACTCTGCACTTGCTAGATCGGGGACACTCTTCTCTGATAACTCCCCCAGCTCTGAAGTAGTCTGTCCTTATAAGTGCCTTGTTGGCTTGGCCTGCAGGGGCAAAGGAGGTTAATTTAATCAGAAAATGTCTTTGTTTCAGTGGTTGCTAATAAGCTAAAGATGCTCGAGTACGGTGTTGTTCCCTGCCAAGTGAACGGCTCAAACTCATTCTGTTCATTAGGAACAAATTATGCCACAAGAGAAAGTGTACAGGTCACGGTTGACTGTTTCGGGAGGCTTGGGATTTGCATTAACAAGAGTAAGATTGGGGTCTAATACATTGTGTTTACTGTCTGTGTTCTCACATTATTACACTGTGTGAGTGTGTGTATGTGTGTCTGTGTGTGTGTGTGCATGTATTCATACAAATTCCTTTGATCTTTCCTTGAATAGTTTCCTTTAAAGCATTACTTTAGTTCCAGTTGTATGGGCACTGTATGTGTGTTTACACTGCAGGCTCAGTTGTGGCACATCGGCTTTCTGCCTGAGCGCAATCATGCCACTTGTCTTCCATCATCTTCCCTCATTGATTTTGTGTCATCTTCACTGCTTTTTCATGCTCTTAGCATTTATAAATATATGCTTCTGTTGAAGGTTTTACCAAAAGCAAAGAAATAAACTTCAACTAGACATCATCACCTTAATTTGTTGACATTGATGATGCGTTGATTGATTGAACACATTTTCAATGTCTTGTATTTAATTGCATTTGGTTAATTCCAGTGGTCACACTGAGGAGTGGAGAATCAGTGCGTTAGACATTGTATCTGTTCTATATCTGTGATGATATAAAAAGCCAGCTGCTTGGAAGTTCCTTGTATGAGCTTTTGCTGGCGTGTAACCTACTTTCCTCAGGCTAGTGTTAGTGCTAGCCAGTGCTGCACAACAGAAACGCAGAGGGATGTTTTTAAAGTGGAGACTCTCAAGATTTACCCCAGGCATCCCAATAGCATTGTCTCTTTTTCATGCTCTGGTTTCTTTAATTTCTTTGCATGTCAGTGTTACTATCAACAACGTAGTCCAGACTGTGTCTAGTGTGTTGAATATAAACAGAAGAATCTGACTGTGTTGTAGAAACATCTCCACTTTATTTTGAGACTTTTTTATTGTTTGTGTGTGTGGTTGCAGTTAAATGGTTTTCTTGGCACCCTAAAAACTGAATAAGCAGTATTGACCTTAGCTACCTGTAATCACTCTTAGAAGCTATGCCAGTTCACCTAGCAGCCTTTTGTCCAGCCAGCACTGTTATACAAAATATTCATTTATTTTAATGTCATATTCAGTGTGTAATATAGTCTCTATAATTTGCTTTCTTTTTGATATATTAGAGGTGACTTTACAAGAAAGTTGTGAGGTAGTGTCCTGTGACTCTAGGAAGGAATAAGCAATTTCAAAAAAATGGCAATATTATCACACTAGCCAAAGCTTTAGCAGGAATATTCAAATGACAATTTACTGTGGCTTTAAGAATTTACACTATAAATGAATTGAGTATCATTGTATTTCCACAAGCATACTTTTCCAGGCATTTTATTATATTTTTAATAGAGTATTTTGTGCGGTGGACAGTTCATATCTAAACATTTATTACAAATGGTGACAGCACACATTTTTGCCCTCAGTGCTATGCTAAGTTTTGCCCTTCTCTCTTCATGTCATCCACCTCTCTCTGTTGTGCAGCGCTATATGTGTTTCGCCCACCCTACGGAAGTGAAGCCCCCTGAAGACCTGCAGGACCTGGGCGTCCGCTTCTTGCAGCCATTCGTCAACCTGCTGTCGAAAAGCACATACTGGTGGATGAACACATTCATCACGTCAGCACACCGGCGCCCTATTGACTTGAAGGTCATCGGCAAGCTGCCCATCGCCATGAGGGCTCTCACCAATTACCTGAAGCTGCGCAAGGCCTTTGAGGCTCAGAAGGTACCCAGAACTGCTGTGTCCTCTCAGACAAGTATACAAGTAAATATAGTTTCTGCTGTTTATCAGTCGTGTAATTCTTTTTTTTTTATCTGAGTTTGTACCACTGGTAAATACTAAATATTTAACAATGCATGGGCAGGAAGAAACTCTCTGCAGCAAGTCCCATTACCTGTGTTTGTGAAAAAAATAGTATGGGTCTGTTAGTGGCCTAGTGATTATGGAGTTGTTTCGATTCCCAATTGCTAGTGTCATCTGTTAGGTACCGTTGAGCAAGGTATTGTCCCCACACACTACTCCCTGTGTGCCCCTCATTGGTGGCAGCCCACTACTTCATTTGGTGAATGGGTTAAATACAGAGAAAGGTTCACACTGTGTGATGTGGTGTACTTAAGCATGACTATACAGGGCTTTGCTTATTACATACTTTAGTACTAGTGTTAATTTTGTCACCTATTTTTAATTTCGTTTTAGTCTTAGTCTTGTAACAAAATGTGCCTCTTAGTCTTAGTCATATTTAGTCATTGAAATATAATTTTTGCCGGTCTAGTTTTAGTCGATTAAAAGTCTCATTATTTTAGTCTAGTTTTAATCAAAAGAAAACTCAATGTATCTTAGTCAAGTTTTATTCCACTAAAGGTCTCGTCATTTTAGTCTAGGAGCTCAGTCTAACTTCAAACCGACATTAGCTTTGCCATTTGTTTTTATCCACTTCTCAACTTCATAGCCAACTAGCAAGTCTGGTATAATGGCTATAAAATAAAACTTGCATAATGTATGTGCCACAACACCATAGCTAACTGGTTTATTTAACGTTACAGTGTAGATTCCTAAAATCAGCTTTAGTTTATGAGACGTTTGATACTGTGTTGTTGCTCCATGTAGCTTCATGTCGCATCCACAGGCAGCAGCAGCGGCACAAACTCATTCGCAATATTTTGAAGGCGTAAAAGTTGAGTATTCTATCTCGTGATGGAAAAAGTAGAGACGATTGTAGACGAAATTGAAGAGAGATTTTATCTTAGTTTTTATTTTATAAAAAAAAACATTTTGATCTTGTCTTTTTTCGTCAACAATAATGCATGTTAATTTAGTCTTAGTCGGCATTTTTGTACACTGTTGCCGTCTCTTCCTCGTCTCGTCTTAGTCATGGAAAAAAAAGTCGTTGACGAACATTATTCATCTCGTCTCGTCTGACGAATTTAACAATATTTAATACACAGTAAATAAAAACTACCGTAATTTCTCCATTTGGGGCAGCTGGTGGTCTTATAGTTTGAGAGCTGCCCTGCGATCTGAAGGTCATGGGTTTGAATATCATTACTCCCAGTTTTACCACTGGGGTACCCTTAAACATGGGTACCTGGGCACTGCATTGTAAACTGCCCTCTATTTCACTTGGTTGAATTTAAGTTAAGGGCAGCTGCTTTATGTTTTTTTTAATGGCGATATTGCGTCTTAGCAATGAGATTCTCATATAGCAATACAATTTCTAGCCTAGTCTTTGTTGTAATGATTTTTTTACCTGACAGTTGCAGACAGCTTGTGAAAGCCTAAAGCAAAGAACAAAACTAGTGAAAATATATCCGAATGCTTATTTTAAACAAAATAAATGCTTAGTAAAATGTGTTGAATATCAGTAACATCTAGCGCTGACTATATATCTTTAAACAGATATAAATATGCTCAAAATGTTTCATATTAAACTCAAAATGGTTCTCAGATTACAGCAATATTCCAAAAGTTTTAGATGAGAGATTATTCGATTATTGTACACAGAATATTAAATGTGCATATCATTTAAAACATAGACATTTTACGTACTACATTTACACATTATCTTACTTGTTTTGAATATGTTTTTACAAAAGTAAAAAGCTTTAATAGAATTACCATGGACATAAAGTCATATTCACCTCATCGGTGGCTTAATCACTGAGGCAAAATAAAGGAAGCTGATCAATGTAATTGTTATTAAATTTAACAAATAATTCAACAATCTCAGTTCTTTCTAAAACAATGTTTTCATTTAAAAAAGAGATTTTTTTAAAACTTGTTTTTTGTGTTTTTTTAAGTGTGAGGTTTACCAACATCCAGGTTTTTGAAAATCCTTTAGTAAAATATTGAAATTGGATTGTGAGTTTCAGTCATGGGTGCTGGATACATTGTATTTCGGACAAAAATATTTACACAGAAAGAGTCAGGACAGTTTTTAATAATTTGTGCAATGAAATTATACTAATGGTCTGACAAAGTCACATCCTTAACCTCCTTAACAGTATCTGGCTGTTTCAGTCAGTTTGTCAGTGGAGCCTCTCTCCTGCTGTATCTTTAGTGATTTGCATGGAAGCCAGTAGCTGAGGCAGGGCTTTGATGGTGATGGAACAGGTCAGATGATTCAGAGTGGTCATGCTATGTTGGAGTTGGGGGAGGTGATCATTTTCCACTCTTATGCTGACCACAGACTCTGTATTGCTTAAGTGTGTATGTGAGTGTGTGTGTGTGTGTGCATGTTTGTGTAAACCACATTTGTGCTTCCTTCCGGGGGCTGGGAGAACAAGCCTATTCCCTTTCCACTGTGAATGCAGTGACATCTCGACCTTTAGTGGGGTGAAAGCACTCTGTCACACTCTGTTTATGGGAATGAGGAGCACTGTGTGTGAGTGTGTGAGAGGAAACTGCAGGTAAACGGATGCTGTGGCTGTGGCTCTACAGTGTTCACTTGCTGAGGGGGGATATGTGACGGCAGTCACGTATCTGATCCCATACACTGTCCTCCCCCATTCAAACGCTGCTTAAGATAATAAACTCAGATTAAAATGAGGCTAAGTGGCTACATAACAGACTTCATAAGCAGCATTGCTCACATATTTAGAATAACATCGCTTTATTCAATTATTATGAAAACTTGCTATTATTGTGGACAACTTTTATTTTAAAAATATACAAAATATGTTTCCTGGAAGAGTTTGGTTTGTTAAAGAGCTTTGAATGAACGATTTACCCCTTAATCACTGAAACTTTGTATGTTTAGTAAAATAAAACAGTTTGTAAACTCAAAACTCGAAGCCTGTTGGTGTGTTCTGTAAAAGTAAAAGTATTTTTTTTATTTATTTATATAAGTATATAAAATGTTACTGAATTGTTGTCCATGGGAAAGATATATCAGAAATTTCTGGAGATTTTTCCAAGGAATAATCAATATAAAGCTTCTTTGGGGAATCAAAGGTATTTTTTTCTATTGTATTGGTTCAGATAATCCTTTTTAACAACCAGTTTTTCTAGTTTCTTTTAAAACAAATGGATAATTTATGAAAGTGGAATGAAACTACGTTTAAATTTGAAAGTAATGCATTTCAAAGTTATGGATCACCTTGGTTTTGGAGGAAAACAACATTCAGTCATAGGTGCCAGTAAAACATCTGCTAGGTTTTAACATCCTTGAATTTATCTAATTAATTAACATCCTTTCACTAATAGGTTAGTGCAGTCATGTGTCATTGGTCATTTCATATTGCTTATCTAATGTTTTATGTCCAGTATTGGCTATTGTCAAACTCTCTCTCCCTCTCTTCCTCTCTCTCTCTCTCTCTCTCTCTCTCTCTCGCTCTCTTTTTTTCTCTCTCTTTTCCTCTCTCCTTCTCTCTGATAGAGGCCTGATGGGCTCCAGCCTCAGGGGCCCCAGTGGATCTGGAGGGCCCTTCGTCAGGCATTTGGGAAGCCTCTGATCCTGAGCATCACCTTTCGTTTCCTGGCTGACCTGCTGGGTTTTGTTGGCCCACTGTGCATCTCAGGCATTGTGCACCACATCAGCAAGAAAAACTACACCATTCAGTCGCCAGTAAGAAACTCTTATTCCAATGGCTGGGTTGCTCAGAACTGCACACGGAAAGTTTTAGTGCCACAACGCTAAGTTACAATCACTGATAATGGAGACAAATTATGAGACATTTTAAAATCATGAGACATACTGCATATTCGCAACATGCAGTATGTCAAAAATTATTTCTAACAAAATTTAAAACAAACTCTGGTCAAGAGCTCTGTTTATCACACTGGCTGCATAAATAGTCAATGGTCCTTGTTCTTCCATCGTGTACTAACGTTATCATTGTATGCTTGGAAAAGTCATAAAATGTATCATATTGCCTAGCGGCCAGATCATTTTAATTTGGTTAAAAAAAATCAGTCATGTATGAAATTGTGGTGATATTGTACATATATTACACCAGTGGTTCCCAAACTTTTTCTCACCGCAGACCGGTAAACGCTTGAAAATTATACCGCGGACCTGGGGGATGGTAGTAGTACAGTCTGAACCTTGTAGAATGTGGTCCCCAACCTATACTTCAGCAGGAATTGGTTTAATATCAGAAACTTTTTTCACTAAGGATAGACTAAGAATATCCGTTTTAATATCAGTTTTTTTTCTGTGTGGTACCACATTACCCGGTGGTTGGGGACCCCTGTATTACACAACACGTACAGGGCTGTATTCACCTCCGCATCCTTGATTGTTCCTCAGTGTATAGCAGTGCTGCTGATTGGCATGTGGGGAAAAAACTGTTCCTTTCATTTGGCTGATTGTCCCATTATTGACTTAAAGGCAAGGTCAAGTCTTTAAGATGTTTTCTGAGAGCTTGATTAAGAAGTCATTCTGCTCTTAAGTGTGTTAGATCTCATTCAGTTCTGTGACATGGTGTGGTTTTGCACGTAGCATTTCTCACTGCTTCACTGCCATTACATTCTCAATTTATCTTCATCAAATATTTACAGGCCCAAAAAGAGTGCTGTCTGCCTCTCAAATTTCTGCCTGTTCATGGATCCAAAGTAACATCACAACCCCTTAACATATCAAGATGGCAAAGTTTTAGGGGCTGCATCTGCAATGTGATAGCTGCTTATGGAACCCAGATAACCGGGCTTGCACCGTAACTGAATAGCTCCATGGGTGTTCTTCCATGAAATGACTATGATGACTGATGCATCTATTGGGTTCATTATAAAAAGTCAGGGTGGGTAATGACTATCAAATATGCGAGTGTCTGTTAAAATATTAAATAACAAATAGTTTATGTGACTGTTTGATATAGGTTTATTTGACTGGTTTTACAGTGCAAAAATATGACATTATGCATTATGGACATGTGACACTGCATTGTGGAGAGTTTGCATTCTATTAAATCTGATATTATTTGTATTTTGTTTATAATGTTAAGCCTGGGACAAAAAAAAAACACTCTTTCATATATCCTCAATCAATTTTCATTCTAAACATGAGAAAATTATTGAATCACTCACATGCTTTGTTTAGTTGGATCCAAATAACACACACTACTTACACTTGCTCACACTACATGACTGAATTGACTGGTAATGGTTGTCTATTGTCTTAGACACTATTAGAACTGTAGTGTGCAGTTTGTTACGCAGCCTTTTTGTGTCTGGGTTTGCGCAGGCTGTTATTAGTAAATTGTCGAAGAATAGACCAATAGTCCCTACTGATTATCACTATAAGAGTTTTTTTGCTGAAATACCTATTCCTATTAATAATCAGCTTGATATATTCTTGGAATTTTTAAAACAATGAATGAAATCACTAAAACAGAAGTGCAGTAATGGAGTGTGAGCTTACTGGAAAAGGGTTCAGGCTGTGTATGGCAGGCCAGAGGAGCAACTGAAATGAATGTTCATCTGCAGAGCTGTGTGAGAAAAGAAGGATCTAAATTATTTACAGCTGTTTTTTCATCAGCCATTCCATACCCCTCTACTGGCCCACTGACTTTACCCCAACCTCTGTTATTATTAGCTCTCCTTCCTCACGTCTTCCTTTGCTTGCTAACTCTTTGTCATGTTTCATTGTGACTGCAGGCTTTTTATCTTATTTTAATCAGAATGCCCTGCTAAATCTGTCACTCTTAATGCATTTCAAAGTACATTTTAGGGTACATTTTAAGGTTAAAATTTGCTAGAAGCCTAATTCAGTAACCTGTCTTCCAGGGAAGAGTACTTGAAAATTAGCCAAGCCAAAAAAGGCAAAAAGCATGGCCAGGAAGTTTGTTGCTATTCCTTAAACACACTTCCGGTCCTTTAAAATGTTTTCTGTAGCCAGCCAGGCTGTAGATATATTGACCAAACACAACAGAGAGCTACTCAGTCACTACA
>JBBKCR010000122.1:5044872-5065530 GCA_037577295.1 Ladigesia roloffi | reverse complement strand
GGACGAGTTCGGCGGGCCGGATTAAAAAGCCCAACGGGCCGTATATGGCCCGCGGGCCGTAGTTTGCCCATGCCTGGACTAAGCTGTTCTTACAGAGGAATGCAGGCCCTGTTTATATTTACTCATGCTTATTCTTTAAATAGTCATAACAGTTGTACGTCGAAAAAATAACACTGGTAAACTGAATGCTGTTTGTTTGTGTGGGCATGTGCTTCTTCCAGACATTTGTGGTCCATGTGCACCTGTCGGATGACGCCGATCTGTCCCCAGCTGTGGCATTCGCTTCGCTCTCCCTTTTCCACATTTTAGTTACACCTCTCTTTCTCCTCTCCAGTGTGGTTCGCTCCACGGTCAAAGCGCTCGTCAGGTTAGCCAAACATCGCTATGGCTCTTGTGCATCTCTTTACAGCTGTAAAGACATATATATATTTTATGTAGCGAAGCTATGAATAACAGCTAGTCATTAATGATCTTGTACAAGGTTCTAGAGGGCACACATCAAATTGTAGCAAAAATTAATCTGACAATTTAAGAGGCCATGTTAGAGAAAAGTTTCTCACTTTTTTGAAATAATGTTTGTATGCAGTTCATACAATTCATTTTATACAGTGTATGTCTGTCAACTAAGCTTTACAAACTTGTTTTGTGTTTATTATTTACATTATTCAGTGTATTACGTACATTGTTCCTTCAAATGAAGAGCTAAAGTATAAGATGTAGAGGAAATAATTAAAGAACATATTTTTCCTTCCATTTCTGATTGTACGTCAGTATTATAAGACTATTGGAGTATGTGATAAATATGCTAGAATTATGCAGATGCAATAGCTACCTTAAAATATATCAGTGTACAGAATTGCACACTGTTTAATTGGAAACATCAATCTCAAAACTTCATACCATTTCTCTATTAGTGTCAGATAAATAAATGGGATTCAGTGAGCTTGTATTTCACGGAGCCCTTATAAATTAGATAATGGATACCTCTCGTGACATCTCATAAAATCAGTGATGTGGAATGAATGTAGAATATGAAGGCTGTATTTATAGCTTGCTGTTGCAGGCAGGTGAAAGGCAAAAGAACAGTATGTATTTGTCCTAGAGTGTTTTGTTGCACCAGTGACAACATATCAGACTGAAGATGGATATAGATGGGTCTTGGATGGAATTTAAACTGACAGTATAATTATATAACATGGTCACCTGTTTGCTGCCTTTCAACAGCAGGTTTAACCGCCTGACAGTGACTGTAAGCATGAAGGCATGCTTTAAATTCCAAAAAAGGCTTTGGAAATCCACCTCAATTCACTCTGATATATTGCTTTCTAATCAGAGGCACCAGAGTGTAATTTCCAGCCCTGGTTCTCACTGTCATGCCTCATTTACACTGATGTGTTAGGTGTTCTTTGGTTTTACTGACTGGAGGGGCTACCACTGGGAAGATACCTAATAAATAAATGGATGGGAGAACAACATGCATGGGAACAGTGCTTTGCTGATTAATACTGCCATGTTCTAAATAACATACACCATCAGCCAAACATATGAAAGCAAGCCATTTTTAAAGTAAGTAAAGTAAAGTAATGTAAAACTCATCAGCACTAAAACAAAATTTGAAATTGTTGTATGCTTCTGCAGACATTCTGTATGCCCTTTAGGTTTTACTAGTTAACAACTTATTATCTTTTACTTTTCATTTATTTTAGGCCTTAAACTAAACTAAATTAGAATTTAATTAGGACTGCCTCCAGATATTTGAAATACATTACACAGTTGTGAACAAGTCCATATTAACCTGAATAACTTTGTGTCAGTGCACAGAAATTGAGTGAGTTCTTCTCCAGTGATGAGATTGGAGAGGAGCAGGAGCCCAAGGCTACCATTCCTTCCAGCTCCACTAACCACAGCAATTACCAGGCCCTGGTGAGAATGCACTTCTACTCTTTCTCTGTTTCTGTCTCTTTCTGTCCATCATTCTTTCAGGGTATATCAAAACTTACATCCATTTATAATAGATTCATGTGTCGCTAAGTGCTGTCTCTGTGCCTGTAGCCACTGAAGGTTGTGAACCGTAAGCATCCAGGGCGAGAGGGCTGGAACAGCTTCGGGCTGCAGAGTGAGCAGGATGCAGAGGCACCAGTAGTGGAGGATGATGATGCCTGTATTAAGGTGAGTACATGAGGATGTGATCATTTGTTTTTAAGACTTTGGATTACTTGCCTGGTACAATGTGTGGAAACACATTTTTTAGAGCAAATTGCAGTAAGATTTGTTTTTCATTTTTACAGATAACTACTGGATACTTCAGCTGGACTGATGGGCCACCCACCCTTTCTAATGTGGACATAAAAATCCCATTTGGTGAGTTTCATAAAATTACATGAGAGCAGTCCATGGTAAAGAATATCTAAGATACCTAGGTGCTATTAGTATTTTTTTTCTACTGAATGCCATTCATTTGGAATCACTATCTTCAAGCACACGTTGCATTAACAAATGCCATGAATATATTAGGTACATAATGTATTTAATCATGTAGCTCTAGTATTAATAAACCTTATATCCAATGGTAGCTAGCATTTTAAATATTTTTTGTTTGCTTTTGTAGCTATTTTTCAGGAATATCTAGCTAACATCCAAATTAAAGGTGTAGAATGCTGGATAAAACATGATAAAAAATACATCATGGGAAACCAAACAATTTTTTTCTTTGTTTCTTTACTGTCAAACTTTCAAAACATACCATTTACTCCTCAGGGCATGCAAATCATACTTGGAAACTGACATACAAAATTAGCCCATTTTGAACGCATTGTTTTCTGAAGCCACAAATACTTGCAAATTGACAAACATCAATGATTTCAGTATTCAACAGATTAGCCTCACCATTCACATGGAAGTGAATTTGTTTTTTTGCCCAGCCAGACAGTTTTAAGATGAGGCAAAATACAATGCTGCTAATTTTAGTGTATTATATGCCATAAAGGCACAATAGCAAATAATGTCTTATTTAATTTTAAGAGATAAAAAGGGGTACGGTTAAAAAAAATTCATAAGCACAATGCATAAAAACTGTGGAATATAGGCACTTTAAAGACTGTTTATATGGGGCTACTGTTTCAATGGGTCAAATGTAAAAAAACTCCCACTTATTTACAAATATCTGTTTTGTCTGCTATAGGAAATAATGCCTTAATTATTATTTTTTGTCTTGTGTAAGAACTAACAGAAAAAGTGTAGCAATAAGTAAATATGATGCTTAGTTCATGAGAATCATCAGAATCATCCTATTTTGTGTACATACACAGACCATACTGAATTAGAGAACTTACATCCTTCATGTTCCTTAAGCTATGTCCCATAATTTTGGACAGAAAATGTGTACTTTTTTGCATTTTTATATTTTCTTCCTTAATCATATGCATATGTTTGTGTATGCGTGTGCTTTCATGTGCACGTGTACATATGCATGTGCATTTGTCTGTATGTTTACCACCAGGTCAGCTGACTATGATAGTTGGTCAAGTGGGCTGCGGAAAGTCCTCTTTGTTACTTGCTGCACTGGGAGAAATGCAAAAAATTTCTGGCACTGTCACCTGGAACAGGTAGCTATGTAGTATTCATAAATGATGACATAAATAATTTAGAGCAACGTTATAGGTTTAAGTGTTTTTGGTTTTGTTGTCTTACTCAAAGCTACATAAAAATGTATGTAGTGACTTGGCACCGTTTGTTTTTACTGTTTTAAATCAGGGGGCTTAATAAAGCTCAGGAAAGACAGACAAGGAAGCTGAAAAATAGACGTCAGTGGTAATTGAAAAGCTGGAATCGATTTTTGGGTCTGTGCAGCAGAAAATGGAGTGCTCTTTTAGCTGATTGGTGGGCGCAGGGGATGGAGAATTGGTTCTTTATGTGTTGACTGAGAAACTGTAAAGTGCTTGCATGATTGCCAGCATCCTAATTTATAAGCTGTAGCGTCTCTTCTTAATTGCACCGGTTTAAAAAATACATGGCTTAAGTATAATTGATACATTTCATTCTACAGGGTGCAGAAGTGTGAAAACCATCATAAAAACACTATGGTGCATGGAAATCTCTTTTCTTGCTTTGCATGTATGTGTTATCTCTCTTTCTGATCCCTTGTAGCTGTGAAGGTTTATTTGAATCAACACAATTTTTCACAGGTGTCCAGATTATCCACAGTATGACAGCTGGTTCTCAGCATAACACATTCAGAGTTTACCTGGTGAACTATTTGAAGACTGAAACCTACCTTTTAAACTGATGGATTATAAATAAGGGCAAACAGGTGTGCTTTTGTTTGCTTAGAATGAAAATGTAACCACATCAGCCCTTTGAAGATGAGATTGGACACACCTGCTCTAGGCCTACAGTTCACACATACATGTAATTTATTTTCTGCAGTACGCTCTAAGTAAATTTGTGCATGCTGTGACCCTAAGAGTCCATGCACTTACATTACTGTGTTTTGATGCCAGAGCACTTAATTTAGAAAAGATATGTAGTGGGATGTAGGGCAGAAATTCACACTTGGGTACTAGACAAAGAGGGTACAGATCACACCATGCCAAGTCTACCGTCAACTGGTGTTTACTGAAAGGGCTGCTACTGCAAATCTTTGTCAAGTTGATTATGTTAGCATAAGGCTGAGGAGAGGCATGGACGCCTCTGTAATTAGATAAATAAAACACTTGGAGTCCATAGAGTGATTAATTGGCTTAGAAGCCAAGAGTCCTGTTTTCCTTACTGTCTAAGAAATCTCATTAGACTGTTAGTAACACATTGGTCAAAGTCACTTCCTTTCAGACGATTTATTTAAACACAGCACATGCTCAGTTCAAGTGCCCTGATAACTGTCTTGCTCTGTGAACTCCGTCCATTACATGATAACCTGAAACCAGTGGCTGCAGTCATCATAATTTCAGATGTGTTTAGGCAGATGGTGGTGCTTAAATTCCATTTGGTCCATTAAATGCTCACAACTGCAATAAAATGAGCTGGGCTCAGCAACATGAACTCACATGTCTAAGTATAAACAACAAGCAGCAGAAAACCCAAGACTACTGCTATCGCTCCAAGGGAGACTCCAATATTAGAATTCTGGGCTGATCCAGATATGTTTCATGTGCATATTTGATTGTGCCAATACACACAATTTAAAAATTTAGAAAGATTATGTTTAGTAGTCATGGTTTTTTTGGCGTTTTATTGTGTTTTGCTTTCTTACACAGTAAAATGTATTTAGTGATGTAACATTTGCTTATTAGCTTTCAATCAAATGTATGCAATCACAAAATAAATAAAAGATGTCTCCTGAACTTTTAACTTGCTAGCTGGTCCTTACATAGATGTAAAATAAGGTCACAGCTTAAAAAGATATTTTTCAAGAATTAAAGTATCACTATCAATGATCAACTGTTCGATGATATACTGATTTGGGTGAAAGAAACTGAGATAAGTAATGTTTTTTGTATTTTTTTTAGCACCAGAAAGGATATTTCTTTACAAACAGGAGCATAGCTCCAGTTGAGCTGCCGAAAAAATTAATAGAGCGCTGAGTGTGATGTAACATGACAAAAACACATATCTTGCACAACTGGGAACAGCTGGTCATCCAGAGTGAAAAATTCCATTATGATTGCTGTGTCAGTGCCTTTTGGCTGCTTTTGTCAGTTGTTGCTTTTTCCTCTCAGTATCTGCTTAACTGGCTGAGTAGCTGGAGGTTTGTTTTGTGTGCTGCAGACTGCGCTGCATGAGCCCAGCCAGCATTGCCTAAATGTTGTTTTCCCAGCATACAATTAGTGCGTCCTCAAATACTGGTTTGAATTATTGGTTAAATCGAAGCATTGGTATGAATATCTGCCAATTACCTGTCAGTACTGGTTTTATTCCAATATTATCATGCCTCCCTAATTGCTAATGTGAAAGACTAAGTGCATTTCGGTAGAACAGGTCATAAATGTTGGAATGCTTATAACATGACCATGTGGACAGTGCCATGGGTGTGTTTTTGTATTGCAGAAGGAAATGGTCTTTAGATTACAGGGGAGAATAGAGTAATACTGGCTGACGTTGACAGAGTTATTTTATCAGTCGTTTTAGCAGGAAAACCTTCCCTATCTATCTACATAATTTATCAGATGATCATTATGTGGACCTCCATTCAACTGTGACAAATTTTGCTGCCATTTAAGTCGTTTCAGGCGCTTTGCTGAAAGAGCTATTAAGATGAAAGCATACTGTCACCATTTACTACTTTAATGAGAGTACATTGTTTATTTTTGTAAGCCATGTTTACAGTCACCTTTACAGTTATCACAGGCAAGTTAATGTGTGTCAGGAGATTATTTGGGGTCTGTTTATGTGTCATGTGCAGATACATAATTTTTTCGGTAGGTAATCTGTGATTAATTGTCTTCAGGGTATGTTGTGGTAGGTCAGTCAGTTCTGAGCACCTACATGCACTTGATGGGACTAGCCATGTGTATGTGCATTTTACATTATAATGGTAGACACTGAGGTGTGAGGATGGGTATCAGTGCTCATAATGTCTGCTTTTTATCTGTGTTCCTATGCTGAAGATGTTGCTTTTTCACCCAGGAAAGCTTTCCCTAAAATTAACAACTTTCGGGTAATTCACAGAATGCTCATATTAACATCTACCAAATGTTGTGTCACAATTTAATACCTTATTATATAGAATATACTATGCAGCTGGAGATCCTGGAGGTGTGACCTTTCAATGGTTAAGGCTGAAAATACAGTGTTCAGACTAGGGATTCAGACAGCCTATCTCTTAGAGACTAACTCAAGTAGGCCTAAAACCAGAATAAGGTGTGCACTGTGTAAATATGGTTAACATTAACATAGGTCACTTTACAGTACAGACAATATTATATGTACAGAGTGGTGTCATTGAAAATCATACATATATTATCTCATATATAAATCACATATATAGTCATATATATATACACATATATTGAATATATATTGATTTATATATCATGGTATGTATTTGATTTTCATGTATATTTATGTAATGGTTGCTCAAATGATTTTATCTTTTGATTCTTATTTTCTACAGTAATCAAAAACTGGATTCAGAGGCAGATGAAAGGTACATTTTCTACTCTTGCAAGATAATACAGTTAGAGGACATGTTTATCTTTATACAGTTTCACTTTATATAAAATATCAGAAGCATTTTCACTTGAACAAAGGACTCCTGGGTGAATGGATATGCTCGCTCTTGCATGTTGCATTTGTGCATGTGTGCTCATCAGCATGGTGCATGCACCGCTGCAGCTTTCCCCACAGTGGGTTTCTCTGGACTGTAATTAATCCTCACTCCGTGATTGGCTCGGCTGGGGTTTGTTATAACAAGGCTAAGCCCCTAAACCCAAACCATCTCACTCTGTGTGTGCTCAGCTGCAGTCAGGCCACGGCAGTCTACACACTCATTCCTGTCCCTTCCCAATAGTCCTCCCCCTGTAGTGAGCACACTGTTGTATTTTTGGAAATCTGGGCGGTTTATCTTTCTTACTAGAGGCTAAATTGTATCCAAAGCCATTTCCCTTTGGCCAGACTCATTATGTAAGACTTTGTTCCGTTTAACTGTATCATGTTTGTTTATTGTAGACGTGACTGCATTGATGCACATTTACATGGTGCTGTGTTTTTGTTGTGAAAGGCCATTCACATCAGAGTGATCTAAACAGATCTGAGGCATTTCCCCAGAGACTATAGCACAATCTGTTGACTCTTTCTATGCATTTATGGCCTTTATGACGTCAACAATGACCACAACATTCCTTTGTCACTATGTGTGTGTGTGTGTGTGTGTGTTTTGAGGGGCCTTTATCCTCTGCGTCTCTCACATTTGCAGTCTTTGTGTATCTTTTATCCTACATCAGACTTGAATCAGAAGCAAGGACAGACAGCTTGTGTTACTTTTGGTGCCCAATAGCAATATGAAAGCATGAAGGCTTCTATTTAGAGTCGGTTTGAATGAGCAATTTGTATCAAGTTCTTTTTTGTGATTCACACTGAGAAATGATGAAAACTATACAATGAAATTCTCAATAGAAAATACAGGTAAACAGGTAAATGAAATGAAAATATAAAAACGTTTTGTGCAAAAGATAAATATATTGCAGTATGTTGTAGTTCATCAGTAATGTCATATGTGCATATAAGCCACAGCTTTAAAGAAATGGAGATGGATTCAGAATGACTGCTGGTTTGGAATTTGAACAGTGCAAATGGAAGGGACGTAGTGGGAGAAAAACCATCGATAAGTAGATTTTTGTCTGAATGTAAAGATGGTCACAAGGCAAGTGATAAGGGCCTAATCTTATCTACTAACCTTACCTGATACAGCTTCTCCCAGTCCCTTTCCCTCACCGCTGTGATCACGACACAGCTACTGGTTGCAAATATTTACATATTCCCTGAGCACCAGAATTCAACAGACTTCCCTCACTGATTCATCCAGCGACATGTTTGCATTTGCATGTAATGATGAATATGTGTGTGTTTGTGTGTTTGTGTGTTTGTGTGTGTGTATGTGTGTGTGTGTGTGTGTTTGTGCGTGTGTGCGTGTGTGTGTACACTCTCTTTTTCAGCCCAGATACGCCTGGTGATGATGAAGACAGGTATGAATACACACAAACTCACCACATAAACACATTATTTTATTTAGAAGATTTCTAATCATCAGCAGCTCAAAATTCTTTTTTTTGCTGTGCAGTTACTGCCATTATAACATAAACACAAATGCTTCAGCTTCTTAAATGCCTATAATCTTTAAAATAATCCAACCAGTTTGTTTTGCTTGCGGTGAAGTTTCTGGGTGATCATAGGATACTTTGAAATGAGAAATCGTGTCAATCCATGAACCTTCAATGAAAATACATGTACGAACATTCACAAATTAAAAACCACTATTAACAAACATGAATTCATTTACTGAAGTACCATATTTCTCAGCCTATAAGATGCTCCGGAATATAAGACTCACTCAGGAGGAAAAGCTAGAAAAAGGGTGTCCCAAAACCTTTGTCCACTCTAGATACATAAAGTCTCGTCTCATTTTAGTCAACGAAAATGAAGAGACACTTTAGCACAGTTTTTATATTGTAAACCACATTTAGTCTCGTTCTTATTCGTCAACAAATATACATTATATTCGTTTCGTTATCGTCACATGACCAGCATTAACGTCGCATCTCGTCTCATTTTTGTCACGAGGTTCAGAGACGTCTCCACAGCCCGCATTACAAACCACAAGTCCAGCACACAGCATAAAAATAGTACTGCGAGCGGCACCACACAAAGTTAGGTGCAGTTTTAATGCAGGCAAAATGTATATTCATCGTATAAGACGCACCCCCCCGCCGTTTTAGGGAAGAAAGAGTGCATCTTTTAGGCCGAAAAATACGGTATGTGTAAATTTAGGGTTATCAAACCATTTACCATCAACAAACCTTACAGAATTAGAACTTCAGTAGAAGCTTCATTTGCAGGCTGGTGATGACAAAGTACATAATGGCTGTCTGAGTCATAATTTACTCAGGGCAACCACTCAACCATGTCTGAATTGAGTTCTCTCAAGTGTTGTCTGGTTGCAGGTGCCTTAATAACAGTACTGCAATATAATACATCAAGACAGCAAGGCTTTAAGGTACTGCCTTCAGTTTCAAATGTGATCAGTAACTCTTTCTGTCTTCCAGCGGGAAGAGAGGCGCAGTAGCATATGCATCCCAGAAGCCTTGGTTACTTAATACGTCTGTGGTAGAAAACATAACTTTTGAGATGCCTCTGATCAAACAAAGGTAAGATCTGACAGTTTACAATGAAAACGTTAAGCATCCTTCTGATTTCTTCTATCTCCACCTTTTTCCCTGTGAGTGTTAAGCTATTTTAAGACAAAAGCAACCTGAGTAAACACAAAACATTTTAATGATGATTTAATGTCTTAAAGCAAACTTATCCTGTACTTGCTGACGCTGTAAGAACTGAACTCTTAGTTACACTTTTAGTTGATGAATGGGATCAGCACCCAAGGTTGATTACTGCCAGCCCTGTTGATTAGAAACAATACATATAGAGAACCTTGCCAGACATGTTAGGAAGGCTATGTCTTAACAAGCAGCACACTAAGCCATAATAAAGAGAAATTCTGGAGACGAGATCCTTTATCACAGATGCTGTGAACCTCATGCATGCCTCTCCAGAGATGATTAAAGTACACAGAGTCAGAATAATTCTGTGGTTGCCAGCCTTTTATTTAGATACCAAATCTCTGTCGTAATGGCATCATTAGTGTGTTAAAGAAGTGGTCCTAATGACCTGAGTGTTTCTTTTCCACGGACTACAGCTGGCGGCTTTCTTTCCACAAAGAGCCGAAACGATGCACCATATGCTGCCTATTTTTTCACCTGTGAACATCAGGCATCTTTTTATCAGTCTAAATGGCTCCTCTGACAGACTCATTCACATTTATTGTGGCACTGTAGATAGACTGCATGGCTAATGGGTTGTCTTTCAGAAGACATTAAGCAGTTTCCGGCACACTGTTGCTGTGGTGAGAGCAGACCAAAAGAGCCAGTGTTTACCCTGTCCTTCTCTCTTATTCTATATTTCCTAGTTTATCTCCCCCCCTTTCTCTTCCCTATCTCTCTCCCCTTCTATCTCTCTCTCTCTCTCTCTCTCTCTCTCTCTCTGAATACACATGCCTAGATAAAGACAGAAAACACTGCAAAACAATTGCATATTACAGAGATAGCACCAGAAAATGGTAAAACACAAAAGTCATATTTATATTGAGAAAACAGGCAAAACTGAGCAGCATGGTATTGTTTCGGACTGTGTGCAGGTATAAGACAGTGATCGAGGCTTGCTCTCTGCAGCCGGACATCGACATCCTACCACAAGGAGACCAGACAGAGATCGGAGAAAGGGTCAGTCTGCTGTTGATCACACAATTACAATCACATTACTGGCCTATTCTGTTTCTGTTACAACACTGCACTATTGGCAATGTGAGAATTGTATCTAAGCTTAAAGTTCTATAAACACCCCTGGATGTTTCTCAGAAAGCATAAAGAATGCACATACAATTAATTTGTATTTTGGTAACGTCTTCTATGGTATATGATTTGACCTAGTGCTGTTTCAGGTTAACTTAATTTGGTTTCTTTCAAATCTTTCTTTCTATATGTTGACCCGTCTGGAATTAATGAACAAAAAGACAAACAAACAAACTAAAAAATAGAGCTGGCGGTTATGATGATATTGATAATTATTGTGATAAAATGTTTTATTCATATAAAAATGTAAATGTTCAATTAATGTTGTGATACATGTAAATGGTGTAATTAGCCCTTTCAATTAAACCCATTCATTATAATAAATATTGCAATGCGTTTTATCATCACCATCCAATCTGTAAGTTGGCTCATGAAGCTAATAACCTATAACCATTTATCTGATAATGAAGCTGATAGCCAATAACCAAATCTATATATATTTGGTTTAATTGGTTAAAATGGTTTGTGGGAAATCCTTTCAAATTTAACTGAAATTGGGGAACAAAATTTTTAATTGGCTTCATTGCACTGAGGAACGATTGCAAAGAGATCATGGTATCTGATATAAATCTAGCTTTATAGTTTTTCCTCATTAAGGTGAACATTTTTCAAAAGACAGACCTGGCTGATATATTGAAGTATTTTGCCCTAAACTTGGAGCAGCAGTTCCTCGGTTGACATTATAAAACAGTGTAGGCATGAGCAGTCTGTCAGCAGCTACAGAGTGTGGATTATGGTCACAGGCACTGGTACACAGAGATATGGAAAAAGGGATATGATCAGATCGTATTCTTCACAAGTAGGCAAGTGCATAAGTGATATACACCAAAATAACTGTCCATTGCTTAATGTGTCACCCCAGCCTTAAATGATGGTGGACATTCTGTTATGCAGCAGGATTCATTTTGCAGGAGACTTTACTCTTTCGTCCTTCCAATACCGTACAGACTTGTATAATCTATGCCAAGGCGCACTTACGCTATTGTAGCAGATTGTGGTCGCTCAATGTCCATACAAATTGTTCATCCTCCCCTTTTTTATTTTATAGAAATACATGCAACATTGTTCTGAATTGCTGAAATCTACTTGGATCACATGTAATGCATTGAAAATTTGAAAATGTACAAACAGATCCAACATTATTTTGGAGGAAGACTTAGACCCGAGATCAGGGGTGTCAGGCTCCGGTCCTGGATAACAAGTTATGCATTAAAAATGTGAAAATGTGAAACAGAACCAGCACAGTTTGATGGTTCTTCCACTCAAAACACTTTCATTAAACCTAACTGGTGAGGAGAACCAGGTGTTTATGAGCAGGGACTGGAGTTTGACACCCCTGCCCTAGATATTTGGAGGTCCACCACTTTAAAGGACCACAAACTATTAATATTATTTTAAACAAAACCTGTGTCCTACAGATATTATCATACACTGTGTTTATTTTTTGGTCTGTCACACATGTAATGCAGAGATTTTCACTTGTATTTTTTTGCCTCTTTGGCTTCAGTAAAATTCATGCCCAGTTGAGTTCAGGTCGGGTGATTAACTTGACTGGTCAAGAACATTAGACCCTCAGTTGCTATAACAGCGTGTTCACATGTGCAAGGGAAAGTACTGTCCACTGAGATTTGTTTCTTATGGGCAGTTAAGGTGCTGCAGTTCACCTTAGAATTTGTCCTACTGCTTCACAGTCCACATTATAAGATATAAGATAATTCCACCAACAGCCCTACATGCTCATACAACCATATTTTAGGATGTAGTTTTTACATCTGAGCCTGACCAGTTCCTTTTTTCTTCAGTATTGTCATCTTTCGTTGTCCTGGTGAATATTAACCCTCTGGACTTATTTGTTTTTACTATATATTCAGCTTCCTTGTTAGCCATTTTTGGCCATTTGAAACCCATGAAAAATAAATGTTTTAATTATTAGTTATTTACACTTTCATTCTAAACTCAACACTTGAGAAACATGTTGTTTACTTATTTCTACCAGATTATGTCAAGTATCCATTTTTAACCAAGCAAGCAATTTTATATGGCATTTTACATAATGGCCATATGTTTATATACAATATATATATATTTGATATCTTTTTTTGTGATTTGTACTACATAAGGTTATGAACAAATATCAGTTCTTGTCATAGGTTTCACATATCTATTCCTTTGTTTTTTGTAATCCTTCAAATACCAGTTTGTTTGCACAATGCACTTATTAGTAAATTGCCTCAAAAATGGCCATTCTCAATGCTGCTGGGGCCAAAATTGGAACAAGGCTGAAATATGTAACTGATTAACTACATTTTTTTCATGCACAAATACATACCATTATCTAACATCTTTAAAATCACATCTATATCAGAATTGCATCATTCATTTGCTTCATTGGAATGCAGTAAGCCATCATACTCCCCTATTGGAAATTAAGATTTTATAAAATTTCTCACTTGGCCAAAAATTTATAAATTACATACTCGGGTAGAAAACACTAAAAACTACATTTCTCAAGTGTTGAGTTTAGAAATAAAACATTTATACCTAAATTGTATGGTTTAACAGTGTAAATAAGGAATTATAACATTTATTTTTCATGGGCCTGAGGCTGCCACGAACAAGTCAAGTGTTACAATTGGATATATGGAGCATATTATTGAAATATTTGTAGTAAAAAGTTGTAGTAAATAGTTGTAGTAAAAATGTAAAGATCTGAAAAAATTCCAGACCATTGGGAAATTTCATTACATATTCATTTAACACAGCTAAAATGGTAAAAAAACTGAAACAGACACAAATGGCCAGCTACACGCCAAAGGGTTCATTTTCAGGTTGGCTGCCCATTTATTTTCCTGGAGTTTGACTTGCCTTTCATTTAAATTTTTAATAATCTTCCATATCTCTAGCCTTACTGTGACCTTGCTAATGTTTTCTTATTTGGGGAAAGTCTTTTGAAGGTTCTTTCCCGGCATTGCCAATTATTAGTTCCTGATTTTCTGAGACAAGAGTAGCAGACTCCAGATAAAAATTCTACAGCCAGCATCTGAGAATCCAACTGTCCATACACATGTCCGAAAAAGAAGGACCACGTGTAGTGTACTATGATTTCTAAACATTTTGCCCATTATGGATGTACAAAAGCTTGAATTCAAGCTGACTCTCCACATGTAATCTAGTGCACTGGTGTACAGAGCAAATATAGCACTGGTTAACTGTGTGCGCTCTGCTCTGTACAAATCTTTACACAAGCTAAAAGGTTTGTGCTTGTGACTACCTTATGCACTCTCTAAGCGGGCCTGTGTTAAACAACACAGAAAACACATGTACAACTGCTTTAACTAAACTGGGTAATGTAGTGTTATATATAGAGCTCTTTTTTTATCTCGTAGTATCTTACTCCCTCGGTATCTGCTGTAGCTCACTCTCTCACTATTAATGAATGTGCTTGGGTAAAAGTATGACAAGCTCTCCCAACCTCCCTTTTGTTTTCACAGGGAATCATCCTCTCTGGAGGCCAGAGACAGCGCATCAGTGTTGCCCGTGCTCTGTATCAGACTACCAGCGTGATTTTCCTAGTGAGTCTTAAAACCCTTCTTCTGCAGAATCAGCCCAACACCCACAAATACACACCGTGTTTCTTAACCCAAGCTTCTCACGCTTGCCTGCTCTTTCATTCTGACTTCCAGTGCTTGAGGCTGTTCAGTACTGAATGTAATACATATCTGTATCATTCATGAGTTACTGTGTCACACTTTCAAAGCAAAGGCACATTAATAATGGGACAAAACAGACCATTAACATTTTAGAAATAAGTTTTAATATCCTGAAAATGATGTTGCCAGACATTTAGGTTGAAGATATATATCTGAATACTCTTTCCTGTGAAATGTTTTACCAAATTTGTAACAAAGACCATAATGTAAATCAACAGAGAGCAATAATAAATGCATGTTCTGTTTCTACTATTTAAAACTATCTGTTTTTTAGGATATCCTTTGTATAGGCTTTCCTATTGTTTTGCAGGATGACCCATTCTCAGCGCTGGACATCCACCTGAGTGATCACCTGATGCAGGAGGGCATTCTGAAACTGCTGAGGGAGGAAAAGAGAACTGTGGTGCTGGTCACACACAAGCTGCAGTACCTTCCTCATGCAGACTGGGTAAAACACATGCACTCATGCATATTAACATACCCACCAACACAGATACACTATATGGACAAAAGTATTGGGACCTGTTTTTTTATGCTTGAGCTAGGCCTCTTACTTCCAGCGAAGGGTAATCTTAATGCTTTGGCATACCAAGACATTTTGGACAATGCCATGCCTCCAAGTTCTTGGCACAGTTTGGAGAAGAACCATTTCATTTCCAGCATGATGGTGCCCTATTGCACAAAGCAAGCTCCATGAAGACATGGCTGGATGAGTTCAGTGTGAAGAACTTGACTGGCCTGCACAGAGCCCTGACCTCAACACCATCCAGCACTTTTGGGATGAACTGGAACAGAGATTGTGCCCCATTGCCTTCTCGTCCAGCATCAGTTCAGTGCCTTACAACATAAATCCTCTACAGACTGAATGAACACAAATTCATTCACAGGAACCCCAAAATCTTGTGGAAATCCTTCCAAGAAGAGTGAAAGCTGTTATAGTTGCGAAGAGGGTACCAGCTCCATTTGAACTCTATGTAATTGAATACATTGTCATTAAAGTCACTGTTGGTCAGGTGGCCCAATATATTAATTCATATAGTGTACATGCAGGAAAGCTCATATATTTTTTTGAAGTATGCCTTGGTTTTGTATCTTCAAATAGCTATGGGTTAGATCCCTCAATTGACTGGGATACCACCTCTTTCTCGCTTTTCGTTTAATGCAGTGTCTGGATAACAGATGTAAGCCTGCTCACTTTGGCAAGGACTGTCACTGTAAATGGCCTGTTCGCATACTCAACTCCCTTCTGCAGTACAGTGATGGATTGCCCCAGTGCAGGAGAGTGTTGTTCACCTCTGTGCTGATGGCTATTAGTCAGCTCTTAATTTGACACAGCAGGCAATCCTTCTGTTTTATAGCCAACCTCTTTATCATCTCCTGTCCCTGAGACATGCCGTCTGTCTGTTCTCATATATGGAATTTGAGAACTGCCTTTTTGGAAGAAGAAGGATGTTCTAATTGATGTCTGCCTTTGTTTTGTTGTCTGTAGATTATTGCCATGAAGGATGGCAGTATACAGACACAGGGTACATTGAAAGACATCCAGAATTCTGAGCCAGAGCTGTTTGAGCAGTGGAAAACCCTCATGAATCGACAGGACCAGGAGTTTGAGAAGGTACAACACTCATAGGGAACAACTGTGCTTTGCTAGAAGAGGATATCATATTTTAATTCAGTGAACATTTAATCACTGTTCAGTCACTATATGTATATATTTGTCTTTTCATTGTGTCCTTCATATATTTTTTTACATGATTCATCTGTACAGAAAGGATATTTTTGCCTGTAAGCACATGAGAACCTTAGTATTGGAACACTGCAGCTGCCTCTACATTGTGTGATACTTTAAAGATCAATGAAGTGCAGAATGTCTTGGAATTAAATTACTTTAGAATAAAGGACATTTTTGTCTTTTACTGTAAATTTCCATTTTTTTACAATGGCACCTTTAATTTATACGTTAATGGCATGTTGATTATCAGAACAAGGTTTGGATCAGATCAAGTAAGGGTAGTGAAAATTATACATTCAAAACTCTGAAAGACACAAATCCAAGAAAATGAATTGTACTCACTCAAAAAAGGGATATTTACATTTAATATCCATTTTGTGCACATGACTTTTAATGCTGTCTTCATCCAACCAGACATCTAATTGCATTTTCTTAATTGATAAAATAAACCCATTTGTGGGTTTGTGTGTGTTGTGTAGGAGACTGTGGCAGAAAGCATGACCATACTGGAAAGAAAGAACCTGAGGAGAGCCATGTACTCCAGAGAGGCCCTGAAAACCGAAGAGGAAGAGGAAGGTATGTCTACTAGTTACACTGGCTTATGAAGTTGCCGCCATCTCTGTCATGCCTGTGTGATAGATTCTTGTGTTCAGGGACTTGATGTACCATGTACCTGTAGTGTGGTGCCTGGCTACGTTTGAAGAATTCTAAAGCTTTCAGCAACATCGAACTTAATTTCTCTAACATGTAAAGTGCCGTTGATCAGACAAGGTCATGTGCTTTGATGTCCTTATGTCTGTTTGTGCAAAGGCATCTGCTTACCTAACAGTCTATTCTCGGTTAGCCAGGTTGTGCCTTCATATCTGCTGTACTGCTGCACTCAGTGTTGTGTTTCTGTCCTTTGAGAAGTCAATAATTGTGTGTGGCTCCTTGGCACCTGGCAGTCAGCCCTGCCATAATGACCTCCAATGGTCACATTGTGCCAAATGACTCTGAAAACCGCCAAAACAACTTTCACAGCATTGTTTCTGCCTCAGTCTTTCAGGCCAGATCGTTTTCTTGCAGTTAAGGATGATTGAATACATTTTTGTCAGTTACAATATTCTCTTTAACCTGTTATATAAGTCAAATATAAGTCAATATTTTTGTTTGTGTTTAGCAGTCTGGTTTATGATCCTAATTATTTTTTAATGTCAAATATTATTTTGATAAGTTGACATAAAAATGACTGTCTGAAAATCTAATGAATGTCAGAATTGAGTTGACTAAAGAATGTAACTAGGGTCTCTGGAAATTTATATAGGGACTAAAATCTACCTCTTGCCCCCTATATTGTTATGCAGTCTGGCTGCTGTGAAGCAGCATTAATGTTATTTAAATCTACATTGTTATGCCTAGATGATAAAGTGGCCTTTTCAGTACCTGGCAGGCCACCTCTGATTTACGCCACTGTCCTCTTATGTGCTGTTGTCCTGTGAGATGCTCATGTGGAGTGTTATCAGGCTGTGTTCTCTGTCTGTCTGATCACTGTTGGTGGCTCTGATGTTCTGTGTGGACTCTGTTGCTGCAGAAATGGGGACTGCACTCACTCCTGAAGCAGGTGTGCATGGTTTCTCCATGGCGTGCTCTATGATCTGCTGCTGCATTTGGCTGCATGCTCTCATTCTTGTAGAAATACTGCTGAGCAATCCAGTCCCTCGAGAATACATCCAGCATGAGTTTTAAATGCTACCTGCTTTTGTAGTGCCAATCTTTCTCTCTTATACTATCTGTCTTTGTTTCTCTCCACCCCACCTCTCTTGCCGCTCCTCCCAGCTATGCCCTAATAAACACTTGCCTGTGCACTTAAAATGATTGCATGAGCCAGTGGTGTAAATTTAGAATAGGTAAGTGGAAGAGCTTAACGCACTTAGTGTGGGGAAATTCCACCAACAAAGAAACATGAACTAACATTATGCATATAGTAACAATGAAAACAGCAGAGACTTTCTCTCAATACTCCCCCAACTACCTCTCGCACCAGTTTGTACTTTTTACAGTTTGTTTTCATAATCAAACACTTCCCTCAAAATCGATTAAGTCCTTATGTAAGGGGGGAATCCTAACAGAAACCTGGTTTTATATTTGATTTCCTATGCAAACATTGTAAACATTTCAAAATGCACCACTCGCTCCTCAATCATCCCAGTCTATACATATAGAAATTAAGCTGTATTTTGCACAAAACACCAATCAGCCAATCAGAACTGGCTATGATCTACATAAATCAGTCTTAAAAGCACAGTAACCAAAACCACCTGTTGTTGGAAAATGGTCTTTAAAAATTCATTATGACTGATTGTTTTACCAAGTTATGAAATGAATATGGATTGCGCTGAGTCAGTGCAACTTAAAATATTTAACTGCCACAAAGACAAACCACCTCAATGACTGCATTTGTATTCTGAAATGAACTACTTATTCTGAAAATGTATGTTTCTGTATCACATATACAGGCCAGTTTGAGGTTAAAATATTTGTGGGATTTTAGATATGCATTTTGCATGGTGCTAACTGGTGGGATATAAGTTCGCAACACTAGCCTCATAGCTCCAGTTTAAAAATAAACAACAGATGCCAAACATGTCTTGACTGACTGATTGGATCTGAGAGATGGAAAAACGATGTGAATTTTCTGAACTGTCCGTACCCTTTAAGTCTTTACTCGATCTTCATTGTTCTCTGCTCTCTTTTCCCTGTGTATGATTCTCTCTTTCATTTATACTACATGAGGGGTTTAGATAGCAGTTACTGGCTGGAGAATGCAATTCAGTGAATGCTATTTTAGGTGCAGGATTGAGATGATAAACTGCAAAAAGAACACTATTCAATAATTTTTTGTTCTGTTTGTGAATGTTATATCTATAGTTCTGGAAGTCACTTTATCTTTGACCATAGTGTCATGTGATTTTATGGTTTGATGGATGATGACAAGGCTGTAGGACATAACATGCAGTTGAGTAAAGAAAATTACATGAGAATTGACAATGTAGCATCTGTCAAAGCGAAAACTGCTTAGATGCACAGTGGCTTTGAGTGCTAATATCTCTAAATGCTTGTAGTTATGGTTTGTTATACAGCTTGCTTACCATTGCTTAATATTATATAAACCAACCTGGTTTATGGTGTCATGCTATGTCATTTTTTCTGTGTGTTTCCATTCATAATCATAGCAGTAGCTGTAAATACTAAACAGGTCATCACATTTCAGATACAAGCATGAAGCAAACTCCAATTAGGTCTCCTCTTACCTGGCGCGTTGTGTGTACCTCTAGAGGAGTCGATGGAGAGTGATGACGAGGACAACCTGTCGCAGGTGATGAGGCACAGAGCCACCATTCCATGGCGCTCTTGTGGGAAATACTTGACCTCGGCCGGCCTGCTACTGCTTCCCCTGCTGCTTCTCTCCCAGCTGCTCAAACACTCACTCATGGTTAGTATTGATGTGTGGCTCGCGCACTGGACATCTGACGTCATCCGAGCCAAGATCCACGCCGACCAACACAACTGCACCCTGGTGCAGGTAAATACTGTGGACGAATGGGGTTTTGACTTACCACTATGATTTTCTAGCTCCATCCAGATACTGCTTTAGATATTTGTGCATAGGTGGACAAGCACTATGCTAACAGTATTGAGAGAGAAAACTGTGTCTGGTGTAAAAGTCACTAATCTCACAAATGCATAGATTACATGTACACGTAGAATATTTTTTACAGTATGGTTAATTGTACTTAAGTGCAGTAACAAAAGTATTTTGTTACTTAAACGCACAAACAGTCTGTGAGAGGTACTGAGGTCACAACAGGTGTAAGGGTTCATGTAAGTGACGCACAGAAACTTTATTAATAGAAATGCCAGTGTATCAGCTGTGAGAGGAGCAGCAGACCGATCACTCATGGTCATGCCTGCACTAGTGTGTGATACAGCAGGACATGTAAGAGTGTCTGTGTGTGTCTGTGTGTGTGTGTGTGTGTGTGTGTGTGTGTGTGTGTGTGTCTCTGTGTGTGTGTGTCTATGTGTGTGGGGGGGGGGGGAGGTGGGAAGGGGGAGAGATCTCCAC
>JBBKCR010000122.1:5025519-5038971 GCA_037577295.1 Ladigesia roloffi | reverse complement strand
TCACAATGCTTGAAAAGTGCCTTTCCGATTTGCAGACATGACCATGTGACATATAGGCCTAGAAACAGTAATGTCCCTTTTTGAGTGTACAATTGTTCAAATGTGTTGCATGTGCATGTGTGGTGTGTGTGTGTGTGTCTCCAGAGATTTGCAACAGCTGGAGGATAGTACCCAGCTCCCTTTACTCTCTCACTTCTCAGAAACAGTGGAGGGACTCACAACCATAAGGGCCTTCAGGTAAGAATTCACTCTAGTGACCTCAGTAACAGTAGATATGTGTTTTTTTTATAAATCATTATTTTCTTCATTGATAAACAGTTAATAGTTTAAACCCACAGCTTGCCGGACTGTATTTCTGTTGTGTAGGTATGAGGCCAGGTTTCGTAGGAGGCTCCTGGAGCTCACAGATGCTAATAACATAGCATCTCTCTTCCTCACTGCTGCCAACCGCTGGCTGGAGGTCCGCATGGTGAGTTTCCTTCTTAATAGTCTGTCAGTTAGCAATACCATCAGCTCCAAAAAGGATTCAACTGCACACCATAACTGTAAGCTGATTGAAAGCTATATTTTATTACTTTTAAATGCTATAAAGGAAGGTGAGGTATTGATTTTTTTTATTCAAATTGGAACATATTTAATAATAAATAATAAAATATGACTTTTTCTTTTATTTATACCTTTACCTATACAATGTATTGCTTCTGCTGGAGTTCCATATGTAATTTCTGAAAATTTCCCAACATATTTTCTTCATCCATTTGTACAGTTTGTAATTCCCATAAAGAAGTATGCTTGTATAATAATTTGTATACATGTAGCTGCTCAGGTGGTTATACCTATGATGTCGACAATTTATGATTGCATTTTAGTGTGACTCGTTAGAGCACTTTCAACTTAATTAAATAAGAATTGAAACTTGTAAGCTTTTACAGTCTCATGCTGACCTTGCATTAGAGCAGGAGAACATTTGCCTGAAGAATTGTAAATGCTCCATTAAAGGGCTGCAGTATATTGTGCTCTGATACGCTATAGGCTGAAAAGAGAAATGGCCTCTTGCAAATAGATTTAATTATGTGTTGTGAAGACATGCGGTTACAGATGACAAGAGAGTGTGAAATGCAATAATTTAGCCATTGCATGTCCTTTCTTTTTTCAGGAATATATTGGAGCTTGTATTGTCCTCATAGCAGCTGTGGCTTCTATCACCAATTCTCTTTACAGTCATCTTTCAGCAGGGCTGGTGGGACTGGGACTGACCTATGCTCTTATGGTATGTTCTGTCCTACACAAGCTGTAGGGTGGCATCAAGGCTATTCAAACTTATAACCTGAACCTAATATAAGAATTCAGTGTGCATGGACAGTATTATGTGAGAGAAACTGCAAAGGCTATTTGTACAGAGCATATTGAATACCTCACTTTTAAATATCTATGATGCAGTATGCATAAAACAAAAGCTTGTATTTCATTTTGTCTATTTTTTCTCACATAAATTGTAAATGACTACTGAAATTAATATTGTTAAATTAATGTTTTCTATCTTTTTTTTATTTTGTATTAAGTCAAATTAAATGTTCACTGTTAAATTTCATGTATATAGTCAATTGTTTAATCAGCAAAACATTCCATATATTAAACAATTATTGATGTTAACTTAATTAACATTTTCTGTGAGGAATCCTTGTGTCTTATGGTTTGCTTTTACACGTGTTAAGGTGTCAAACTACCTGAACTGGATGGTGCGTAACCTGGCGGATATGGAGGTGCAGTTAGGAGCAGTGAAGAGGATTAATACCCTGCTAAAGACCGAGCCTGAGAACTATGAAGGACTGTTGTGTAAGTGGGGGACATTTGCTCGAGTGAGGGGCTGATGCTGACCTATATCTTACACAGACCACTTCCTATTATCCTATGCCTCTTCATTATTTCCCCATGGGCGTGCTTTTTACTAGCTTTTGTGAAACCATCACTTTTGTGACATGAACTGAACTGCAGTCTCTTACTGTCTCTCCAGATCCATCCAGTTTTTTTCTAGGACCCTTTTCCACTATAGGTTTCTTTCTCTCTGTAAATATATGCAGCATTTTAACATCTCTTTCTGCCTTTTCTTCCTGCTCTATTTCCTGTCTCTCAGCTGCATCCCAAGTCCCAGACGGCTGGCCACAGCAGGGTGAGATTCAGATCCAAAATCTGAGTGTAAGGTACGACAGCACTTTGAAGCCTGTCTTAAAGCATGTCAATGCCAACATCCACCCCGGAGAAAAGGTACAGCCATGCTTTTTTTCTGCCATAAACACTGTGACCAGCACTAGATTTGAGACCTATGCAATTTGACAATGTTTACATCCTTTCTACATGAAAAAAATCTGTTTGAATCAAATAAATTAAGTTTACTGAATCTTAATGGATGCATAATTTCAGAATTTATTTTGTGATTTCTTCATAGATACCAAACAAGATTTACTATTACTCAAATAAGACTATAGTCTATTCGGTCTCTATGCAGTTGTTGCCAGAGTCCCTTTTATTTAATTGGCTCTCAGTGTGAACTGAAACGTGAGATTAAATTGCCGTGTTATGCAATGTGTCAATTCTAAAAAAAATCTATTTATGTCTCTACTGTAGGTCGGCATCTGTGGCAGAACAGGAAGTGGAAAATCTTCCTTCTCCTTAGCCTTTTTCCGTATGGTGGATGCTTTTGAAGGTACGTTTTCAAAGCTGTTCAGAATTATCCATCCAGTTCCCATCCAAATTTTCAGAATTATTCATCCACTTTCCATCCGAATTTTCCTGAGATATTCATGTGGCAATGCTCTGATTTTGTGACTTTAACAGGGCGGATAATCATAGATGATATTGACATAGCAAAGCTGCCTCTTCAGACACTCCGAAGTCGTTTCTCGATCATCCTCCAAGATCCCTTTCTCTTCAGCGGAACAATCCGGTTAGACACAATTCAAAGATTCAAACATTTATTGTCATATGTACAGTAGAAATGACATTTCTCTTTGCAATTAAATTTTCACTTCTAAATAAACCAAACATAATTTTTATGGAAAATGTGCGTGTTTCGTTTATATATTATTCGTCCGTATAAGGGACTTATGTAACCTTGGAATGAATACCTTGACCAAATACAAATATGTCACATTTTAATTCATGATCACTATGTGTTCTCAAGGTAGTCAAGGTGCTCCTAGAAAGTGATGTGTTCTTACCCACTCAGTGACTCCTCTGCTTTTAAATACTGTTCCACCACTGTGACCAGTGTCTGAGTCCCAGTTGAGCCATAAGCTGTCCCTGGTCGGGGGTCCCCAATATGTTATTGAATGCACTCCCATTGGACAGGAACAACGGCAGTGTTCTTCCCCCTAGTGCTAAGCAACGCAGCAGCCAATCAGGGCATCTGGTGGAGCAGTGTCTTCTCCCTTGTGTAGTTGTATAATTATGCTGCATTTTTGCTCAAAAGTGACTGCAGCTAGCACAACAGAGGAAGGAGGGTGTGAACCTTATTCCATACAGATCATGTGACAGAGGAGGGAAGGCTTGGTGTTCAGTGTGGTGGGAAAGGATAATGGGGAACTAAAGGAAAACAGGAAGAATGAACTCTGCTTTTTTTACTTATTAAAATGCTCTAAACCTCACTTTTATGTTTAGTTTTAATTTAGACCCAGAGATGAAGGCCACAGACAGTATGCTTTGGGAAGCTCTGGAAATCGCCCAGCTCAAACCAGTGGTGAAAACCCTGCCTGGGGGACTTGGTAAGGGACATGTGTAGTAATTGTGAGGTAGTTGGTGTTTGAAATAAGATGGCATTTACTCATTTGAGTCCTTTTTTAAAATTTTCACACTTCTTACAGTTTCAGCTCTTAATGAGCCAAATCCTGTCAAGATATGAGATGATAAATTTAAGATGCAAAACCTTTATTTCATATCTTGGAGATGTTTCCTTAGTTTTGATATTTATAAATTCAAATAGCCAACAGGGGTATAAAGAATGAATGTTTCATTCTTGAGTAGCCCGAGATGTGTCCGCGGCAGTTTAAAGAGGCTCCTTGTGCAATCTACCGCCTGCTCAACTGGAATAACTAAATCATCACTGTTTCACTGTACAATCATGTCACTGAAAAGTGGAAACAGAAATGCTTGCTAAAAGCAGGCATGACCTTGTGTGTGTTGAAATGATTGCTGGGGTCATGCCACATTATTTGTTTCTGAGGTGGTCCCTGTGGCCTTTTTGTTTTAGATGCCATGGTGACGGAAGGTGGGGAGAACTTCAGCCAGGGGCAACGCCAGCTTTTCTGTCTGGCACGAGCATTTGTTCGCAAGACCAGCATTCTAATCATGGACGAGGCCACTGCATCCATAGATATGGCCACGGTATGTGTGTGTATGTGTGAAAGAGAGCGAGAGAAAGGGAGAAACCCCAAGGGCTTCACTCCATTCTTCTTTACTGCACTCTTTTCTTGTCTCATCTTTCTTAGTTAGTTCTGTCAGAGTGCTCTACTCTCTGCACTAGCATGTCTTTCTCAGTATATGAAGCATGGCTGCAGTAAATGCACTAAATGCACTCGCTTCATTTAGTAGCTGAGCAGGCAGCTTCACAAGAAATTGCTGTGCCGAGTGATTCTGTGAAACTGCTGTCAGGCTGAAACGAAAGCCTAAAGTACAAAAGTTTTAGATTAATCAGCCGTATAATTTTGTACACAATAAACATATTGTGAAATGATGTACCTAATGTGCTAATGTGCTTTTACAGGAGAGCATTTTACAGAAAGTCGTAATGACTGCCTTTGCTGATAGAACTGTGGTTACCATAGCGGTGAGTAGCCAGCACTACAGCCCTGTATCCATTACAGTGTATTTTTGATGAGCTTCATGGGATGTCCGGTACACATGATCCAGGACATGCATGCTGCATGGGTCGATTTCTGTTTATATGCGCATGTTTTTGCTTTCCTTTGCAGCATCGAGTGCACACCATCCTGAATGCAGACCTGGTGATTGTGATGAAGAGAGGGGTCATCGTGGAGTATGACAAACCAGACGTCCTCCTCAGTACTGATGACAGTGTTTTTGCCTCTTTTGTTCGGGCAGATAAATGACCACCGAGGACTGTCCATCCAAAAGTGCAATTCTACAACGTATTATTCTTTTATATTACACTATTCATCGTATTTGTAAATAAGACGCAATTTCTTTATTAATAAAATAGAAATGCCTACATATTTGTCTTTTATGATTGTTTTCTATCACATTTGTTCATGTAAATGTAATTTATGAGCTTTATCACAACAGCTGGGGTTTCTTCTAACAACGCATTAGATTTAAATGTGCTGAATACTCTAGTCTGTAACACAACTGACCTCAAAGCATATATTACGGTCTAGATGCAATATTCATCATGTAATAGGGGACAAGCTGAATTTTCACTGTATTCAGATGAAGCATGTGAAAGCTTTCTAATACTGTTTACGTTTACCTCAGATAACCATTGATATCCTCTACTCTTTTTTTTTTGCTTTTGTGAAACAATGAGTGTGAAACAGTGTGTGTGTGTGGGGGGTGGGGGGTTTAAATATATCTAACACATACATATTTAACATCCTTTAACAAAAGCATGGAGTCTGATATGAGGCTGTCTTAGAAGACATGTCGGAGTTAAACAGATTATTCCCGTCTCGGCCCTTCACACACACACTGACAAACACACCCCTGAACAGGCTGACGGCTGCTCGCAGGATGGGTGACAGAAGATCCTGTTTCAGCTGACGGACAGCAGCAGCTGAGCGGATGGAAGCTGAATCTTCTCGTGGGAGTTTCTTGTGCAGCGCTGATGAATTACGACTCGCTCAGAATGAACAAATCTTTCTTATGAAAACGCCGGTGTTTTACGCCGTCAGTGAATGTTTCTGTGACTGTGTTGGAGTAAGATCGGAACTGATGCCTATATAAAGAAAGCTAAACTCCCACTCTGGAAGGAAATTCTGAATAACCGAACCCCGATGCAAAGAACAAAAGAATCGAATTTAAAACATGTGGCACAGCCTTTTCTGAAGAGTCGATTCCAACGAACGTGTGCGTAAAACAACCGAATCTGTAAAACTGCTAGATTAACCGAACGTGGTAAATGCGATATCAAGCACCTTCAAACAATGGAGCAAGAAACTACAGTGATTCACACAGTCATTTGAAAGTAACAGACAAAAATGAATCGATTAGCTCAAGGAAAATACTCGAAAGAACCGAATCTGTAAAGTGAGTCGCAATGCCCATCTCTGCTGCTTGCCCGGGATTGTGGGGCTGAGTTTCAGCAGATGCTGCTGGGTAAGAGACGAGAGGAGCTTTCCTTTGTGTTTCCTAGCCATGTCTGCCTCAGAGGGGACGGCCAGCACCTGAGCTCCGACAGCCCTAGCATGGGACAGCTATGTTGTCCAGGAAGGGACTTATTCCGGAGGACTTTGTGGTGACCCGGCTGGCTGAGGGTGTCCTGCAGCCCAAATTCAAAGCGAAGCAGCGAAAGGCACGATTTGTGTCCAAGAACGGCGCGTGCAATGTGGCGCACACGAACATCCGCGAGCAGGGCCGCTTCCTGCAGGACGTGTTCACCACGCTGGTGGACCTCAAGTGGCTTCACACGCTCTTCATCTTCACCATGTCGTTCCTGTGCTCCTGGCTGCTGTTCGCCATGATCTGGTGGCTCATCGCCTTCGCGCACGGGGACCTAGACGCGGGGCGCGCGGACGCTGTGCCGTGCGTCACGGACATCCGCTCGTTCTGGTCAGCCTTCCTGTTCTCCATCGAGGTTCAGGTGACCATCGGCTTCGGCGGACGCATGATCACGGAGGAGTGCGCGTCGGCCGTGCTCGCGCTAATCGTGCAGAACATTGTGGGCCTGGTCATCAACGCCATCATGCTGGGCTGCATCTTCATGAAGACGGCGCAGGCCAACCGTCGCGCCGAAACCCTCATCTTCAGCAAGCACGCGGTGATCGCGGCGCGCAACGGCCGCCTGTGCTTCATGTTCCGCATGGGCGACCTGCGCAAGAGCATGATCATCAGCGCCACGGTGCGCATGCAGCTCGCGCGCCGCGGCGCCACGGACGAGGGCGAGGTGCTGCCGCTCGAGCAGATCGACATCCAGACGGACAACCCAGTGGGCACCAACGCCATCTTCCTCGTGTCGCCGCTTGTCATCAGTCACGTGATCGACCGCAGCAGCCCCCTGTACGAGGTGTGCGCTGCCGACCTGCAGCGCCAGGACCTCGAGGTGATCGTGGTGCTCGAGGGCGTCGTGGAGACCACCGGCATCACCACGCAGGCGCGCACCTCCTACGTGTGCGACGAAATCCTGTGGGGGCAGCGCTTCGTGCCCACCGTGTCCGAGGAGGACGGCATGTATGCTGTGGACTACTCCAAGTTCGGCAACACTGTCCGCGTGCCCACGCCCACCTGCAGCGCCAAGCAGCTGGACGAGGCAGGGGGACTGTCCAGGTTCATGCTCAGGGAGAACCCCGCGGCGGCACGAGCCACGTTCCGGAGGAGAGTCAAACAGCAGCAGAGCCTCAGCCAACACGAGTGAACTCCTATTTACCATAGTTCTGCCTTTATTTTGCAGAGGAAACTGACGCACACGTGCACCGTGGTAGGCTAGGGACGATGAGTTCGAGACTGTTTTTTACGAGTGAACGATGGGGGTATTTTGTACATGCCCACACCCCCCTTTTTATCTTGAATCAGGTCTCGTGTGTCCCATTCACTTTTTGAAAGCTGTCATTTGGCCTATTTGCTCTCTGAGCGGGTAATATTTACACACAAACAAACAAATCTAGCTCAGTCTGATTGTTCCTTGCAATTAACAGATAGTCCCAGCATGGAAAACACAAAACTTTGCAGGACACTGGCCCACCAGGAATGGAGTCCCTTCTTTAGACAAATCGGAGGTCCTCTTGTGTTTCTCTTTCTGTATTCAATTTATCCATGAGTAGGTTAAGAAATAGTATACGTTACTGTGCATAGCAGAGCTGCGGAAACCGACAAATCGATATGTGCAAGCTAATACAGTTTGGAATATCAGGGATGATTTTCATGCAGGTCTGGAGTGGGTTTGGGGGTATTTTGTACTTGTCTCATCCACCCCAAATCTTCTGAAAAATTGTTAAATCCATTGTAACATAGAACAGAGGTAAAAAAATGAGGTATTTATATATTCAAGTAATATATGCAATTATTTATAGATCAATGTAGATGGGATGAGTGCTTTTATTTTCATGGAGGCCTACAAATGTGGCATTTTGTATTTTCGCCTTCTTTTTAATCCATCCGAGGCTTCAGAAATGTTAAATAGACGAGGGCTACAAGGTCTAAACGTTTTTAAATTGAAACATGTGCAATTGTTTATAGCCTGATGCAGACAAGGTCAAGGCTGAAGCTCTTTCTCACACTCTGAGTGATGTATCTTGTATTTTCTTCCACATTTTATGGCATCATTGTCTGCTATGTGAATTGCACCTTACATAGAAGAGCTAGGCAATATATATTACTGTTTATATATGAGACATGCATTTCTAAATGCAAATTTTCTCAGGTTATTGAATGTTTGGGGGTCGAGATATTTTCATGCAGCACTTCAGTGAATGCTTGCTTCTTTTTGAATCCATTAAATGCTTCAGCAAATTACTCATGCACAATTACACAGCATAGAGCTGGGGAAATTGACCTTTATGCATTCAGATAATATATGTGGTTGTTTGTGGCCTGACAGAGATGAGGCCAAGGCTGAGAAACATTCACAGGGTTGCAGTTTGCTGATCAATGACAAGCGTTCCACCTATTCATGAAGGTCATTTCAATGGAAAGCGGAGACAATGGAATGTGATATGCATTGGAGACTGTAGCAGAGCAGCAAATAAGCAAATAATTGCACTTTGTTATTTGTTCCTCCACAGCACATTCAGAATTTTGGCATCAAAATGCTAAACATGACAAGATATACATACTGTCCAGGCATGGAAAAAAAGCCCCTTTTTGAGCTGTCTAAACTGGTACAAAATGCTGTGTAGCATGAATATGGAAATTATTATTTCCTCTTGTATTTTTTAAAATGATAAATGCACTACTATGTAGAGTAGACATGCATGTTTGAATGGAATCGCTCTCAGGTTATTTTAGACGTTTGAACGCTCATCTTAGTTTGCCAAAACTAAATGGTCAGTGTATGACTGTCATACATGGGCCTTGATATGCAAATAAACTGGAGTGTTTATAAAAATAAAAAAGTGTGTAGTACGCGGATCCAATTTTGTTATGCACGGTACTGGGATGGAGGGGGACATGGTTCTGAGATTTAGTAGAGAACACTGACACCTGCTGGCAAGTCAACGTAATTGCAGCAAGTATAAGTTGAAAGTGTAAAGTGTAAATTTTTACACGTGAACACCCCACAGGTCACAGTGTGAAGTGTGACATTGTTTTCTGTATTTAACACATTCAAGTTACTGACACTGTGGTCGGTACGTTTCACAAGGATACCTCAGTGGTGCCACTGCCAGTCCTGGGATTCAAACCAACAACCTCCCAAACGCAGAGACACCACCAATCCATCAGCTGCCGCATTAGAAGGTCCTTACCCATCAACTCCAGAGTAAAAACTGATTACAAAGACAATAAGTGACTGACCGTTATGGTATTACTGAATGTAAGCTTACATAAAAGCTATTCTGGTTGATTTATACCTTTAAAAAAGTAAGAGGGCTACATGATTGTGAGGCATTCGAGACAGGCTATTATAAATGCTCCAGATTTACAGATGATGAACAGTTTACATTAACTCGCATTAGAAGTAAAGACTTTTGTTAATTTTTTTAAAGATAGCATTGATATTTAATTAGAAGCGGCAACAAAAAAGCTGTTAATAACGATCAGAGCAAGTTGGCGTGTCATGTTCAACTAGGCTACAGTTTGAAAAATCCATATGCATTAAAAAATGCAGAGAAATAGATTTACACTTCATTCCAAAAATAGCTAAGGTGAAACAAACGCAGGCAAGTTTTTTTTTTTCATCTTTTATTAGAGTATAATTTGCAGAGCTTAAAATAAAATTGCTTTAACTTAGATAATTAAAATACATAAAAGAAAGCCAGAACTGAAGAAACCTGCAAAATAAAGTAAAAATAAATAAAAGAGGAGACAAATCTCCCTCCAGCGGCTATTCTGGCATAACCCACTTGTGATTTCTTTATATAGTTATAATCTAGTTCTTTAAACTGCAAGAAGAATGTGCATGTTCTACACACTTTTCATGACCTCTTTGATAACATAAAAACAAAACAAAAAAGAAGAAGCCTCTGTGACCCTGGAGGATGGATCCTCATCGGTACATCACAGCAAATGGATCGCAAAAGAATGGGTGAATTCCTCCCCACCAACTCTTTCATCAATGATCTCACCCAATATGTATGCAATCATTTCCATATTCTACCAGCATCAAGCTGGTCATTCATTCTGACAGAGAAGAAATGACTGGACACAATCAGTCCAACTTTTCTCCAAGACATTCATTTCTCATATTACTGTGTGACCTCAAAGTCTTTGAACTGGGTTGACGAAGGAGGGTGAGAGAGGAGGAGGAGACAGGGTGGATTTGAGATAATGAATGGGGAGAGAAATGAGCTTGATAGGAATGACAGTTTGGAATAGTCCCCATCATGGAGAATGATCAGTCAGGACTCTGGCACCTTGCAACCATCTTTTCTCCATGAGGGGACCTAGAGCGCCGTTGTAACACGGTCTAACAGCAGGAGACAGGGCCATAGTCTCATGCATTAGCTTTTGTAGGGTGCCAAATTGAAAATACCATCCCCATTAAACACACATTCTCCAAAAATGTGCATTAATAAATAAAATTAAAAGAAAAAGCAATTTTTAAAAAAGCAATTGTTCCTAGTTGGATTGCAAAATAGACAGTGGGGCTTTTATAAGGGGTGGGATTCCACACCAGTGTGTGCTGATCAGAGGCACTGCCTTCCCCCCTGCTTCGCCCCTTTGACTGTGAGTCTTGTGAGTCCTGCCCGGCCCTGCCCAGGCATCTTCTCACTCCCTCTTCCTCTTGACTAATGGTGCTCTACGGTTCTGCAGGCGGCTCATCTCTCAGTCACGTGGTTCTGTTGTGGGGACGGGGGAAGGGGGGTGCACAGCACTTCTGACAGGTCGTCCATGATGCACGTCTCTTTGGGGTCGACCAGATTGAATTCCCTCACAAAAACGATGAAATGTGCATACAGCGTGTTCAAGTGTCCCTGCAGCTCCAGCGCTACCGTCTCCTTAAAGTGCGCCCAGTAGATGTGCGCCAGCACATGGAACAGGTACCGGCAGATCTTCTTCACCAGAGACTCAAACGAGTTGGGGAACTCTTTACCTGCAGGACGACACAGGGGAAATGTATTAAAGCACTGCAGACCCCTTTCACATTAATTTAACACAAGAAGTTTGGCATGTGGCAGCAGTTTGATCACAAATCTCTGGTATATGTTTCAAGTATCACAAACAGTACAGGGTATAAAAACTTCTGCAACCAGTATCTTCTAAACCAGGCATCATCAAATAGCGGACCGCGGATCCGGACCGAGTGAATGTTCTGTCCGGACCCATGACCAGTCTGGTAAATTCTCGAGAATGAGTCATTTTCATGGCTATTGACAGCGGGTGCTGCTACTCCAGTTAATACAACAACAGCTTCACTCGTTAGTTTACTAGTGATGGAAAGTTCGGCTTATTTCAGAGAGCTGTTTGTGTTGTGCCAAAACGTGATCGTCTGCCAGAACTTGATTGCAAATAGTTGAGACAGAGAAGTTAAACTGGTTCTGTGGTGTCTAGATCAGATTCTCAGTGTTAACATAACGTTAGCTTAGCGAGTTGGCTCCATTATCAACAGCAGCACACACAGCACAAAGTCCAGCAGCAACAGAAATGCTGAACCTGTTCTGTGGTTAAAACTTGAGTGTTATAGATCAAGTACTGAGATCTTGGTTAACAGGCCAAGAGTGCCTCATGCTACAGGCCCAGTTCTTACGAACAAATATGACAACTGTTTAAAGAATTATGAACCCTGATCCGCAAAAAATGTGTTTACAAGTACAAAAGCAATTTTGCTCCGATAAGGACAATTTACTGTATTCCTCTGAAGTAGAGCATTAATTACTTTGTTATTCATGCAATATATACGCACGTATTACTGCAGCCTTGAATTAAGGACTGGGCTCCAAAACGATTTACTCTCAACAGTAGGAGGCGCTGCAGTCCCAAAATCGCGAGAGATTTTTATGTTTTCAAATGTGACCACAGAGTGGCGCTGCACTCACCATATTTTGTGGGGAAGATCTCTTCATCTGTCACTAATTTCTGCGCTAAACTCATGACGAAGTCCACATACTGAGGTGCTGTACATTTGGTCTTCTTCCCCTTCTCATCATACCAGTAGTATATTCTGCACAGAAGAGAGAGAGACAGGTGTTTAGACTCAAAACAAATCATTAGCTCGGTCATTAAATATACTGTTAAATGCTTGGACAAAATTATTGCCCTTTATGTCAAATTTAACCTTCATTAACCAGAACAGGCAAGCTAAAAAACTCTTTGCACCAACAAATCCCACAGTGGGCCTGCACCATTCCACCGAGCAGCAGGTCAGAAGTAATGAACTGGAATTTCTCTGCTATCAGTGTGTTTAAGGAGGCGTGAAGTGAGAGAGAAAGACAGAAGAGAGGGTGGAGGGCCTCAAAGGGTTGTAGATGTTACAAATCCCCAGGAATGTAGACTCTCCACATAGCTGACCACACTACAGGGACCCACTGACCGCCAACCAATGCTAGAAATGCCAGCAACGCGCCCAGTTCTACAGAGGACGCTTCATGGAAGAACGCACACTGACAGACTGGGACAATTCTCAGTCGGCTCAAGCGATGAAAAACGAAGTAACTATTTAACCTAATGGATAACTAAAGCTCACAAAACACCTTCTGCATAAACCTGTTGGACAGGCTCAGCTGCTGGCACAGCTCCAGTAACGGGTTTCCCAACTGCCGTCTACCACAGACACATTACTTCTAATGAGATCTAAACATACAGCTTGGTTACAAACATAGCTTTGCATCAGTTTTATGTGGTGCTATAAACGGCCTCTGACAGTAAACAACTAAACGCGGTCTTAGACATCTTGGCCCAGTGCCTCCCAATTCCAGGCCTAGTGACATGGCACCACGCACAGGATTGTGCTTGGCATTATCTAGCACACCTGCTTCAAGCTTCAACTAATCACAAATTCTTTGATGGCTAGGCCAGGTGTATAAACTAGGGAAACAAAAAGAACTTGTGCAGAACATGGGGTCACACCAGGGCTGGGATTGGGAACAACTGTCTTAGCCACTTTGCTGTTTCTGCCAAGTCCATTCTCTC
>JBBKCR010000122.1:5004826-5015672 GCA_037577295.1 Ladigesia roloffi | reverse complement strand
AATTGAATTGAATTGAATTGAATTGAAAGTTTAGCTTGTTTCTTTCTATTAAATCCATGTGGAAAACTATCTACATTCATAAGGACGTCATAGAAACTTCATAACGTGCTCTAGGCAGGGCTGGATAGGACAGAATTCTGACACTTATTCATTAAAAAACTTGTTACACGTCAAAGAACAAAAGAGTGACAGAAAATTACATGATAGGATCTGGAAAGTATCGTCACCTGTAGTCAAAAATAGACAAAAATTCCAATAATCTTAAACACCTTCATCAGAGGGCCCAAATTCTTCCATCACTCTGACGACACTAGAAACTCCCACAATGACTAGCCAAGTCACGTGTTGTCTCTGGTACATTTATTCATCCTCTGATTCACCATTTGAATAAACTTAATCACCATACATGCAGTCTTTCTCACGTCTGACAAACACTTCCCAAGTTTCATTAAAATAAACTCACAATGAAGGAATTTTGTGAGGGTTTAATGTTTAAACTACCAAAACTTAGTGAGACACAATGAAAAAAAATCAAATGCTTCATAATGTAGCCTGGATTGTCACAGTAAAAATATTATAGTCTTTCAGTAAGTAGGTAGTCAGAAACATTAAGAGGAAAAAAAAAAGACAATGTTCAACCTAATGATTACTCCGCTTAGACTACTTTCACTACACAAGCTTTCAACTTTACTTACTTTGATAGAAAACTTTTCAACAAATAGCACAACAGTCCCCCACTCCCACCCCCAAAGTTATAACATAGATATATTTGTTTATTTGGGCTTTATAAACAATTATAAACTAAACCAGGGTGGTATAGAACCTGACCAATATGACTGTTTTTTACAAAAGTTCGACCGATATATCGATTTACCGATATTTTTCCTGATATTTAAGCATTTTACCATTTATTTTACCGGTTATCGGTTTTGTAATATCGAGTTGATTGAGAATTATGGGCATGATCGCCATTTCAGCACAGCATCTAAGAGGAAACTGCATGCAAAGGTAAAGCATACTTACTTGATTTCCTATATTTAATAAACTTTATTAAACATAACAGCTATTAATGCACAGATTAGATGCGTTACATAAATTACTGATATGTAGTTTATGCAGCTTGTAGATAAGTAGTAGATAAGTAGTTTGTGCACCATTGAAGACTTTAGTAACAGGGTCCTTTTTTATTAATTTTTAGTAATTTTGCCCTTTCAGAACCCTAGTTTTGATTTGTATGCAACAAGAGTGATTATTATAAATAATGATTGTGTCAAAAACAGAAGTATAATAGTAAATAAAAATATAAATAAATCAATATATCGGTTCTGAATATCGGTTATCGGGCACATAAACATGCTAATAATTGTTATCGGTATCGGTAATAAAAAAAATCAATATTGGTCGATCACTAGTTCATACTATAAATCACAAATGCCCAGTCAAAATAAGAAGTATGAAGCACACAGGTCCAAACATTCACTTTATATTGCATTGTCAACAACCACTGACCCTGCAAGCAGAAACACAATTACTACTTTAATATCAAACGCAGCCTCTCAATATGCAATCAAAACTAATCCACAGACAAAATGCTTTTATACTGACACATCCCAGATGACATTGGGTGTCTTCGCTAGTTCAACTGGTTGAGCAAATTTGAAAGTAGGAGAAGTTGCACTCATTGAATCATCTTACCATGCTTTCAAGCACTGAAGACAGGGAACAATGACCGAAACAAGATTTTCAACTTTAAATATCAGCAGGCATGTCACACCACTAAAGAATTGAGTTTGAATTGTATGTCAGATGCAAAATCGGTTGTGTTGCAATAGCCATACTTGTTTACTTAAAGGTCAGAGGGACATTGTTTATATATGAGCAGCAGTGGGTCACCAAGGTCAGGTGTGAACGTAACCAGGAGCACCGTGACCCACTTGTTGCACGTGTTAGAAACTCAATACAATGCTGCTCTTGAGTATTTGCACTCAGTTCAAGAGAATATTGCAGAAGTTGAAGAAGAACATGCAACAAGGGATCACCCATCAGAATCAATAAACTCGCTAGTTACGCTAGTTATCCACTTTTTTGTCTCTCACTGTGGTGCAATATATGACGAAACCTCCTTGAGGTTCACACCAGAGGGAAATATAATGCTGTGGTGTGCTAAATCTCTGAAGAGATAAACTATAATTTTTCTCCCCATCTGCCTTGCTGTCCTGGAGGTCTGCTGGAAGGCAGCCACAAAGTTAAACCAGGCCTATGTTTCTCCCTACATTCCACAAGGGGCAGGCCTGCAGGCAGAGGCATGCTCTGCTACATGCTAACAAAACAGACACATACACACCAAAAAAAGCCAGGAACCACCGCATGGATTTGTGGAGGAGCACTCTTCAACTACATGCCCTGACTGTTCATTCGAACTTAGTGTCTTGTACATGCTTGTTACAGATATAATCTCGCAAGTCAGCAGCAACTTTGTTTTTTAGAACAAGTCTGATCAAGGTGAGCCTGAACAATTTCACATTCAAGCTTCTGTTATCTTTTTTAGCGCTTTTAACCGAAAGGGGGAGGTCCTTGGCAGAATTCAGAATGATTATCTCCACAAAAAGAAATATTTCCAAACAAAAAAAAAAAAGCTTGAAGGCAATTTAGCATGTTTGGTCAATGGCACATGCACAACATCTAATCCAGTGATAATCAGGAGGCTTTCTTCTGAATTGTTCACAGATCCATCCACACTCCTCCTGCATTCCTGAGGTAGGAGGCTGCTTGTGTGGTGCAAGGCTACACCTGGAGGGTTAAGAAACTTTCGACTGCCAGTAGCCTCTACTAACACACCTGCTGTAGGGGCAGGAATTCAAACACTACTGCTATAACAAAGATTTGAGCACAGCTCTCACAACAGTCAAATATAATGATTTGGCGTGAAAGGTCCTAAAAAAATTTTAATGTACCGGTAATTTTTGCCCAAAGCAAATGGCTGTGTTCAGGGGTTTGTTGCAAAAAACCTTTTCCTATTGCCATCTTAATATAGATGACTATGAATTAGAGTTTACATTCTCTGCCCAAACCCAAACCCCAGGGGTCAGGCCGTGGTCAAGCACTATAACGGCCCACCTATTAACAATTTTTTAAATCACACTTGGCCTGAAAATTGCATTTAATGTGTCGGACACAAGGTGCTCAGGCTCTGGTCGGATTTAATTTTTTGGGCCCGATCTCAGCTTTACTATGAAGACACAAGTAACACCATTGATTGCTTTGGTAAGTAAAAACTGAATTAATAGGCTGTATTTATATTGTAGACATCACAAGCGCTGATTTCTATAACCACTGCTGTAAGGACATTTTAAGGAATATGTTTGCCTACAATGTACCATTCCATATCAAGTCATTTGGAATGACTACCTATCAAATTTCATTCTCAGAAGCATTTAAGAATTGTAATGCATCTAAAGAAGTAATTCAAACATATGTTAATGTAGTGAATGGAGGGAATCAGTTTCTCTGGACTTAAGTTATTTTGTTAGCAACATTGGAGTTTACACAATTATTCCATAATGACTATTAACTTTAAGTACAACCTTAAGCATAGGTAAGTCTTGCTCTTTGGATAAACAGGATAAAACGTGCTATTTCAATTCCTATGCCTAGATGTAACCAGCAATTACTCTTTTACTCCTTGATCCTTCAGCCTCATTCAAAAAGCAGCCAAAATACAGGTCCAATCACAACACCTCTCACCCTGCAGCAAGAAGAACTGAGCAGCTTGTTAAAACATTACATAACTAACAACCAGCTACAGTACTGAATTACCTCAGGGATCAACAGCCCGATTTCACTCTTTGTACTGTGACAAGGGAACTGGACTAAAAGAGAATGAGCAGAGAAGTAGTGGTTCAGCCTCAGACTTTACCTCAATAGTCTAAAGGACATCAAAGATGCATGACAGAAATGAAATAGACTGTAAGCCTCATCAGGGCCCTTGTGAGGATCAGGCATGAAAAAAATGCCGAAGACAGGCTCATCTGTCTGGACTCACTTGAAAGGAACCCATTACTCCTGACTGGATGGCGCTCAGGCATTCAGCAGCATTGCACACCAAGCATTAACATGAGATCTCATATTGACATACACCCAAAACATAACTATCACTCTTTCATTATGTTTGGTAAACCTCCCACAGAGCTGTCTGAAGCCTATAAAGAAGGTACATGCAACAGAAGTAGGAGAAAGATCAAGAGTCTGCTCAGAAGATAATACTTGTTATTTAAAGATGTTCTGACAAGCTGAGCAAGGGCACCACCCATAGGTGAGAGATTCACTCAGATCAGCAGTACCAAAAACTGTGCTGCCCCCCTGTGACTGCTCACTGAAAAACAAACACTAATCAACCCAATACCTGATCCAAACCAACAATAGGGACACGTGGCATGAAAGTTCAGATTATACACAATATTTGGTAATCAGGTTTATAGTATTTGCCTCTGCAAGGGGAATATTACATTGTCTGCCAGTAAGAAAAAATCAAAATAAGTCAAAACGCATCTACATGATTTGAAAGCAGGCTGTATTTGAAGTTGTATACATGGACTGTGTGGATGGGGGTGTATTTACAGAATTTCAGCCCAATATATTCTTTTTTTTAAGTGATATACACCCTTTTAATTCATTGAAAGTCATTGCAATATGCAGCCATATAACTACCATAAAAAATTGTCCATATCATGCATTTATATGCAGTGCGAATCTCGAACAACTCTCCAACAACCCAGATAAGTTTCTGCATGGACAAATCAGGGCATGCACATAACAACAAACAAATAATTTCAGTTAAAATTAAGGCAGGCCTGTCCTTAACCCGGTCACATTAGTGGTTCATTAATATTGCAGAGAGTCCACTTCATGTAGCTGTACCCAATATGTACATGTTGGATTTTTGTGGAAATAGCTTATATATACACACACTTATAATTAACTGCACATACGAATCTATAAACAAAGTTTGTAAATTATTACATTGTTATATAATCAACATTGAGGAGATATTGCTTATGAAAGGTGCTGTCCTGTAAGTCGTGGCTAATAGCTCAGGTTTACAGTACACAGAAGCAGTGGCTAAACAGACAGAAGCTTTCCTTTTTGTGCCAGGGTACATGATATGAAGGTCTGTGTGCTGTAAACACTGGTTTTCATAACACAAGGGGCCATAAACAGGTCACTGCCATCCACAGTCGGCACTGCATAAGAAGTGCATGAGTGATGTGCAGGATAAAGGACACTTTTGGATGCAAGAGGCCTAGAAACAAGGCCTCACACAGTACAGCTAGAAAAACAGATAATAAAAAACAGACAGAAAGCCTGCAATAAACTACTTTTGTGAAAGCCTATAATTATTGGCTCAGAAAGCTAACATTTGGAGTAGACAGAAATTTCAGATGGGGAATCTACATTATTGTTGTATATTTGCTGAGGCAGTTGCTAAGTATAGCACAAACATATTCAATCCTCAGATTTCAGATCTTTAAAATATAGAATTCTGAATCTGGCAAAGTACTCAAAATGGGGCTTAGCCAGCATATTCCACCCAAATCCTACCCCCGCAGAGAACAGGAACTGCCTAAAACATTAAAGAAAACAGCACATGGCCTTGTCCTCTATAAAACCCCTTAACGTAAATCACCGACCAACATACAATCCTTCAGCGGTAAGACGCACGTCTCTCCGCCTCAGGATGGAAAGGTGGTTTTAAGCAAGTCGAGACCTGATTGTTTGCAAGGTCAGAGCATTTTATCTGGCCTGCATGTTGCCCCAAGCACATTTTACCCCTTACCCAAAACTGTTCTGGATTAAAACTGTTCAGCAGGCATGGACTAGTGCAGGGAAGGTCTTTTTTTCAGTACAAGTTGATGCAAGGACAAAATGCCAAGTCATTTTAGACCACATATCATGCAACACCAGCACAAACACTACAGACTTACCTTGCCTAACCTTTTAGCATATCTGAGAGCTTGGGACTTCAACAAGTTATCAATGAATTTCAAATAAGACGAGCAAAACGAGCAAAGGCTGATCACATTATTGGTTTAAACAGAGTCAGCGCCTAATGTGTACAACAGGTGTGGCTCGTTTAGCATGACGAATCAGACAATATTGGAAAGCATCTAAAATGATTGACAATCACATTATTTATACCAGAAGCTTTCTAGTACAAAAAAATTGAAAATAAAAAAAATCCACCACCCACAAAAAAAGAAAATCCAAAGTGCTTCATTAATAGGTTCAAAAACTTGATCTGGATTGGTAGCTGAATCCACAAAAGCATAAGGCTCAGATGAGGCTCATGGAAACAGTGCGTTATCTGTCTGTAAGCAGCTTACAGAGCCACTGGGAGAGGGAGGGCAAGTGAGAATAACACCCAGCTTCATCAGCCAGTGTCTCTGTAGCAGCACTTCAGGTTCCCCAGGGCTAGAGGGGCCAAAACAACAGCACATCACGCTATCATCTGTAATCCCAGTGAGGCTGATCGAACTCCAGCAACCAGCTCCACCAGCTGCTTTCGTTTTTCTTTTGTGATTTAAAATAAGCCTGGGCACAGTTTTGAAAACACTGATACATAAACAAAAGTGAGATCCCTAGAACAGACTGCAGGAAAGAAACCGTTTACTTCAAAAACTGGAAGTAAAAAAACTGAAATTGGAAAAGCAAGCCTTAAAAGAGAGATAACTACAGAACAGTTGCAGAAATTTTACAACCGAGTGAGTTTTTTTCTGCACATTCTATAAAAGCTCAAGCAATTAAAGGTTGAATACAGACACAAACTGATGAACTATGCAAAATATCATGCAAATATTTCAGCATTAACTGCAATAATGTTTCCAAATAAACTGAAAACAGACTACTTGTGAAGGGTTAACAAACCCAACTATATATGGAATATTTTAATGCAAATTGTAGTGAACAATAAATTAATCCAGGTCACTGCACAGCCCACTAATGTCACTAATGCTAGCAGGCAGAGGACTGAAGCTATGAGTGTACCATACGATGTCGAACAGTCTGGTGTGGGTTAAGTTGGATGTGTATCATGTGATATTTAACATTTCAGATGGGATAAGATGAGTTTGGCTTTTGGAGACACAATGTTTTGTTCTAAGAGTAATGACCGGCAAGTCTGGTTTAGGTTTCCACGAAATGACAACCATCGACCACCTGGAAAGAAAACCACGTCGATTCTACTCTTAGTCCATGATTCAATTCATTTTGATTCCAGTTCTTGAAACTTAGAATATCTCCAAAGGCGGTCGACTTGTTTGGGTTTACTGTTTCCAGTACAAAGGCATTTGAGACCATGTGATGGTCTGAGCAATATTATGCTTGGATCCTGGCATTCATGTGGAAGTTACTTTGACAAACAGCACCTTCCTAAACACTGTTGCAAATCCAGAACAATCATAACAGTATTCCTAATGGGAGTGACATATTTCAGCAGGATACTGCATCCCATCACACTGCAAAAATTGTCCAGGTATAGTTTAAGGAACATGATAAATAGCTGTTGAAATAGTTCCCCGGGTTCAGTGTGATAGACCCTCTGTGAGAGGTGCTGTAAAAACTAGCTGAACCCATGAATACTAGTCCAGAAACACACCTTACAGGGCTCAAAGGATAAGGTAACATCTTAGAGCCAGATACCACAGCATAGCCTCAGAGATCTTATAGACTCCATGGGTCAACAATATTTTGGAGGGATTTAGACAAGCAGGTGGTTTTATAGCTATGGCTGTCTAGTGTATTCATATAAACAGATGGCTGCTTGCATCCTTGCTGGATGGACGGCTGCACTTGACCTTGCAAGAAACATCATTTCATCAACAAGCCTGGAGAGAGATGAGCCAGAGTCTTCAGGTATATGGGTGTAAACACACCTTGATGACAACTGCAACCAGTCAACCAATGAAGGAAGCACATCTGCCAGTGTGGTTTGAAGGCAATTAAGCAACTGTGTGCTGGTGGAGGCAGGGTGGGACGGGGGAGGGGAGCCCTCTTGTCTGTGCTGCTGGGCTGGAACTTAATGGACTGACCTTGAATGATTGTGCAGCAAAGCTGTTTGGGTTACATCAGGTGCTTCCAGCAGCACTGCAGCTCTAAATGCAGAGGTAGAGCGAGAGAGCGAGAGAGTGAGAGAGCGTGAGAGAGCGAGAGATAGTGAGAAGCAAGAAGAAAGAGAGACACACACACACAGCCGCCATCCGATCAGTGCGACGGGTAGAGGGGGTGGATTACGCAATTCCCTTACTGAGAGACAGACAGAGAGGCCCGGAGAATACAGATCACTGTGTAACTGAAGAACAACAAATTCAATTGACAAGTAACATCCTGTTTCTATTTTTTATATCCAAAACCCTCCCATACACAAATGCATCTCATTAATATACTCAACACTGTATTTAGTCATTTTTCACTGTTCACACTGTGTGCTGTGGTCTGACTATATGGGGAGTCTTAACTTTAAACATTTACTTTCATCTCCCCTGCCCCCGATCAACTAACTCACTCAGCTATCAGGACATCAGTATAACACCATTTGAAAGGAAAAATAAACAACTTCAAACATCAAAGTAATAATGGACTCTATAAATCCTGCACATATTATGAGTATTTAGCTGCCTATGTGGTATAACCAGTGTCAGTCCTCTGATTCGTCTCCTGCATCCAATGAAACACTTTGAGCCTCAGCCAAGAGTGTTTTGTGTTTTACCTTGGGAGATGATTGTCACAGAAGATTGGTCCAAACTACTGAGGAATGCAGACAGGCAGGGACCAATGGCTGAACCACACCAATTAAAGCAAATCAGACGAAAAAGAGGCCCAGTCAGATGGCACAGCTGATAATACTGTATGCTGTTCCAAAGCCATGCAAAAACATGCCAAATGTACCATTACAACCGGAGATAACTAACCAAAAAAAGAAAAAGAAATTACAATACGTTTGCTGCTTTGAAAAGGTAGTTTTGACTGCAAAAACACAGTCCTAAGATCAGTCAAATCTTTGTTTGCCTTACCACAAACAGGAAATAGCTCAGGACAGTGCGAGTACAGTGGATTGCGGAGTACCACCCTTTAATAAGGATGTTTAGACTAAAAGCAGTTTATCCGGGTATGAACTGCCCATAGCAGTCTCCCATTAGAATTTTTCCATTCACCCATTTCTTTGTTCAGTCATGTGAGACTATGCAGCCTAATCATAATTTATTTGCCTTTGACTACTTGCTTACATAAGACACACATGAGAGGCACATCAAAATAACCAACCAGAAGTTTTCAAGCAGCACAGCTTGCTCATGTTTGATGAAAAAGGACAGCATCAAGTAAGTAAACTCTTATTAAAACTAATAAATCCTTTAATACAGGGTCTATTAACTCACTCCGACTGATGGTGGCACTACAGCTCTGAAAATCGCTCACTTTAGAGGAGGAGTCCAGCAAAGGAGCTAAAACTGCCATCTCTGCTGAGGAAAGCAGAACACATCCCAGTAGATGTTCAGAGAAGAGAGACAGAAAGAGTGAGAGAGTGAGAAAGTGAATAAGAGAGAGAGAGAGAGAGAGAGGCATGAATCACTGCAGTCTGTTGCTTTTAATCAGATACAGCTGTGAACGCTTCAGTTTGGCGAGCATCATCAAAAACACTGGCGCTGCAGCAATTGGTTATATATAGAACTATACTGCAGTGGGTATAAAATCAACCACATGTGAAAGCAAGAAACCCCATTTCTCCTCCTTCTCCTCATACAAACACATGCTTGCACTCGCTTGTTAACATTTTGCCAACTTTTGAACAGTCTATTCACGCAGCCAGCAAGCATGGCCAGAGGTCTCGGTGGTTCTCCTTTAACTGGCCAAAGTCTGCCCTTGGCAGTTCAGGGGAGGAGGGAGGTCTGGATGGGAATACCATGTCCAAATAACTGCTGCCCTCAAACCCACAAAAAAGCCTCGTATCAAGGCCTATGCTGATACAGAACTCTGGCTCACAGCCATGTAAACAGCAACCCAAAAGCCTTGGGTAACCAGTGTCCTCAAACATCTCCAAAAGCACCACGCAACCCCCACACACCAGCAGAACCAGCTGAGGCAAAACTAGTGAGAAAGAAGAACCTCGGAACATTAAGGAAAACAAATAATAATAAACAAGCAAACATTCTGTGATGGTACCTATAAAAGAAGCAATCGCAACACACAAGAACCCCCATACAGTTAGTCTTCTGACTTGCTGTCAGCAGAGTCCCAGGAACAGTCTTCTCTCTCGCTCGGTGGACAAAAGAAACTACAGGTGAGAGAGCTGAGTGACCAACAGAGCACGAAGGTTCAGCATGATGCCAATCAGAAAGTTCTGCAGTGGAGATCTGCGCCCGATCCCAAGACTTGAGGATGAGAATGTGTAGAGCGCTGTCAGCTTTTAGACGACAGACAGTTTCCCCTCTGCACGGCACCGTCGGACCTGCACGGCAGTCAGCAAACAAACAGCAGCGTCCTCAGCAGACGAACGCAGTCAGTCTCATACGATCACTCAGCACTTGTGTGCTCCTCACCACTGCTGCTGCTGCTGCTATTGCCAGCCTCTTCCTCTCTCTCCCTCCCACCCCTTTTTCCTCCCCTCTCCGACTCTACTGCTCCTTCTCATCCACCCTCCCTCTCTCTCACCCTCTCTCTCTCTCTTTGTCTCTATCTAGATCTCTCTACATCTCACCCTCCCTTCGCCTTTCCCCCCCCTCATCTCTCTCTCTCTCTCCCTCTCTCCCTCCCTGGCTCTGACCCTTGAGGCTGGAACATTAGGTTTGGCAAATAC
>JBBKCR010000122.1:4959461-4983740 GCA_037577295.1 Ladigesia roloffi | reverse complement strand
TGTGTGTGTGTGTGTGTGTGTGTGTGTGTGTGTGTGTGTGTGTGTGTGTGTGTGTGTGTGTGTGTACGTGTGTGTGTTCTGTGCATTAACTGCATAAAATAAGAAAACAGGAGTGCAACATGGGAGATACATTCCAGCAGCAGTAGCAAAGAAGATTATTTATTTTTATCAGTCAGGCACAGGCAGGAAATAGCATGCCAATTCCACTGGGGATGACAAGAACAAGTTCACACGGAGCTTCATCACAGTTTATCAGCAGCCAGTAAGAGGAGTATGACTACGCAGGCTTCAGTAGGCCTCCACAGCAGCCAAGCTGCACAAATGGCAAAAGTCACTGCTGTCAGACAAGCTCTGGGCATGTTTTTACTGCAATCAATCCACTCTCATTATTTAAAACAAAAACTAACAAGGAAACTGACCTTTTCATGCTATAAAATTTTAATGCAGCGCAAAATCCGTCCGTGTGTGATGGGGGGAGGGGGCGGGGAAGCGGAATATCTAAAAGTGAAAGTGATCAATCAATAATGCATACAGTATCTTTACCCCTGCAGTGGGTGCAGCCTATATGGATGAACCCTCACAACAGTTGCGATGAAAGAATGCTTTAATAGAAGTATTAACTCTTTAACTCTTTAAGCTCCTGGAGACCAGCTGGTGGGTGCACATTTGTCCATAAACATTACATATTACTTTCATAGTAGCTACAGTTAAATTCCATGTAATTACTGGAAAAAAAGCCCAAAGAATAATAATTGAATTATAGATTGTTATTCAAGAGGTTAAAGAGGCAGAAGTAAAAAATAGCCCTCCTTAAAGTACTTCGCAATTTTTAGAATGGTTTGCTTTGAGTTATCTGCCTCGACATTAGGATTCCCTCATGTAGTGTCACGACCTGTAATTTGTTCCCCTTTTCCTGCAGTGATGCTATCTAAGCAAGAGAATCTCAGAGCTTTACTCCCTCATCCCCTCCTTTCACTTCAGACTGAGTCTGTGTGTGTGTGTGGGGGGGGGCATCCACTATGGTACACTGGAGGGGAGTAAGCATTAGTGTATAAACAGCCTCCTATCTTCTCTAAACAACTGCTGGTGGAAAGGCATGCCAGCAGCTCCCTGATATGGGAAATGTTTACCCTCTGCCCTTTGCTTCTGATGAGCCTTTCTGTTTAGTAAGTTAGCATCATGCCCACACTGCTCACAGAACCATCATTATCCCATCTACTGGGACGAGCCACGGCACTGTTGCATAACAAAACCCGCAGGGTCATCCAGTGTGCGAGTGTGTTTGTGTGGCAATACTGTACTCCTTTGAGTTCACAGTGTGTGAGTGTGTGTCTGGGTCTGTGTGTGTGTTCTAATCCTTTTTCTAGCGTGTGCATGTACACAACAGTGTTGGGAGTAAATCCTCTCTCCCAGACAGCGAGACAAAAGTGGACATAATTATTCATTTCTTCGTGCTGTCAATCTAATTTACAGGCTCTTTTTCATCTCCTCCCCTCATCACCCCCCGGAGAGAGGGGCCGCAGTACTGAAAGCAGGAGAAACCACACTTTGTGCTGTACACTTTGGTCCAGGCTGTGATTTGGCAGTGGTTCTAAAACCTGTTCCTATAGTGCCACCCCTCCTCTGTATATTTTGGTGCTTTATTTGCTGTAAACAAGGACAGAAATTACTTCTGCCATTACCCTGTATGTTCAAAACTATCCACACACCATTTCTAATAAGTGAAATTGGTTGAGATGTTCAGCTGGCAAATACAGTTTGACATACTGTAATAGAAGGATCCAAGGCCATCATAACCGATGACAATTCTCCCAAGGAAATGAGCCCCTTTTTATACCTTAGGGATGCCGGGAGTGACATTAGTAATGAAGACCCACTCATCAGCACCTGAGCTCCCAAATGCTCTTGAGGCTGAATTCAGCCTTGCCAAACATTACTGTTACACAGTATTAACACAGGGCCCTGTTGAATTATTGCCGCCCTTTATAAAAGGTGACTGGAAAGGCTTTTATAAATTAAGTTACTGTTAGATTAAATACATTTAATCAGAGGAAAACTTGTGCTTCTTGGCAGAGGCAATTCACAATAATTGTGAAATAATAGATTTTGGTTTTTAAAAAGTATTAATATTAATTAAAATATTGATTATTATATTTTTTTTAATCTCTCTTATTTCACACTTATTGGCTGCTTCTGCCAAGAAGCTAATACTTAGTCCTGGTTGGATCATCCAGGAAAATTCAGGCATTTGCTATGGCCGCCCCAACCCCATGACCTAATTCCGATTTAAAAGCTGTGGGTTGAGTGCACAAAAGATAGATCCAGGACTGTGCAGGGTCTGGAGAGATTCTGCATTGAGGAATGGTCAAAAAACCTCATAAATATCTTATGAAGCAGAACAAGTGAAATCTCAGTGCTTTTCTGTTGGCAAACATGTATCATATATATTTGATAAATAATTACAGAGTATTTTCATCAACATTTGTCTCTCAAATTAAGAAAGGGTCACAATAATTCTGGAGAGAACTATCCTAGATTTCAGAATATACATCAGATGAGCAGGAGCCTATAAATGCTTGAACTCAGGGTTAAAAACAAGTGAAGGTATGAAGCACTGATGTATGGAAAGGTGTCTTCTGACATGATTCTGGTTTCCACTCGAGCAGAAATTCCATTTCTATCTGCAGTTTAATTACACATTTCCCCTCCTGCTTCTATTGAAAGTGAGCTTTGAGTCAGTGAGCTGTCTGTTCTTGACTGTGTTTCTTCAGAGAAAATAGTCTTTTTGGGGTTTTAATAGAAAGGATAAGCATTTTCCATCCTGATTACAGCAGCACAGCAAGGAGCAGGATAAAACAGCAGCAGGGTACAAAGTGCTACAGACCACAGCATGGGCCGAACTGCTAGGAGCAGCAGCAATCATGAACACCACGGCTAAGAAGTGATCACAAAAAAAAAGGATTTAGAACACCAAAAAATATATATATATATACATCCTGTGTTGTTAGACATTTTGCCTTACATACAGTTTACTTTACATTATTTACATGCAATTGCAAAATTAATAATAGTTATGTAATACATTTTAATTTGATTAAGAGTTTGTGCCAATAGGGTAAGGCTTACATGATTTCATTTTTGACGTCACATTTTGATAATAATCAACACAAGTCTGTACAGAGCACTAACTCTCATCAAAATCACACTTTTCATTTTGTACCAATAAACACAGATGTGGTGTTGATTGAAAGTCAATGCTCTTGGCAGGGCTGTTCTACTTGCTTCAGTAAGAAATAATCAAAGTGTATGAGGAGGCATATCAAGGGCCTAGAGGATCTGGAAGTGTTAACAGGCTGGTGGTACAGGGAACCGATTAGTGGAGTGTGCATTGACGCACAATGTAGCTGCCACTGTGAGAAAGAGGCGTGTGGTCTTCTCAAAGCCCAACACAGAGCACTCACAAGCCCACAAACACTGAACTGGACCCACTCTCCAGCATTACGTCAGCTTCCCTTTCATGCTTACATCAAAGACAAGCAAGAGGTGTTCGTCATCCAAATGGTCTTAATATGGCCCTAATCAAATCAGCATGTCCTCTTCAAATCTCACGCAGCATGGAGATGATCACTGGGGCTCAGAGCAAATGAATGGCCATGAGTTCAGGCACATCCTGCGTAGTGCTGTGCAGGGGCTTCCCTCCTCATAAACAGTCCTTCACGATCTCACAAACCCAGATACACACACAGACACACACAGCAAGTTAAAACCAGGCCACCCGCCCCCCCCCTCCCCCAAAAAAACCCACAGCTGGAAGCCGCCTGGGTCTAACATTGACTTCCATTGACCTCATTTTTTCCACGGGCTTCCAAGCCACCCCATCTCGGCCTGTTGGCCCTCACCTCTTGAGATTATCTCGCTCAGTTGTCATGGAATCGGTGGCTATCAGAATGGAATACGTGTGATTCGGCTCTGTAATACGTCTCAATTTAGACAGGCAAAGGCACACAGGGGGAAAACTCAGACCACTGCTTCACCCTCAGACAGAAACAGTGCGGAGCAGGAAGAGCACGGCTTTGGGTGTTAAGTGTGACAAATTAAGAATTAGGGAGTTTCAAGGCAGCTTACCACAGAGAAATGCAAGTGCATCATCATAACTGACTGGCCAAGAAGACGTAATCTCCAAACTGAGAGTTGTGAGATGGGGTGGGTGAGGGGACCAAATCAAAGATTTATAGAAGCTGGTTTTCACTTTCCAAAATGTCTCAAAATCCTGATTGAAACAGCTTTGGGCTCCTTTTCAGTTGTGACATATTTGGAGCAGGAAAGCTCCAATCTCACTGTAGTCAAAAAAAGTCTTCACAGGGTAAAATGACTGCTATATCATCAGAGTTACTTTATACAGTGTTATTGAGTATAATAACACTCAGGCAGCTTTCCAAACATTTTTTAATTTTAATATCATTGTTTCATTGAAAACTGACTGTCATATTTCATTTGTACTTTTGTCTGGTGAGACTGGAGTTGTTGTCATGTGATAAATCCAATTAAATCTATAAAAATGTAGTTTTCATCAGCAGAACGTACACATTAAATTTTATTTTTATGCAGCCTAACTTCTAAATGACACCTGCACCCTGCACGATGGTTCATTTCACGATAACAAAAAAAACAAGTTTGAAAAAGAACTTGTTGTGGCCAAACTTATTTTTACATTTTCCAGTATAGCATCAAAGAGAAACCTTCTAATCAGATGAGATCATTTCAGTTCTGTATCTGCAGCACTTTTTTCCTCCAAATATAGAGCCTCTGTATCGCAGTGTATTATTAGACAGCAGTGACATCAGGGGAGAATTATCTAACCAGTGCCAGTGCTACTAGATGAACCACAAAATGTTCAAAGCTGGGAACAAACACACGTCTTTCTGACAAATGCATGTTAGGAATAATTATCAAGGCCTCAGATCAGTCACTGTTGTGTGAAGGCTATGTGTGCAAGATGTGTGAGGGGTAGGGAGGACAGAGGGAGGGAGAGAGGGAGAGATGAGGAGAGAGAGAACGAAAGAGAGTGTGCGATCGTACAAAAAACATCTGTAAGAGATGATGCATGCAGTGCCCTCTGTTGGTGAAAATTAGAAATTGCTCAGCACTGGTGTGACACATTACTGCAACTGAAGTCCCTTTTCCATTGCGTGGTACCTGCTCTACTCAATTTTTCATTTTTTTTCAAATCTAGTACCAAGCACCTGGTACCTAGAGCCATTTTTATACCAGCACCATCATGGCTCTATGTGAGCTGAGCAGGTTCCAAAATGTTGCTTGAAAACAGAGCAGGCTACTGAGAAGTCAGAGAGAATTTTCACTGCATACTGAAAAGCAAAAACACAATCTCTTCAGTTTTCTCCACAGCTTTTTTAAAGTAAAAAAATGCTGACAGTGTCTGCAGCTACACCGAGGGGGTCCTAACTGCAGTGGAAAACCACTAGGTACTACTAATGCGGTGGAAACTGTGTTCTAAATAAGTATAGGGCAAATGTATGTGAATAGTCCGTTCTCATACACAGAGGTCAGTGAATGACAGTGAAACTGAAATTGGAGAGCAGCATCAATACCTGTAAGCAGTGATACTTTGTGGAAGGTTCCATCCAGCTTGCTCAGGAGAATGTGGACAAAGTTGTCTTTGGAGAGCTGACCAGCGTCCTTAGTGCTCTGGTCATACACCACCACCTCTTGTCTTCTACCCAGCTCAACCTGCATGCACACACACACACACACACATACACACACGTCCGTTACAATACAGGAGATTCCATAAACAAAGAAACTGAGGGACACACAAAGGTAAAAGCAAATTTCACTGGTTAGAGCATTAATACAGATACATCATTCCTGTCAACTGGATACATATTCCAAGTACCTATTTCCCACTATCCCCCGCTACACGTTTGCTTAAGAATTTTATGTTGTTTTGTTGCTATCTATCATCATTCTATCTATCTTTTTAACTCTCCATTCATTCAGTAAATACACATCAGTATTTATTCATTCATCTATCTGCAGACTGGTAGATTTCAGTACTATATATACAGACATCTAAGCACTAGAGAAGATGTACATATTCTTAATTTCTCTCTCTCCAATTATGCAAAAACACTGTAAGATGTAAGGGAGTGGCTAATAAACATGTGAGTAAATTTGAATGCAGTGTGTGGAATAACTGAAATGTAAATGTTACATGCTCAAATGCACATCAAGTGCAGATGTGGGCAAATGTGAGTGTATCCTCTGTGTGTGTGTGTGTGTGTGCGTGCACGCTGCAGTGCTAGCACCAAGCTTTGTGAGGCTGCACGCGAGCCTGACTGTCTCGATGTTGTCAGGCAGTTTTTACATCACGTGACCCAGCCAGAGCCGCTCAAGAAGGGGGGGGGGGGGAGAGCAGGGCAGACAGAAGCAGCAATGGAGTATAAAGCTATAAATATGGGAAAATATTAAAAGGAAATGAGTAAATGTAGGAAACAATGGTCAGTGAGTCACGATTTGACCATATTCTGTTTAAACAACATATTCTGGAGAAGGCTGGCAGTCACCAGCCCCTAAATTTCATTTTCAACAGTCCTGAGATGAATAACATTTATTCCATCACACATTTATGAAACGGCCAAAAAAATTCCTCTTTAACACAAAAACAGTTGGTCAGCCAAGATCACAGCTACAAGGATAATGGAAGCCTATACCTCACCAATTAGCATCATGCAAACTGCAACAGACTTGCTCGTGCTGATGAATAGTATACTGGCATCGATAACATGATGACTTGTTGGCTTTCAGACAACAAACATTTCTTGTCCACCTACAATTGTGTGTAAGGGAAGATTGTCATTTAATTTAATTTCTTTACGTCTATTTTAAAGGGCCGGTGTCATGAAATGGAACACTGTTTTCCAAATAAGAAAGTCTGATATAGTACGTAAAATAGTTTTCACTCTCAAGACCAACCAAATGTACTAAGCTTTTTGTAACCTATTCATGCTGGACTATATACTTTGTCACATATTCACCCTAACCTTTAGCCTAACGGTAACACTGAATTTAAGACACTGAGCAATAGACAGCCAGTCACAAATCATTATGAAGGTGCGTCTGACAGTAAATAAGAGTCGAGTGTGTGAATGTGTGTGTCTGTGCTTACACAGCAGTCTTATCGGCTGCAGATTGGCAGACTGCCCCTCAGGTGATGTCACCAGTCCAAGGTCAGACACAGGTACCAGATTACCAAACAGTCTGACTGCCTCAGTGAGCCTCTAGCTGCCTGCTCTATAGCAAAGATGGGAAATACGACGATATTTCACTGCTACATCAATCAGCTTTTCTGAATATATGCTTAATGTAACTTCTAGAACGCTGTGCAACTGGATAAACCATAAAACAGACCAGGAGAGCCTGAAAACCACAGCAGACAGCAACAGCACACACTGCATGGTAACCTGAGCCTAATTAAATTTTATGCCGTTTTGCTTTTACGATATGTTTTGATTGACACTTTCCGACTGTTCAAAAACTAAAAAAAAAAAATAAAATTACCATATGTGTCAAATGCGATGTTATATTTCGTTTACACACAAGGCAAATATACACAAGGCAAATATATTTTAACTATTTAGATTAAACAAAAATATAAAAAATTGATCAGTATTCTTCAGCAAAGCCTCCATTCTTTACACCGGTCTGCTTACTGTTATCAGCTGTGTTCAGCCGCTGACCTCTCCCCCACCAAACCCATCCCACCAGCCTCACAGACTGAACAAGGTGTTCAACCTTAATTGGATGAGAGCTAAATCCAGTGGGTGACATCATCACCTGGGGATTACAGTCTCTCAGTGGTTCAGACTACTGTCAGGGTCTGGCTTACCGACCAGAGCACAGAACCACAAAGAAAAAAAGGCCAGGCTAAAGAAAAATATTAACGAGTATCACAATGAAAAATCATAATTAACATTTTGAACTGGAAATTGTAGCTTCTTATACTGTAAGAGTCTATCTGTGGACCTGTGCTCAAATTCCTCCCTCTCATAACTTCGTAACTAACACATTAGCTTCGTAGTGCTAACTAAATTATTTATAACAGTTACCAAGCAATAATTCATAACATAACTGAAGAATAAATCTAGAGCTCATGGTTCAGGCAGCAGCTTACTCCCCTAAACCAAATCAAACTGGTTTAGTCCAGTTGGTCAATATTTTTCTCCAACCCAACTCTGTGAGGACAGGTTTCAGAAACACTGCCCTAAACCAAAATGTATTATTGGGTTATTAGAATTAAGTATAAAACGTTTATTTTAAATGAAACTACAATTGTATGAAAAGCATGAAACTACTATTTGCAAGTGATGTCAATGAGGTATGGCCTTTCCTGCAGTTTACAGCAGGTTAAAACAAGCTAAAAATGGAAAGAAATATCGAACACATACACAGACGATTAGATCTACTGTTTTGTGTGTGATGAGATTATTTCATTTGACATTCTTATGAACAAAAATAACTTCTGTCTTCATGAAACGCCCTTCAGTGGAGCACTCACACAGAGCAAATAAGAACTTGGTATCATAAACCTACATTAATAGCATTACAGACCCCAACTAAGTATCATGAAAGCAAAAAAACAGACTGCAATCACGATTTTTAGTCCATTTGAAAGTCTCTCATGAAGAGAGAACGTGGGAAGACACCATACATGCTAAGTCTGGTGTTTATTCAGCACTCAGACTCAGAGTGTGATGCATGAGCTGTCTGCATTATTCAGACATGTCTCCCCAGGCACAAGCTCACATCACCCAGGCCATGACCCCGCCGCTCTGCCGCTATCAGAACTGACCATCACCTGTGCAGCAAACACACACTGACCACTCTTCCAGCCCTAGAATGGGGAGCCTGCTGTCAGGGCGCATATGGGACAACTAACACACAACACACACAAAACTGATACAAAACTGATGCTAGTGCTGTGCAATATACCGGTTCAAGCCGAAAACCGGTTTGTATTATTGTTATGACACAATTTTTTCTTATACAGCAAAACCGGTTAAAATAAACTAAAGAATGTCCGGAATGTAGAGGGAACATTTTCACTGCTGCTCCACTAGGGGAACGGAGCCCTGGGTCTCCGTGTGAGAGTCGTGACATGTCAGATTAACAGCGTGTGGATTATAGAGCGAAAAAAATTACTTTAAGTGAGTGCATTTTGGTGCATAATGTTAAAATACCTGCCGCATAGTTAGAGAGCGTCTTATTCTAAAGATTTATGTAGGATTCTATACATCAACGGGATCTAAAAGGACTAAGATACCGAGGGCAACCAGGGGGAAAATAACCCCAAAAGTATGTTTTTATTGTAGCTTTAGCCCGAGTTGATTCATTAGCAAAAAATATTTAAGCCAAGTAATAATGACCTTTATTTATACAGCAGATACCATGCAGCTCAAAATACTTCACATGAAAACCATTCCAATATAGAACACAACAAACGGAGTGTAAACATTCTAACATAGTCTTTGCAAGATTCATATTACTTTTATTTTGAAATACACCTAAAATTAAAAAAATGTTTTGGTGGGTTAGTTGTTTGGTGGCTTGGGATAACGATTGAAGTCTTGTGATTCATAAAAAAACCCCAATTAAATGAAATGCATTGTTTTGCTGTGCAGCGACCACTTATGAAAGATCCATGCCTCTGGAGTTCTAATACCATACTATACCATGAAATCAGTATAATTTTGTCATACAGCCCAGGTGTAATGTACACACAACACTAAGGAATGTTTTCAGCAAAACCTTTGATAAATTGTTCAGACATTAACATTTATTTATGTTATTTATGCTTAAATTTATGGATTCTCAGTTTCATGTATCCTTTGTTGTAATTAGTGTGATATTTTACTACACATAGAGGGGAAGTGTCTAATTATTGGCCAAAAATACATTGGCAGTATATACCGTATTTTTCCCTGTATAAGATACTCCGGAATATAAGACACACACAATTTTAAAGGAGGAAAATCTAGAAAAACTTTTGGCCACTCTAGACACATTTTATTTACATTAGAGCCCAGATCGGGCCCAAAAAATTAATACCGACATGACCCAAACCCGTGCACTTGTGTCCGAAACCAGCACGGCCCGACAAATTGACTGTAATTATTTAAATTTTAAACGTGGAGGGAGAGGAAGAGGGAAGCCCGAACACACACAGCCTGGCCATGCAGGGAGGGTCAGAGATGTCTCCACAGCCTGCAGTCTAAATGCCAAAAATCCAGGCTGCAGCACACACAGCATAAAAAAGGATTGCGAGCAAGCACCACACAAAGCTAGGTGCAGTTTCAATGCAGACAAAATGTATATTCATCGTATGTTCTCTAGTGCTTAGATGTCTGTATATATAGTACCAAAATCTACCAGTCTGCACCAAATTTCCACACCAGTTTTGGGGAAGAAAAAGTACATCTTATTCGGCGTAAAATAAGGTATATCGGCCATTGGCTACCCCGACTTCTAAATATCAGCATCAGCTTTAGAAAAACCCATATCGCCCAACCTCTAGTGTAGTCATCAACATTTTGTTCTAGGAAACCCCCCCAGCTGTATTTTAAGGCATTTTAAAACAGCAGTTAATTTTTCTCCTCAAACCTGAAACATTTGTACGCAAAGCGGTTGATAATCCAAAGAAATGTAAAACACTGTAGTTGATGGTGAAAGCAGACAAAGCATTAGTATTAGTTATGCACAAAACCTGATTATGGATGTAATGCTCAAACCTATACACTAATACAGTTGTTTTAAGGAGCTAATAGCTTACTGACACTGGCCTAGAATGAGTGTGAAAAAATCTCTACCGAAATGGAAAGTAAGGCTGTCAGTCAACTAGTCTGTTCTTAATATATTTACTAATTTTCCTATTTTTACAAGCAACCTTTACAAGCTGCGACTGAGATCCGTTCCTAGGACAGTGATGAAACCCGAATTTTGGTGTAAGTTAATAATAATAATAAAATGTCCTAAACTATAAAATATGAAAACACAACACACTGTGCTGCAGTAACAGAAAACATGACAAAAAATGAGTGTAAAACCAAAAATTCAGTGGCCCGGATAAAGGCCAAAAAGTCATCAAACAAGGCAGCACAAACGAAACACCTGCGCTTACATAAGCGTCCCTCACATGTGAGCATTAACTCGAAATGTTGTATGTTGAGACCCTCTCTGTGGTTGGAGTGAGGATCGTTCGACAATGAACCATGTAGACACCAGTTCAGTTAATGATTAGTGAACATTTGCCAATTAGTCAAAAATAATCAAAATTGCTTGGTGAACTAAGGATAAGTCGCATTAAAACCACATGACAGATGTGGTTCCCCTGAAACTAAATTTCATTGTGGTGATTCTGTCTTTGGGAAACCAGGCCCTGTTAGCTCCGTGCAGCACAAAATAATGGAACTGACATCTGAAGAGTGTGTCACGGTCTGCTTAGCTCTCAAAGTTCCAAATCATTACCTAAAAACGGGTACGTCACTGATAAGAGGAACAGTATGAGCTCAATAAGTTAATAAGTAATGAACATGTGAAAAACCTCAGGACTAGCATGATTCAGGATCGACGGGTCATTCCCGTTTCATGTGCTTGTTAAGTGGGAGCTTACAGTGCTGCTGTAGGTAGGATGGTATACAAACTCAAAGTTGTTTAGTAAGCAACAACCACAGCTGGGTATTTTTTCAGACATATTTGACAGACCAGATGTCACCACAAAAGCCCCATCTTATATTTAGATGGTGTGGGGGCAGTGACATCAGCAGGGTTAAAAAGAAGAAGCCACATTTGGTTTCTATATATACTAACTGTCACTGATATGTTTTAGTGATAACATTGAGATATATGGTCATGCCGTCAGCACTCTTGACCTGTGCAGTCTGGGGTTCCCTGAGCACGTTCGTTACATTTTAACTTGTTGACAGCTCTGTCTCCTGGCTCTCTGCAGTGTTTGTCCTCTGGAACAGGTCAGTGGACCTTAGCCAATGAAACATGTGTCAAATTTCACCTGGGAGGCAAAAATGGCAGCCATTTATCACAGCTAGTGACTTCTGCGCTGGGCATACACTTTAAAACATCCTTCACATTAGGCGACTTTGAATAAAAGGTTGCTCTTTACCAGGCTATTTTAAAACCCAGACAATTTCAAATTCTTTGAAGATAGGATGCACATTAGGTAGCAAGGGAACAGTCAGTTCTTGAAGTTGATTGCAAGAAAAATGAAGCGTAAAAATCTGAGCAACTATGACAACAAGCTGTGATTCACTGTGTGTGTTGTAATGGCTTTTTAAATATCCAACTTTTTTTAAAATATCCACTTGGGTAGATATTAATCAATGAATACCAGGAGCACCCTCAAGACCTGCCGTTAGGGAGCTACTTTGACCCAGGCGCCCTTTTCAAATTTGCTTAGATCTTATGCCTTCCTTTATCTAAAACATCAACTACAAGTACTGACTGTTCAGTTGCTGTCTATATCCTTGTGATATGTGCAACTGTGGCTAAATCATCTAAAGTTGTTCACCTCTCCTGTCAGTTGCTTTAATATTGTGGCTGGTGCCAACCTCATAACAGCCTGAATAGTTGGTGCCATTGTTCTCTAATTAATATTTAATGGGAATCTTGCCCCATAAAATAAGATATTTTTTGCTACAATAACTATCATCATCATCATCATCATCATCATCATCATCATCATCACTATAATAAAATGTACAATGGAAGAATCATGAGAAATCAATCATGAAGAACCCTGACCATAATGACACAATGATATCAAGCAGATCTGTGTGAGATATGGGTTTTTTGAAAGAAAATCATTTGCATGATTTTTGGCCATGAGATGAGTGCCACACTTTCAAGTTCTTAAGTCTTTTGTGTCCCTGTCTTACCCTAAGGCCTTCTCTTTCGGCCAAAGTTAAGACTGCGTGTCCTGTAGGCCAGCCTGTCAGTCTGTCTTCGCCCTGGGCGACCACTGAACCATCTGTCAATAGCAGCTCAATGGAACATTCGGCAGCAGGGATTACCATAAGCTTAGAAATGTCCCGGTTTGTCACCACATAGGAAGTCCTACTCTTGTACTTCAACGCTAGCCGGGTCTATCTACTGTACTTAACACTGACCCATTTACAAAGCACGCTGGGCAAATTCAGCAATGCCTTCCGCTGATGTAATCTGAAGTGGACTAAGCATTGTGCCAAGGGGGACCTCGCCATTATCTGTGTGTGGATGTGTCCTACCCGTCCATTTATGCCTCCTTTCACTTCCTTCCTTTATTGACCATGACAATGAACTACACTGGTGGCCTTTGGTTGGACTGAGGCTGCTGACGTCTCAGGTCATGCCAGTAGTCTTGAGCACGATGTGGGGGGTAGTGTTCAGCTGGTTGTACAGAAGAGCTGCACGTGCCTCTCCTGTACTCTGCCAGTGGCTACACAAAAGAGGATGATGTCATGCTTAACCAATAACAAAAAGACTCTAGTGTCCACCCTGTCCCGCCTCCTTCTCTACATACAGATAGCTCCAGCTTTATCCAGGCCCAGCATTAATCACGGGCATTATCCTCTTTACTGAAGGAGATAATGCAAGCCAGCTAGCCCCAGGACACAGCCAGGGAGTAGGAAGAGGGCACAGAGAGTGAAAGACCTTTGAGAGCAGTGCCACTCCACTACATTCACATGGTGCAAGGCTTTGCCAGCAGATCAGGCCCAAGGAAGCAGCCAGCTTCCCTTTGGGAACCAAATGACAAACAAAAGCCCAGCACCAGCACGCCACGTTACATCGGGCCAAGTCCTTCTTAAGTGTCTGCTAGCCATCATCTCTCAAAAGTGAGGTCACACAAGATACTACTTAAGGTTAATACACAACTGTTCAAAATACAAGGCAGGGGAAGGAGTGGCAAAGAAGAGAAAGCAGCCCTTGTAACATTAAACAATCTTTATTAATAGATGAGGGATTAATCCTACAAGTTTAAAGTAAAACGATCCCATTCAATGAACATATCTTTTACCAGGTTTTGTGCTCTTTAGCAGAATAGGACACCTGCACATGGTGTCTGCCTGTACCAGTGATGAAATAGAGGAAGAGGAACTGCAAAAGAAAATGAGAGTACCAGAGAAGAACCAGGTAATTCTGCACATTTGGCAGGCCAGGCAATCATGCCTGAAATTTAATACAAGAAACCATAAAAATTTATTTTATGGACCGCCAGTCCAACAGGAAGTCAGACCTGTGCCATTCTCAAGATTTGTGTCATACTGATGGCCTGGGTATTAGTCATGTACCCCTAAAATATCAACTGATGAAATGCATGTATATTAATACCCACAACAATCCATGGAGCCAAAACCATTTCCCATCCTTGCTGTTAATGGTGTGATGAATCAATACATCAAGAAGATGTCAAGGCTTTGTCAGAGTAGACTTGCATGCAGAAGAAATAAAAGCAGATTGTTTTTCAGTATCATCATGAGCTCACTGGGTGCGGATGGACTTCCACCGTTTGAGGCATTTTGATGAGTTGCATTTCTGCTTAGGTTTCCTCACTGAGTTCCTTCAGTTTCACTGAGCACCTAAAAATATAAAGTATTTGCATGCCAGCTCGCATGAGTGGAAAAAACCATGATATATTTAAGGCAGATGTCATGGAAAGTGCAAGTATCCAATTTCTGAGCCACTGATAAGCAATAAACCTACTGCGCTCCTCCAAATATAGTACACTGGGAGGATTAAGTGCAGCCGTTAGGCAGGCGACTAGAATCAAACCGCAGGACAGCAATAAAGTCCTCTCTTTCACATCTCTAACCGCTTGTTGATGACTATACTTAATTATGAAAACGCCATGGGGATACTGTCAAATACTGTATGTGCGTAGGAATCTGTTTCGTAATTTCAAGAGGGTGCCTCCCTTTAATGCTTGATCACAAGTAAACATTAAGTCATTGTAATACTGTGAAGCATTTTTTCCAAAGAAAGCTAAAGGAAGCCCCAGTAAATTCAACTTTTTCAAGGGATCACAGTAAAACTAGCTAAGGGCGTATCAGATATGCACATATCATCGCTCACTTTTCACAAACTTTTTAATTCAGCCCTTTACATACCATTAAAAACAGTCTAAAATTGCATGGAACAAAAATATATCACCTTGTACAGCCTTTGCGTTGATAAGTCCCATTGTAATGATTATAATTATAATAATTCCATACCTTCACCTTGCCATTGGGCTGCAGGAGTTCGGTGACGGACACCTTATCCTGCTGAAGTCTCCTCTTAACCAGTTTGGAGCAGCATACGTTGACAGCGCCATGTACGTGGGAGGCATTGTACTCGGAGAAGGTTCGACTGTCGATGACCAGCAGGCGGCCGGCACCGCGCTGCAGCAGCCCGGCTAGACGCTTGATGTCCATGGCGCTGCGGCGGCCCTTCTCCCCTGCCATGGTGGTGCTGTGGAGCCCAGGCAGTGCAGCTCCAGATGGGACTCACTTGCCCAGAGGAGGACCAGGGCAGAGGTGTGGTTTGGGAAGGGTACAGGTGGTCTGATCACCGCAACAGCCCGAGCACAGACCTCACGGCTGCCATGTTGTCTGAAGAAAGACAAGGGGAAGTTTAAGAGTGAAAAAATGAAACCACGAATTAAGCAATGCTTTACACATGCTTTATTATTGGTCAAGAAAAGAGAACATCATTACACACAAACGTCTTTAGAAAAATGGCGCTGGCAAACAAAATGCAAGGGCAATTTGAGCTCAACAAGAGCCCTCATTAAAGGAGAGATTTCACAATTATCAACAACAACAAAAAAACTAAACAATGGCAGCTAGCATGATGTTAAGGTATAGATGAGTGTGTCTGATGTTTGTGGTTGGACATGACTTTTGTCTGCTTGCTCGTGAAACAGGAACCAGTAGAGAGGGGCTAATTTAAGCTCAGGGAAATTCAAAGCTGGCACACTCCCTGATGAGCAGGCCACACAGCAAACCCTGTCACACGAAAGCTTCAGTAACTTCACCAAATGCCTGCACTCCTCTCATCTCTCCTATCAGCTAGCATTATGATGTCTATTCTAAACACAGCAGCAGTGCACAGAAAGTCACGCACATACATACAAACAAACGTGTCTATCTTTGATATGCAAGTAGTAATTTGGAACTACATATAATTTGTGCAGTACTGTATATGACTACATGGTAATTCAAGGCTACGCCTCATTCCTTTAGATTCTAGTTTCTACTATTACTATTAATAAGTAGTGCCATATTTAGTAGATAAAATTTAAGAAATGGGATCACCTGACAGGTGGTAAAGGGCCTAAAGATAAAAGGAGCCAACCACTCAGGATAAAACTGTTCCAACCACTCAGCATTTAGAACCACCAGTATACTGATCACTGCCTAGTCGTCTGGAATCATCTGCACTTGTTTTGCAATTGCAAAATATTAAGAAACAATGGCTCAACACAAAGTAATTTACACACACACAATACATCTGATATATTTATATTAGCTTTTCCATCTAAAACTCATGTGTGGACCAAATTAACTCATGGAACATACTTCACAAACATTAATGCATTCATTTTCTGAGATCTTAAATGGAGCCTATAGAAATACCCTGAATAGGCCATGAATCAGGTCAACAGGTCTATCACTTAAACAGGGCTTTAGTGGAGTGGCCACCAGCCCTCTGTCTGACACAATTTCACTTTGCTCCACCTCGCAGATACAAATGGCATACATATACACAACATGAAAGGTCTGATTTTTCAGAGAGTTCAAAAACTAATGCTTTTAATGCACTTTACACTCTAAAGGACATGCAGGTTTGATCCCCACATTTCTGAATGAAGAAAACAATAAGATGTCAGATAGACCTGTCTCATCTAACTCACCAGTCATAAAAAATACATGCCGTTGGCTACCTCTGTCCTTCTCTCCCTTCCTAATGGAGACTTAAGCACAGCTAAAGTGAAAGTGTAGAGATAAGCTTTCTCTCGCATCAGGTAGAAAACATCACCATGGACCGGTTTGAACTAACAGAATTACAAAGAACCACTTCCTTCTAGTTTTAGAATTTCCTCGAGAGACAGCCAAAAAATGAAGGCCGACTCACTGCACTACCGAGGAGAGCGTGTTATTCTGCCTCAGTGAGCAGCGGGGCAGGGCAGGCAGAGCTGACAAAAACAAGCACTACAGTGCAATGGAGCTGCTGGCTAAGCAGAAGCTAAGGACAAGGCTAGCAGCTACACTTTCATATACAGCATCACAACAGTCCACCATGTAGACCACACAGTCCGTCAATATCTCTCACTCCCTGTCTCTCTTTCTCACACTCTCCGTCTCTCTCTTTCTCTGCGCAGAGAGACATGGTGGGGGGTGGGCTGTGTGGGGAGGGGGGGTGATGAATTAAATAATGACAAGGTTTGCAGAAACAGATCAAATATATTATAACTGTAATAATTACACAGTTGAATATTGTATATATGAACTGGGCATCTATTAGCATATTGTATAAATATGTTAAATAATTTATAAAATAATAGGCTGGAAGGATTGCCCCTTGTGTTTACTTTTGGGTTTAAGTTACATTTTGTACATAAAATTGTAAATATACTAATACTCCATAAACATACTGAAAGGATTATAATGGGCTAGCTTATTTAAGATAAAAACAACCTATTACCCCAAAATTACCCAATTGGAATGTACCTTTGGGCTTAATTTGAATATTGTATATATTTACTGTAAGTACATTCATACATTGCATACATATTTTCAATTAATTATTATTATGATTATTATTATTATTATTATTTATTTATAGACATCATTAATTCTACTACCTAATAGCAATGAGACTTTTGGGCTTAAGTTATCTGGTTAACTGAGAATTAATCTTGAGGAGAATAGGAAAAAATAGAGACAGTAACTTTATCTCATATCTGTATAAACAAGGCCCATGCTGTGTGGATGTGAGCCCAATCTGCTGCAGCACAGAGCAGAACTGCCTAGTAACCAGCCTCACACAAACAGCATCAGCACCATGAGCGCCTGCGCAGAGATGCTGAGAGCAGCCAGAGTCTCAGCCATCACCAAACCATCCTCCCGGACCACACAGCCCTCGTCTATCAGCCATGCGCACACTACTAGCATTCATTATTAACGCCATCAATGTTAAGACGCATCTGCGGCATGGGGATTCTCATGCTCGAAAGAAAACCGTCAACCTGCATGCCACCCCCCACAGGGCTCCACACAAGACGCATCCTCACCTTGGCTCACAGCCATATCGAGCCCCTCTAAGCCCCTCTGCGAATCTGATGGACACACTCTGGAGGCCCCCCGCGGTGCCGGGGGGCTGCTGAAGCCGCAGAGAAATGGCGCTGCTTCTGCTCCACAACACAGCCTGAGCGTATGGAGAAGAGAAAAGGAGGAGTAAGATCTGGGAAGGAGGGGTGGGGGGGTGTTCTAGGCTGAGCTTTGCACTGAGGATGGACGATACCACTGATGCTGTTTCCAGTCCCATCCAATTTCAAAGATAATATTTAGATGCCGGTAGACTGTGACACTATTAATATATTATAAACCCTAAATGTGCTCTAAAAAAACACTTTTTCATTTTAAACTCAGCTTGATACATTGCCCTTAAGAAAATGTAACGGTAAACCCATATTCGTACAGTACCTTGTACACTGGACTCTGTAGTGCTCAAATGTAAAATATCGATACTAATCCTGTAGAGACTGTACTGCATTTTCTTTGGTATGCACCACCATTGTCTTTGACATGAGCAAGTAAATACATTTATAAATGTATTTAATTTACAGGGCTTTAATAAGTACAAAACAAAATTCACGAAAATATTCAAGGCGCTCCACAACGGAAATTCGGGACTGCAGCTGTGTCAAAGAGCAGCAGCCAAGTAGCAGCAAGAAAAAATAAATTGTAATCTCAGATTGGCTGCTTTCAAATTTCCTGCCTCTGAGTACAGAAGTATTTCACCATCAAAGGCAAGCATTATATAAAAATGTATCTGAATTTGTGTTAACATTTATGTAATAAAGTTTGTAATAATACATTTTAAAATAATTTAGCACTTAAATGTATGAAAATGTGTGTGTTGCCATGAAAAAAAGTGGTGATGTCCAGGCCTTGTCCCCCATACCCTCTCATCCTGGGTTGTTTATGTCCATGTATCTAACCATACACAGTTCATATTTGTAAAATAAGCAAGAAAAACAGCCTATTTGGAATTTGCTTTTTGCCACTCCTTTACATTCTTGATATTAAAACTTAGCTATAAAAATGCTATAAAAGCTAGCTATTGTCATAACAGGTGACTCTACAGTCGTATGAAATAGTTTTGTGCGCACCCTGGACAGACTACATGTTTGGATGGTTCTATACTCATAACTTCCACAGAGTGCACACCTCTCCATATTTATTGCGCATATTTATTAAGTTAGTTCTTGTTCACTGAACTTAACATTTGGGCTACAAAAACAAAACGTTCCCTGTGCAAAAGGTACAGCAAATTTTAAAATGTATTTTACATTTTTGGCAAATGTGTTAAAGTCCAGGAACAGTTACTTTAGTTTCACTAAACAGCTCTTCGACAAAAAAATTATTCTACCATTACACCAGTGTCTTCGATTCACGACCACGTCAGCCTCCGTTCAATGTGCTTCACTCCTAAGAAGCAGACCACATTGACACTTTTGCATTCCAGGATGACAACTGTAGTGAGACTGGTTCAACAGACATGACAGAAGGCTGGAACACTGACTAGTCAGCAAAATCAGCTCAATTATATTTCTCAGTCAAGCGCTGTCTGAAACGCCGAAATAGGCATTCTGGTAGAAAACGTACACCCAGTTTGTTGAAGAATGGGCAAAAAATGGACATAACTTGTGCCTGACACGATCGGTAGTATTATTAAGGCAAAGTTACCGAGTATCAAAAACATAATGAAACCTTTTGTGAGCTTTAGAGGAATTAATAATCTAGTGATCCAAAAGATGCTTCTACTTTTTCTGGCCATTAGCACCGCATTTGTGTCACCTGTCAGTTCTGTATTTATCAGAAGAATGGAGCGAGAGAGAGGAAGGAGAAGTAGTTCACATCCTACACCATTATCTAACATCATTTGTCCCCGCTTTTCAAGCAGCGAAACACTTTCCCTACCCAAGAACACGGTTACTGTATTGGATGCTAAAAACACTGCGCTGATACTGTTGCATAAAGGATCGATTCTCTAAAGGAAATATGCAGGGTCAAACATATCGAGATTTCAGTGTCAGACCACTCATCTGCCCTGCAGTTTCAGAAGGATCAGCAAAGAAAGATGGGTGTTCATGTTCTCCCAATTTCGTTATCCTGCCCTCCTCCAGTGGCTCTTACGATGTTCTTACGATGCATTCACGTCCTATGGGAATTATGGTAAATATCAGAAACCGACTTGAAAAGAGCGTATAACCAGTTTCCACTGGGGAACTATGTTAAATTTTTAATACACGGGTTGCCAAAATTAGTTTAACTTTGACATTTCAACATGGCGGAAAGCGACGAGAAAGTCATAGCGTTGGACCCTTAAATGCTGTTACCCAAAAGTTTGCAGCCTTTACAATGTTGTGAGAGACCAATTTCAATGACATCTTGGTGTACGCCTAATGTCATTTTAGACTTAGAATTACTGTTTGGTTTTGCCTGCAGCAGTGTCTGTGGGGGATAGCCTCCAAGTAAAGATGTTTTTTTCTGGTCAATTAATTTGTTCTGTAGTGTATGCCAGTGACAACATGATTTTCTGGGACCAGGAGATGACCTAGTCAGTAGCCCAAACTCTTTATCTGCGGGAGGGAGAAATCTTAAACTGTTTTGCCCAAGTAACATTTCAAGACAAGCTGTGGGTCCGCCATGTTTTCTTTTCACTACAACAGCAAAAGCACCTGAACAAAACGCACTTGAAATTTCCAAATTACGGAAAGCATCATCTTTACCATAGCAAAAACTCTTGTTTTTTTCCACTAGCCTCGTTTATTGACCAGGCCGTGTGCTCCTCAGTCCCGGTGCTCTGGGGGACGCTCGCGAGCAGACGGGTTAAGGTCTCGGGTTGCTATGACAACACAGATGGCTCAAAAAGGAAATAAAAAAGTGACTGGCCAGGCAGGAACTACTCTGGCATCACAACTAGCAACAAAACGCCCTGGGCGCATGTTTTATTTATTATTTGTTTCTGTTACTTCCACACACTGTGTGATGGCACTGGAACACACTCGGGAGGCCCGAACACAGCAGCGCAAAGAGGAGCTCTCGCAGAGTTAGCACATCAGGAGTCTGTTACATACACACTGCACACAGACAATAAACATGATCGTAAATACTGGAGCGAAAGGGTAAACGCTGTACGTTCATCGAGCACACGTTAAAACATATATAATAATCGTCTTTAACAGCTAGCGATTCTGCCTGTTAAGATCCTGGATTCGAATGAAATCAGCGATGGTTCCTGAGAGGAGCAGAACTCTAATTCAGTACATGTTTGCCTTGGGAACAAAATCAGCATCATGAGAAGAGCAGAATTTTGGTTGGGTTTGTATTTGGCAGTGCTCAGAAAAACGTTTAGATAATGGTAAAACGCTTTAACAGTATGCAACAGTACCTCTTTTGTACTAGATCTTATTAGTACAGATAATTCCAGAGGTAGAAACCTTTATTCTGAAGAGCAGGCTTTCACACAAAAAGGTTCCTCAAAGGGTACTTGGCTTGCGGGTGTAGTTTTAGGACACCATACATCCTGATATACATTAAAGCGATAGGTCACCCAAAAATGAAAATTTGATGTTTATTTGCTTACCCCCAGGGCATCCAAGTCGAAGGTGAATTTGTTTTCGCAGCAGAACACAAACGCAGATTATTAGCTTTAGCCGTAGCAGTCTGGTAGTAATTTAATTGAAGTGGATGGACATCAAACATTTCCAAGTAAAAAAACCATGCACAGACAAGTCCAGATTACACCCCGTGGCTCATGATGACACATTGATGACTTAACATCGGGGGTGTCCCACCATATCTGTCAAGGGCCTGTGTTCTCAGTGCAAACATACAAGACCACACCTGATTCTGCTTGCTTAGGTATTTGGTCTCAGTTTTCAAACAATTACTGGGGGGCACTTTCTGGTGCAGACTTTGTCAGATTTCTTTTCTTGTGAGTTAAGACCAAGCAAGATCAATTGTGGGGTACAGACTCCCAAGAATGAGACCCTGCATTTCCTCCTAATGCATATTTGCAATAAAATAACCAATAATACACCACATTTTTCAGTTTTAAAGATTTCGCAAATAACTAGGCCCTTGTTTTCAAAGCATTCCAGAATAGTGCTGATCTGGGGTCTACAGGCATAGTAATCTGAATCCAGATCTCATTTTGAGATGGTTTGTGGATATGCTGTAAGGTCTAAGACCAGACCTCCTTCATCCATGTAATCCTATTCAGAGCCATGTCCAAAGTACAAAGTGATCCTAGATCAGCATTCTAACATTCTTTCTCAGGTCAGTGTGGAAACAGCAAGATTCAGCGACCACCCATCTACGTCATCGCTGCTCTCGGTGGCTGCAGGCTGACTGATTTCCATTTGCTTAGCGAATAGTGATAGGCAGCCCTCTGAGGAACTAAGCCCTGACAGCTAGCGAGATTAACAGTCTCTGCAGGGTCAGCGTATTGTAGGCTTCTACGCTGTGCTGTCCTATTCCTCTCTGAGCCTTATGCATTGCAGCACTGTGCTTTATGAACAGGGATGCAAGACCTGACATAGCATGGCATCATATTGCTAGAAAAGACAACACGAAGCAAAAGAAAAACACAGGCCATATTGTACAGGCTAGATCAGCTGCTAAAAGCTTGGAAATATGTTTGTGTTTAACTATTAGCCCAGTTCTGCCCTCTGCAATATGAAACACTGATTTCTCTAAAGCACAAATATGTATGCCCTGCACTGTGTGTTCTATGGCCTAAATCTTACTGCAATATGGTGTTGTGAAACTAGGAATACAAGTGTCTTGAATACAATCATGAATTGACTCATATATCTGAAGCAAAAACAACAACAACACCCAAACAGGAGTGTACTTTGTCATCTAATATTTCTTTGAGTCTAAATATAGGTTTACAAAAGCAGCTTTTATACCAAAAGCGATCATTTATGCGCGCTTGTTTTGCTGTGAAATTTGACAAAAGCCCTTGTGTGTAAGAATGACCTCTAATACACAGCGAATATTGATAATACTTCAACCACCAGCACTCACATAGCAAAGCCCCACAGGCCAAACAAGTTAAATGTGACATTAAAGCACAATCCAGAGGTGCACGATGGGTAAAATGGATTATACTGATTGAACAAGCAGATAATTGACAATCTGGCCAAAGTAGACTCAAATGCAACACCGCCACACCTAAAAAGGGACGTAACGTAGAGCATCACTGCCTAACAGTGCCACCATACACACCATACTGTACACATACTGTCATCCATTATGTAATACAGACTGATTAAAAGGGACCATATCACACATTGCTCTTGAATTTAACTTTTTTTTTCTTCTGAGGTAATGTTTGTGTGTCAATGGACCCAAAAGCACTATTAAAATCCTGACATGACTATTTTCCATTCTAATGCTTTGTCAATTTAAAAATAAACATGAGACAGACAAATGTTAATTACCTCTGTTCTGATTGGCTTGTAATACATCTAATTTTAAAAGCTGGGCTAAACACTCCTTAACACTTAACTCATGTATAGGGGGGCTAAACTGCTGTTGATTCACATCCTCAAACAGGAGGATTCTGCTGCTGTCAGCTGTCCCAGAGCTTGAAGATGGAAGGCGGGGATGCTGCAGGAACTGGCTGGTGAAGGACCCGCTTCTGTTTTAAAGCACAGCCATTAACTGGCCATATGACATGACTGTGTCCTCCTCGTATCTTAAAGATATTACAGAAGAGATGCTTCATTATACAGTAACTGTGTGGTGATGGTGGTGGGGTTTCATAGCAGTAGGAAACATATACATAAGGGTTCTCACATTCCAAGACATTTTGGGCAATGCCATGCTCCCAGTTTGGGAAAGAATCTTTTCTATCCAAGCCAGACCGTGCCCTATTGCACAAAGCAAGAGCTCTGACATAAACTCCATCCAAAACCTTTGAGATGAACTGGAA
>JBBKCR010000122.1:4922457-4944722 GCA_037577295.1 Ladigesia roloffi | reverse complement strand
TATCGTACCGTACCGATATCAAGATATCTGGCATGAAAATCGAGATATGAAAATTTGTCCATATCGTTCAGCCCTAGTGTGCACCACTATAAAAGTGAGCATATTGACAGTCCATTTATGGGAATAGCTCTCCAGGTTTTTGCTCTAACCATGGTACAAGGTTTGTGTACATGACCTGGAATTCTAAGGAGTGGCTGTTGTAGTAGCTAATCATTGTCTATGGGAACGTGATTTGTAATCTCTTAAAAGAATGTTTATTTCATACTTGGTCAGTTTCCTTCTGAATGTGGTGTGAAGAAAATCACTGCCTCTTGTAATATTTTACTAACCTGAGTGTGAGTAGCCTGTACCAAGATACCACAGGCTGCATCAGGTTTTTAGAATAACTAGCAACACATCACTGGTCATAATATATGATGCAGGGTAATAATCCAAATATGACTTTCAATTTTATTTTTTAAATTAGGCTTTAGGATAAATGTTTGAAAGCACTGCTACAAAAAAAGAACAATCATCCACACATGGCTTTTTCCTCTGTGGCCTGTTGTTCATGTTCTGTGTTGTCCATGATGTAACTCATTGACTGTCATTGATTGCTTTCTAGGGTGACATCAGACCTGAATGTAAGAGATGGGGTATATGTGAGCTCTCTTGGAATCGAACATGAGTAGTGAGCAGTTTTGTAAACGTCTGGCTTAATCTCTACAGGATTGTTTACATATCACGGCTTGAAACTATAAATCTCACATGTCCAGAGGAACAGCCACTCTCGTATTAACAATAGGTGTGAAAGTGTGTCTTTATTCGCGGCTGGTCCGCCACACTCTCTGAGGAAGCAGTGGTGACAGGCGAGGCCAGAGCAGGGCAGAGCAAACCGGAGCGAGTCACATTAGCCTGTCAAAGAGGAAGAAGAGAGAAAGTTCACATTTTCACTTCCTTTTCTGAGCCCCTTTCCCTTTTAAAATGAATGAGTTTTTTTGCCACAGCGACTACACTGCAGTTTTAAAGTGTGAGGGACTGTACATCCTCTGCCAAAGCATATTGATCTTTCAGTCAGTAACCCCAGGGGTTGCAGGACAAATATAACCATGCATTGCTGGGTAAAGGTCAAAGCCACTGTATTGTTTTGAACTTTTATTTTCATCATCATGTGATGGCCTCATTTAGTATTTTACCCCTCAGAACACATTAAGCTCAGATTAATTCAAATGTGGTCCTTGCTTTGCCTCTATTTTATTTAATTTCTTTCTAAATTATTTGTTGAACAACACTTGGATGGATATTCGACGTAACCCCCTGTACCTGACATTTTCATTCTGGAAGGGCGTGTTCTATTTTTAATGCATTTGAGTTTAATCTTGTTGTTCAATATAAATGTAGGGTACCCACTGAGGCCTGGCTAGTAACGAACCACAATTGACCATATTTGATGTTTCTTTTGTTTATATTGCATCTTATTTATTGAATAAGCTTGTTCTTTCATGTTCTGACAGACAGCAGCTGCACTCTCATGATCCAAATATGAGCTTTGGTAATAGGGAACCTAGTACCTACACTAAACTGTCCTACTTTATTGGTGGAGGTATCAGTGCTCTTTTTTACTTAGCCAAAAGTACACCGAAAAGACCATTTCATGATAGAAGAGGATTTCAGAATAAAAACTGCAGAGGGAACTTAATTTGCATTAATGCATAATTCAGACATCAGGGGGAAATTGACTACAGGTAATCCTCTAAGCTTAAAGTGCTCCGACTGTAGTCTTTCCATGTGAAATTCAAAGGCACCTCTGCTTCATGCGGTATTGTAGTCCATTCTTCAAACCAGTAATTCAGTGAGAGAAAAGTTGAATACACAACAGAGTGCTCCCATCTCAATCCATAAAACATTTCATTGTTTAAACAATTGAATTTTTCTAAGAAGGCCTTCATGTTGCACTCTTTCACACAGTTTTGGGAGTGAAAGGGAGGTAGTTAACACCTTCTCCAGACAAAGTCTTAGCTGGCATTGGCCAAGGTTGCAATTATTGGCTCAGTGGCAAGGAAATAGCCGAAAGCAGCAGTAATCCCACAAAACACAAAAAAAACTGTTTCCACCTCTATGGCTCTAAGAAAGTAGGCTGGGGGGGGCATGTGGGGTGAGTCAGTTCTTGAGCAGTATTCATTTTTGCTTGTTTTGACCTGTCCAAAGCATTAAGGTCAGTGTGAAACAGAGTGTGCAAGATGTACACAACACTCTTAAAGAAGAGTTAGAGCTGGGTTGCCCTCTGTGGGACACTGGTTCATGTCAGAAGTATAAAAAGCACTTCTACTCTGAACGATTTGCCTCAGCTGAACTCTACACAGGGACACTTCAAATTGGGCCAGATATATAGTCACTTGTTCACACATTTTCTAAGGATTCCTAATATTAATACATATAAATGTGAGCTTTTACTGCATTAGGCCACTGTTAAGCCATTATACCACCGTTAAGCCAGTTCAGTTTCAAACCGGTCTTTGTTTTGAGCTGCCCGAAATTAGGCCATGTTTACCTTTAGTGGTTGTGTAAAACGTAAATATGGGTTAGGCGGGACTTCAAAAATAAACATAAACTCGTAACCAGTAATATTCACAAACACAGAAAAAAGAATTGCAATGGCAGCATGTCCGGAAAACATTTAATCCATTTAAAAAAAATTAAACCTGAATATCTCCTCTGTTAGCGGCAGCCAATCAGTCTAAAGATAAAGACAGCCTCTGCCTGCATCTCATATAAGAATAGGACATTGATGTTAAGCTGAGCAGTATATTTATTATTATGATAAATTACCTTACAAAATGTCTCAGAGCATGTTTTGACGTCTCCAGCACTGATCCACTATAGTTTCAGTACAGTGAGGGTAAGATAATGCCTTGTTTAACTGATTGTGGAGCTGGACAGTGGGTAAAGCTGAAAAAAGACATTTGGTCTCAGGGTTTCTGGTAGTATTTCTTTCTGTTTCATCTTGTCCACTGTCAGAACAAATGCATATCATTACATTATGTATCATGGACATTTCTTGAATTGTCCTAATATTCATGCTGATCACCCTTACTCGTACTCCTTTTTAAAACATGCCATAAATGGAATTGAACTTGTAACTGTTGGTATATGTTTATAATGCAGGCTACCTCATTTGATGCTCATATGAACACTACTGTTAATCTGTTTGTGGAGTGTTTGAGGAGAATCTTGAACCTGGAAGAGGAATTTCATACTTTATCCATGTAGAATTAAAGTAGCTAAAGTGGTCTTTAATTGTAGCTATATTAATTCCTGAGAATCAGACTTATTTAGAAGTTGGCCTCTCGTAGACTCATGCCTTAGTTTTCCATTCTTTATGCTTATATTTTTAAATGGTACATTCTTGGCCTTAAAGCTAGTAACAAACTTAGCTGGGTTTATTTTTAACATTTTCTCTTCGTTTGCTATAGCATTTAGATGGAAGCTGTGTCATATTTTGCTGAGTTGCTTTTTAACAGCTTTTGAGAGTAAATAAAGCTCTGACCTTGGGTTTATGTTTATGGTGTCATTTAGACGACACTCTCTTTAACTTCATAACTGATTCTCTAACTCACAGTTTAACTGACCTTGACTTTTGTGTTACTTATTTTCCAGTTGGTTTTGTATCTAACCTGCACCGACTCATACGTATGATCTTTTTGCTCAAATAAATGGCTGCTTTGCATGTGTATGGCGAATGGAAAAAATGATTGCCTCAACATGATGTTGGGCATCTCATCAGATTAGCTTACAGTTCTCTGCCACACCAGTGCCAGCAGCAATAAAGTAGGTCAGCTGGACAGTCCTCAAATCTGGTGTGAGAAGTGGGCTTTAATCCCCTCTTATGCTGCAGATCATCCAGAGCCAGCGAGCTGTGAGGGTCGAGGTCAGGAGGGCTTCGCCTTGGCCCCTGGCTGGGTGTAGGCTGTCCCCTCTGATGTCTGCCAGTCTGAGCGGGTGCTGGGTCTGTACCCTGTCTCATTCTTAACGGAGCTTTAATGAGAATGATTTGAAAGAGATAAGATTTGTTGCTGCACTGGATGTGGCTGTAAGCGTGGTGGCAGCTGGTTGTGTTCACATGTTGGCATGCCATCAGACTAGGCATGGGCCGGTATAAGATTCTGATGGTATAATAATATCACGGTTTCACGGTATCACGGTATTGTAATTACTGCTCTACAATGTTGTATTTAAATGTCTGGGTAAAAAAACAACTCTTTGTTTCCAACTGAACACAGCATATTTTATTTTAGGAAACATATAAAACATTTTGTAACATTGAACATCAGAAAAAATTATTAAAATAAATAATTTAATCTTCTTAATTAAATTCAATTGCAGTCACTTGTGTGAGCCTAAACCTGCAGCTCAGCAATAATCAAAATAAAGAAACAAATCAAATTTACAAATCAAATTTGACCACACAAACAATGCAATGAGGCCCTGTTACAGCTGCTCTTGTACAAAATATACTGTACTCAAAATACATTACAATCATTTACAATTAATTTTATTAGGGATATAACAATCTGCTGAGCCCATGATCTGATCCACAAAACTGGGTTCTTGATTTGGTCCTATGATAAATTAAATTTGAATTAGGAGAAAAAGACTTATAATGTCCTGGAAATGCATAATAATGTTGTTGCACAGAATATCTGCTATTTATGCACCTACACTCAAATAACTGGTAATGTTGGGGTTTGGGGATTTTATTTAATAACAGATATTTAAATAGTTCATTATGAAAATGTCTATGAGCCTGTGACAAAACAATCTACGACGTCTAAAGTTGAAGCATTATATTTAATACATTGAAAGGATAAAAAGATCAATTTAACTTGAAAATGTATCTTCACACCCCTAGTGACAGCCCATCAAGCCAACATAGACTACAGATAGTAATTTTGTGCCACACAATAGGAGACTCTTCATTGAACATAGGGTTCAGTCAGAAAACAAGTTTGTTCAGCTGTTCTTAGCAGGAGAGAGGCAAGTTCACATGATGTTCCATGTGTCAATGTTTTGCACTTCTAACTAGATAGAGAAACAGCGTTACTTTCAAAATTTAACCGATTGGAAGGCATGGTGTCTATAGCTTACGTGAGTCAGAGGACTCTAATCAACAGATAACCAATGGCACAGAGAAGACATTCTTTCTGATTAAGAGTGATATTGTGACTCACAGTTTCAACATTCACTTCTCCTTATCTCTAAAAACACAGAAACACACATTTATATAAACAAGAGCATAGAGTTATATGGAGAACACATATACATTTAAGGTTTCTTCTACCTATCACTAATTCTAAAAGTAGAAAATAACAGACTTTAGATTAAAAAAATATCATAGGACATTAATTCTGATTTGCAACATTTTCAAATATTAAGGATTTCTTTGATGGTGGCATGTAAACAGTAGATTCTGAGTACAATAAACGATTCTCTCTAAGGAAGTTTGCCCGCTTTTACTTTTAGTTTCTGAGTAATAAGCCTTGTATTTAAAAAATGAATATGAAAAAAAACTTGCTAAGTAAGAAGTGAAATACTACATTAGATCAACACATGGTTTCAAGTTCGTATTACCAAGTAATTCATTCTCGGACCAACCTTAACAGATTTAAACATCACTCTCCCAAATTTTATGTGTAAATTAGGTTTTTTGCCAGCATTTGACAGGCCTTTTCCATTTGTCACCCAGGATCTACGTGATTGCTCACGGTGCAGCCTCAGCATTTTCTTTGGTTAAAATGTAACTTATTAAAGATGTCAGCTGCCAGGACCGAGCTATATTTTTCCACAAGGATAGGGGTGAGTTAGTGTGAGGGATTTAAAATGCTGGGGGTCGCTAGAGGACGAATGGGGCGTTCTCACCAGTGGTTGAATTCACGTTGCTTAGTTCCATGACTCTTGCATTCATTTGCCAGACCCTGTATAAAGATTACTCAACTGGATCTGGGCTATAGAATGTAACGTTAGACTCACACTAACCAAGTGACTGCTAGCAGTTCTAACAGTCTCTACATGCTCACAGACTGTAATTGTGTTCAGGACTGGTGCATTAAGGTAGGGCCATTGTTAATCTGTGACTGTGTGCATGAATCACTCATTAATGGGGGATTAATATACCACATTGACCTATTTCAGGATGCATGTTCTGCCAGCACTAACTGTTGACTGTTAAAATAGACACAAGCACATATAATCACATTCAGCTGCTCATTGATATTAATGTTAAATTTATGCAAAATACCTTCTGATTGTTTTTATCAACTGTCTAGACAACTATAGTGTTTATATTTGTACATTGTCTAAATCTTTTTTTTTTTAAATGGCACAGTAAAAAGGCTAATGAAACACATTCACTAACATTATCTAGGGTAGCTAGGGTGTACACAGAGCAGGGACAGAAAAACTACTTTACGTAACATGGCTTTTTTCCGTTTGCTTCCCACGTGGTGTATTTGTTTAGTCTGGTCAGGGTGTTGTTTCACCTCCCTGCTGCTCACAGCCGTGTAATCTTCTCAGCAGATGAGCAGCCAGATGCTGGGCCAATCAAATCCTTGTAATCCTACCTTGTCCCACCCTTCAGCTGTGTTGTTGTTCTTTGATTGGTCCTGCGAGTTGCCTGTCAGCGTGTGAGCAGTGGGGGCTTGTTGGAGAGTGTCAGAGAGGGAGAGAAATAGAGAGGGGTTTTGTAACACTGCACCTGAAAGACTTGGAGGCTCCCACGCCCCTCCTCAGACCCACACTGCAGCAGAAGGTCTATTTTTAGCCCCCTTCCAAGAGCAGGAATGACGTTTTGAATAACCTGACTCACATGCACAAGTGCTGTGTCATTTAAGCAGGCTTGTCAACATTGGACTACCAACATATGTAAAAGATAAAACTGAAATTGTCCAATGAGCCCATTTCATAGCGCTCACTTTGATATCCTGCATAGTTTATTCTTCTTTGTTTGTGCATTTTTATAGTGCACCACACATTTTGGGCTGACTGTGACAGATGCCCATACATACTTGCATGGACAGTTACAGGAAAACAACAAGACACAACTGTCTGAGACCAACTGTCTCAGTTCATGGTTGACTTAGTGAAGTAGCATTCCTGAAAATAGTATTGTGAAGATTAAAAAAGGATAAGGGTAAATGAGTTGTGAATAGTGTTTTGATGTTTTATGTTTATGGTGTGGGGATGTATAACACAATCACTTGATTTTCTTTCTCTCTTCACCTCTCCCTCTTTACAGGCTGTCAGACGGGATGAAGGAAGAGAATTTGTTCCGCCGGCGGTTCTCTTTGTGTCCCACAGCCACCTCCCCTCCTAAGATTGATCCACGCATGCTCACCCGTAACCTGTCCTACGGAGGGGACAATGAACTGTACCCGCTCAGCCCAGGTATCCACCATTGCTGACCTCAGTTAGCTTTGTCTTACTTAAAACACAAACACACACTCACCCATATCACTCAGATTGCTTCATTACTCTGCAACATTTGTGTAGGACACTCTTAATCATCAAGGGCATCTGAACTTTGTTTCTCACCATTCGCTGGAGTAACCTGGCCTTGAACATATTTCAGTTGGCTTAATAAATGCTGAGAATAGCAGCTCTGCCCATATTTCATATATATTACCTCCTTGATCTCAAGTGATTTTGCATGATTCGGTTGGATACATGAAGCGGATATGTGCGTGTGGATGGGTGTGTGTGCACGTGCGTGTATGTGTCTCACAGGTGAGTCGGAAAGGAACGGTTTGCCACTGCTGAGAGATGAGGTCAGCCCAGCCCAGTCTCCTTGTGCAGTGAGTCACCATTCATTCTTTCTGGTTACACCTTCAGTACATAAACTTTGCAAGTCTGAAAGTTAGTCCTGTCACAATCAAGGCATTGATGATTAATAACCATTTGGCTTGCGATTAACAGTTTAAATGTACTTTTTGTTCAGTTTGCACGGATTAAAGCCCAAACTTAAGGCAAATTTACAAATACAATGTGTAAAATATTATACTGTACTGTTCACAAACTCAAATGTTACAGTAACATCACATTATAGCTTGCTAAGATCATTTCTAATTATTCACATTTAAAATGACCTGCCAGTGTTTATTGTTTTGCTTCCACTGAAAGATGTTAATTGCAGAAATATAATATTATCAACACTATCCTTTTCATCTAATGTGTTTAGCTGACTGAAACAAATCCAGCCCATATAAAGTAAACAAAACAAAAAAAAACACTACATTCACCCAATGCGCAAATCTCCACCAAAGAACAATTCTGACAAAACTGGCAGCATATAACATGGTGAAACCAAAACGTAGTAAGGATGTAAAGAAGATTGCAATATTTATACACCTCATCTGCGTAAGTGCAGAGGGAAAATAGGTTACAGCATTGAGGCTGTTATTCTGGACACTGCTCCCAGCGTCCTCTAGTTACGAAGCTAATTTTGGGCCAAGGAGGCAGCCATCCTCCTCATCTCGCTTCCTGAGCTTCAGCTGACATCCACAGCTGACTGAATAGAACTGCTGAATTTAGCTGCCTGCTATTGTGGCCAGGTTCAAAGAGAAATCCTGTAGTGAAAGATGTAGGCTTCAGTTGCAGTCTAACATATAATCACTGGCCTGGTGAGTCTAAACATAGAGGTAAGTGGCAGTGGTAGAGAGATATTGGAAGCAGTTGTGTACAACTCTTTCTCTATCTTATACACTTTCTCTTTTTCTCATTTTCACTTACTCTCTGTGTCTATTTTTCTTATCTAGTCAGAATCAAAGATGTTCTTGGGTCTGGACAAGGACAGCTCCTCACCCACGGAAAAGCTAGCCAGGAAGGAATCTCTAAAGGTAAGATGTATTTCTTGCAAGATTTTCACTTTCCGTAATGTAACATTTCTAAAAGCACTTTACCAGAAATGTGTAACAATGAATCTTAGAATATTGAGCACTCTGAGACATCCAGTGTTGTGGTGATAGTGTGTCTGGCACCCTCTAGTGGTTCTGCATAATCAAGTACTACTATACCTTTCTTTCCAGGTTCAAAAAAAGAATTATCGTCAAGAAAAGAAACGGGCAGCCAAAGAGTTATTCAGCGCTCTTAAAGACCCCAGCGTTGTCATTATGTCAAACTGGTTGAAGGTATTTGAACAATTAGTGAATCACATTGCTTACTAATAATCCGATAGCTCATTGTTTGAAATTGTTTTCAGAGTCTAGATCGCTACAGATAATCTTGTACTTCCTCATCAGATCCGGGGGACCCTGAAGAGCTGGACAAAGTTGTGGTGTGCTCTGAAGCCTGGGGTTCTCTTGATATATAAGACCACAAGCTCTGAGCACTGGGTTGGCACCATCCTTCTGAATGCCTGCAAGTTAATCGAAAGGCCCTCAAAGAAAGATGGCTTCTGCTTCAAACTCTACCACCCCTTGGACAAGTCCATTTGGGCCATGAAGGTCAGACATGGTTGTCTGTATCTGTTTTTAATTATGTGCATTGCTCTGCTGATTCAGTGGCCCTCTGTGGTTAAATAAATACTTTTAAAAAACTTGGATGCCTTACTCAATTTGACAGTTTGATCCTATTGTCATTCTAAATAAAAGTTTGGTTGATTAATTCATCACAGGGCCCTAAAGGAGAGACTGTTGGCTCCATCACACAGCCTCTTCCTAGTAATTACCTGATCTTTAGAGCTGCATCTGAGTCTGATGGTGAGTTCTTGTTTTTTATGTATTTGTGTCATACTGAAGGCCTAATATAGACTGTGTGATACAATTTCACCACTTGAAATGTCCGTAATCACCATGCTAAAAAACAAATTCAGTTTCAGAAGTGTCATTTCACGCCCCAGTATGTTGTGGCAGCATTCAGAGATGCAGGATTCTGCACTTATTTATACTCTAGAGCTGTACTTCTTGTTTTTAAAAGCTTTTGTAGTAAAAGATGCACCATGTTCCCCTTTGGTATGGTCATGTATTCCTCCTTAATATCCTGTACATTCTCTGTATTTATAGGTTAGTCCACATAAATATTGTTTGTTTAAAGATTTTTTTGTCAAGTAAGCTCAAGCTTAGTACTTCCTGTGCATTTTTGCCTGAGACCTAACTGCTCCAGAAATAACAGATATAAGAACATAATGAGGATCATTCAAGAGGTGCTCAGTTAAAATATACCTGCAGCAGGAGATAATTGCTGTTTTTCAGTAGGAGGGCATGGGCTCTGTAAAATTAAACATAATGATGGTTTTGGTTGTACAAGCTCTAACTTTTTTTTACCTGTTCATGCAGGCCGTTGCTGGATGGATGCATTAGAGCTGGCCCTTAGTTGCTCCAGCCTGTATAAGCTGACTGCGAAGACCTGCAAGGATGGAGACCTGAGCAGCTCCTCAGAATCCTCCCATATATTCCAGCTTCTTCAATCCACTGCGCTAAGCGACCAAGAGCTGCTACAGTGAGTGTTGTTTCAACACAGCCTTTGAACATCCAGTTCTGCAATCTAATTCTCTCACATCAGTGTCTTCCAGTGTAAAAGAGAATGGACAGTCTCTGGGATGGTTTAAAAGACCTGTAAAATGATTTGTTTATGACATAGCAGGTTTTATGTGCGTTAAATCACTTTTACCCCAGTTTCATCACATTGGTGAACTGTCTGTCTGGAAAATTGTCTGTCTGCCACTTTGGCTTGAGGTCCTCTTTAACTGCCCAGAGTTTAAACTAATGCAGATGTTTTCTAAGCTCATTCTTCATTTCTACACTGACCTGTTCTGTTTCAGCAGATTTTTCTTTGGCTAATCTTATGGTTTTAGTGATGATCTATATATTTTTGTCTTTCTTGTGGCAGAAATAATGCTACTAAATTATGTTGTTGCTTTGACAAGAGCACAGTATAAAAATTAGTGACAAATGTTTCTTTGTTTCCCACTTGTGGGACTAATAAATGCTTAAAGGCATGTCTTAGTTTTACTCCTGCAATGTTGGAATTTGGTCATTTCACAGTGAGTCTACACTGCACAGTGTATTGAAATGTACACTTGATTATTATTCACAGAGAATACAACTATGTTGTGTCAGTCCTATAATGTAGTAGAATAGTGGATAATTTTAGGACATTTTAGAGTTGTATTGTTGTGTCTTTTGGCATGCCAGTCTGAGTAAATGCTAGAACAGGAATATGGGAACGTTAATGTTTTAGTATTTCATTAGTTGATGAGTGGAGGAGTTACAGAGTTAAGGGGCTTTCCACCTGACATGCTTCTTATGCTGTTTTCTGTTATTTTTAATGTGGAGTCACATGTTGTATGTTGCTATTGTTGTCTTTTGTGTGGTTCATTCCGGGTGTTCCATTGATGAAAAATAAATCAGAACAGTCAAGAAGCCTATGGCCCCAGTAACCTTGAACTGTATGATTCTGCCAATTGTTACCCTCAAAGGAGAAAAGACAGATGATGAACTCTGCCCTTTAAAGCTGTTCACAGACAGACTAAACAAAATGACTGTTTGAAATTTTTGAGTTGTGAAGGCTGCCAATATTTAAGTTTGTTTGTTAACTTTGCTCAATAACAGTAACTGACTTGATGCCCCACATTACTGTGAGTGAGACAGACACAAAATAAATATAGTTTGAACATGCAAAATTAAAAAAATATAGCATTAGGCATTCGTGAGATATTAAAATGTGTGTTTCCGGGCCCCCTCTTGATGAATTTTCACAACATTTGGCCTTCTCCCAAAAATGTGGTAGATGCATTGTGTCTGATTTTTCAAGTTTGAACCTTGATGCCATAAGATAGGCTAGTGAAGTGCCAAATATTAAACATCAACTTCATATTTCATGTATTTTAGTTTAACATTCAGCTTAACATTTTTAGTCCTATTACCCAAAAAGTGCTTTGTTCTTTATTGACGGACCAAGCCCACCTAGTGACACACTTCTTGTTTTGTGCCAGACATATGAAGCAACAAAAAAACTTTAACAAACACTATGTGCACTGCAGCAGCAATCATTGTTCTAAAGATAGCCAGGGCAGACCTAAACTGTAATCTATGAATACATTTTCCTTTCATAGACTCAAATGATGCTAATAATAAATAGTTTCAATCATTCTCAGTTTTTTTTATTAATTATTAGTGCTACAGAAAAGTGACAAAGCTTCCATCTTTGTATAATATTTTTCGCATGTGCTATTTACTGTTTCTCCATTTTCACTAGATATATGCCTGCTTTGATGTTGTATGATCCAGAACAGGTGGAGCGGTTCAAAGAGCACTTTTCATCTAATTATAAGAGCACACATTTTACATTATCGTGGTGTGTCTGTGCTCATATTTGCTTGTGGTGCTCGCAGTATGTCATAAGCCACTGATATTCTCCAGTTGGCAGCTTATTCCTGACCCCTCCCCAATTGGCCTGTTGTGGTTATATAGATTTCACAGCCTCCCTGCCCCTCACAGCCAATCAGTTCTGCCCTATTGGGTCATATGACAGGCAGAGGAGCAGGAAGAGACTTGGAGAATATGAACCCAATACTAACCCAAGAGAGCCATCGTCACACACACACACACACACACACACACTTACTAAGCAGACAAGGCTGTAGAGCAGGAAAAACAGCTTTCAACAAGCAGCCAGCTTCAGATCTTTGGAGGCATACAACAACCTTTTAGAGACGAGAAACACATTTGTATACTGACAGCAAGCAATCAGTGGGGCTTTTTTCCCTGAACTGTCTCAATAGATGCATTTTCCTACAAGGTAAGGGGAGGGATTCTTTTTGTGGCATTTGATTACATCTTTTGACAGCAGACCTGCTGGTGCCTTTGTCGTATTTTCTGTTCTTTTTTCTTCCCTCAGCGTCTAGATTTTTAGTGACTGGGGCTGGAGGCTGAAACGTTCACCCTTTCTCTTTCTCGCTCGCTCTCTCTTTCTGAATGATTGGAGGACGTTAGATGGACTCTCATGGTCCAGCTGAGATTATGTTGAAGTGGTTCTCAACACAATGGGTTGCTTTCTTTTCACTGTAACAGCTGTTCACCTTTTAGCTATCAGCTGGTTATCCCTTTCTTACTGTGAGACTTCTTACTGTGTCTCTGCAAATAACCATGTAAGGAATATATTACATGTGCTGTTGAAACAGTTTCATGTGCACCGATTGTTTTTTTTTTTAATGGGCTTTGTCATGGTTACCTCCAGCTCTGCATGAGCATAGGGGGACACCGTCTGTCTTCTGACGTCATCAGTGTTCATGACATTCACATTGCTCATGAAGGTGAGGGGCAGCACAGTTGCTTAGGCAACCGGGCTGGTCAGGCAGTTTTGTTTATGAATGTAATGAGAGCGGCGGGACGTATTTGACAGCAGTTAATTAAATCAGGAGATGATTCAGCGGCCATTAAAAATATGGCTAGATGCCATTTAATTTCTGATCAAGGAACGTCCTTCTTTATGAAGGGTATTTATCCTTTTTTCATTTTTTTTTTAGGAAGATGAATACCTTAACTGATTTGTATGTAGTCCTCTGTCTAGCTCATGTGTTTTTTTTTTTTGTTGTTGTTGTTAATAGGCTGAATGATTCCATGCTGGAAAACAACCATATGGAGAATGATGGCCTCTCTGACAAGTCTGAACGAGAGGCCCATGATGACTCAGATAATGCAGCCAATGAAAACGGGGGAAGATTAACTGAGGAGAGTGATATGGACCAATCAGATGACCTTTCACCTTTTCTCCAGGCAACAGCCTATGTTGAACAGAGTCTGGAAGAGATGGGAGAGGTAAGAACTGGAATTAGTTTAGTCTAGTTTCAGATGTAGTTTAATTACCGGCAACAGGGTTAATAGTCATCACATTTACTATGAAGTGTGGATATCATGAAGAGTAAAGATTATAAAGGTGTTTAAATTCCTTATTCGTGGATCTGCTTTAGACTTTCAAATTCATCTCACAATTGGTTGTCACCCTTGTCACAGTGCAGTTAATGACCCTTGTGAATAGTATTTCATAGCATGGAAAATATGACCGCAATCTGAAAAGTGTTGTGTAACCCATCATGTCAGAGTAATGTCTGTACCTTGTTGTTTTCGATTCTAAATCAGTCACTGCAGTTTCCTGGTCCAGTGAAGACAGGAGTAGTGAAATGACACTCTGTGTACAGAGCAGTAAAAGATGTGGTGTTCTTGCAGGCTGGTGAGTCTTCTCAGGTGGAGACGGTGTCGGAAGAGAATAAAGGTCTAATCTGGACTCTGCTGAAGCAGCTTAGACCTGGCATGGACCTGTCCAAAGTCGTCCTGCCCACCTTCATCCTAGAGCCACGTTCCTTTCTGGACAAACTATCTGACTATTACTACCATGCTAATTTATTGTCCCAGTAAGCCTTCTCTTTTACTTCTACCTTCTGTCAGTCAGTGCGGGATGCTGTACATTATAATGTTTAAGAATTCAGCACATTATGATGTTTAAGAAAAGATGCCTCTGAAAATCAGTTTTCATGTGTTTCTGTGTGATATGAATGGGATTTTACTCATAGTTATTTTAAGCATTCCGTCTCTTAAGAGTCAGTGGCCTTTAATGTTTTTTTTTTTTCTTTCTGGAATCAGGGCTGTTACAGAGGAAAGCCCATACTGCAGGATAAAGCAAGTGTTGCGTTGGTACCTGTCAGGCTTTTACAAGAAGCCCAAGGTAAGTTATTGGCCTGTGGAGTGAATTCTCAGCTCTTTGTAGTGTTTAAGCAAGATCAAATTTGTTTAGATGATGTCTTTATTTTATTGTATATGTATCTCATTTACATGTTACATGTCTGTTAAGTGTTCTGACAGCTGATTAAGCAAAAGACTGTGTGTATTTCTGGTGTATGGGTGTTTGTGTATCATATTACTATAAGGATATGCCATGGAGATTAAACGTTCTCTACACCGTGGAACTGGTTCCTCTGGTTTGACAAATTCACACTACACAGCTTATGCTATAAGGACTTATTCAGAGTTTTACTGTTGTTTTCAGGGGCTGAAAAAGCCATACAACCCAATCCTCGGGGAGACATTCCGTTGCTGTTGGCTGCACCCTCAGACAGACAGTTGTACCTTTTACATAGCAGAGCAGGTGAGTCTTTATGACATTATATATAATCTTGTCTCACTGATACTCCACCCTTTCCATTAGCCACACCAAGGAAAATGTGCTGTGTCTAGTACCACATGCATGGCTTCAGCTTTTAGTAGAATGGATCTTTAAAGTTGATGTGCTGTTTTCACTTTGTCTCTTAGTGCTGCATGTGTGACGCCTTCTCTTAATTTCTCCACAAACAGGTATCACACCATCCTCCTGTCTCGGCTTTCTATGTGAGCAATAAGAAGGATGGCTTCTGTATCAGCGGGAGTATCCTGGCCAAGTCCAAATTCTATGGTACTTTCCTTTAAATTTCTGCTACCTGGGCCTTGGCCATCATGTCAGTCTCACTGAGATAAATAAAAACAAAGAATAACTGCTGTTTTCTGTCTGTTAGGGAACTCATTGTCAGCTATACTGGATGGGAAAGCCAAACTTTTGTTTCTAAGTCGTGATGAGGAGTATGTGATTACAATGCCATATGCTCATTGTAAAGGTACAGATTTTAACTGCGATGTAAATCTTCCACAGCTTTTGGCAAGGTGATGCTGATGCATTCTGCAAATAACATTTAACTGTTTTTGTAAATCTTTTCTAGGCATTTTGTATGGTACCATGACTTTAGAACTCGGAGGAAAAATCATCATCGAGTGTGAAAAAACGAAGTACTGTGCTGAACTTGAATTTAAATTGAAGGTAATAAATATTGTATAGTGTATACAAAATAGTATATCATTATATTTTAGTTTATGTTGATATTACTATCAGATATAAATTGATCATGTGATTTTTCTCTCGTCTTCCCTCTCACAGCCTTTTCTCGGGAGCTCGTATACGGTTAATCAAGTTTCTGGAAAGATTCGTAATGGGGAGGACGTGCTGGCCACTGTAGATGGACACTGGGTAAGAGCCTAAAATATACCTTCTAATATGTAGTTTGATATATGGTGGAGTAAAGTAAAGATAAAGAAAGATGAACTGTCCCATACACTGAGCGAAGCTAATTTTGTCATAGGAATACATTTGAGCACCGTGTCAAATTTTTACATGGAGGAGATCGTTCATCCTCTACAGTAAATCATCTTAAACGTGGCCGATTTTTTGATACATGGGTTTTGACAGTTTAACGTAATGAGGGGGAAAAAATTAATTCAGACCCCATTGTATATTTAATAAATATTTAACAAACAAATGGTTGAGTATTAATTGTTCTCTCTAGAAACTTAGCGAAACACATTTGTACCAGGCCTGCCCAAACTTTGGATTATGACTTCATTATATAAAATCCGTTCTTCAGGTTTCAAACAGGTCAAACAATTTCAAATTTTGTGACTGTGTAACTTAAACACAATCTGTTCTGAGTCCACTGTATTGTAATGTACTAGATTTAGCATACTTGGAATATCGCTCACCTGTAGTTTGAGTATGAGGCTGTCCTCTAAGGCTTAAATTTGTTTATATCTCCATTTGGCAGGACGGTGAGGTGCTTCTCCATGAAAAGAAGACTGGCCAGCAGGAGGTGCTGTGGAATCCTACCACTGAGGTGCGCGGGCAAAGGCTGAGGAGACAGGTGGTGCAGCTGGACCAGCAGGGACCTTTCGAGTCTGAGAGGTATGTTCATGTATGCTGTAGTTGAGTAGCCCGGTAATTCACGTTCACACAGTATTTTGAAAGTGGGTCAGATGGGTTTACAGTCTTATTTCCAATACTGCATTTGTTTTTCAATGTTTAAATATCTAGCTCATGACCAGAAACCCCGAATTACCACTGAAATATATAGCCATGTATTAGGCATCCTGCATATATACAGTTTAATTATGAATTTATTATGAATTATTAAGAATGTTTATTCCCTTCAGGTTGTGGCAGCATGTTACCAGTGCAATTAATGCCAAGGACCAGAATAAAGCTACACAGCAAAAGTTTGTTTTGGAGGAGGCACAGAGGCAGGAGGCACGGGAAAGAGGAGATCGGCCCTGGAGGCCAAACCTCTTTAGTCTGAACCCTGATACCAATGAGTGGCAGTACAAACATGCAGAGTATGTACATAACAGTCCACTCAACACTTTCACTGCTTGCACTGAGAAAAAGAAAAGGCTGTGATTCTTATAATTATCAAAATTACTAGATATGAATCTAGATACTGTGATCAAATATAACCATGAGCATGTTTAAGCAGGGTATGATGTCTTTTTCAAGATTCAAGATTTTTATTTGTCACAAGCATAGTCATACAGGTATAACACGCAGTGAAATGTGTCCTGAACCACTCCTTTACACTGTGCAGAATTATATTGAGAAAATTCTTAATTAAGAATAAAATCTAGAATTAAGACACTAAGATAACAAGAAATAAAATCTGGACTTGGCCAAATATAAGTAAGAACTAAGAAATAAGTACGAGTATGTATATGCTTAATATAAGCACAACTGAAAAAGTTTCTACAATGCACATAACAAATACTAAGACAGGACGTGTATTTAAAGTTTTGCCATAGAATTTACTGTTGCCTCTCTTTGCCCTTCTAGCTGTAAGCCTTGGGATCCTGACTTGTGCCTGGTTCAGTTTGAGAAGGATGGCATCATCCAGACCAAAGAGAGGCGCCTGCGCCAACATAACGGCTTCACCTACAGCCGGAACTGGACAAGGCAGCAGAAGGTCAGCTACAGTTTTAGCACTTTGGAAATACCTGCAAATAAACATATTATCTGTCAATATAAACATTTAATTCTTTTTTTTTACTGTTCATTATTTCTGTGTATGATGGTGTGAAGGCTCAGGTGAATGGGAAGCAAAGGAAGTCGAGCAGTCAGCCTTCCAGCTGCAGTCAGAACACAGAAAGCAGCAGCAGCACACCGGAGCCCACACATGAGTCCTCAGACAATGAAGGCAAGCTCAGCATATTATAAAGTTGAAAGAAATTAAGTATGAATATGATGATTTGATAACACACATGCATAGTTGTATTAGAAATAATTTACAGCTCATTATTACTATTGTTCTTTTATTATTATTGTTATTGTGTATTATTATATATGGTTTAATTTCATTTAATTGATTTAATTTGATATATACACATAATTGGTTTTCCTATGATTGGATCCAAATGATCAGACATTTAAAAATACTAACATAAATATGCTTGCTCTAAATGACTTTAAATACCCCTATTTGCTTTTTATATATGTAAGTGAAGTTCGTTTTGTGTTTTAGGCTTTGTGAGCCAATGTGCCAGGTGCAATAAGGATGTAAAGGAGCTTGCCCTCATAGGGGCCTCCATAGCATCAATACAGAAAACACAGCTAGACATTCAGAGGTGAGCAAAATGTCTATATTTTTCTCAATTACTTTAGAAAAAATGACACTTTATTCTAGTGTTTTCTAATTTTACTGATACACTTCTCTGTCACACACTGTGTTCAGGAATTTGAGTGCACTGAGTCGTCAGCTGGCCCGGCGGACAGAAGAAAGTGTGTCACTGAGTGGCCGCCACTGCCTCATTCTTTGCTTTCTGGTGCTTTTGCAACTCTTCATCAACTATGTCTTCACTTAATAGGCAAATGTCTAGTTGCTTAGAGACCGACACATAGCAGCTGTCGTCTAGCAATAAACACAGCCAGACTACACCACCACACAGCTTCTGAATGGCCCATTGACCGTAGCTACACCACCAAGCACTAAGCACTTCAAAAACACAAGGAGAAAGAGACTCTATTATTTAAAAATCATTAAAAGAATAAAAAAAAATCGAGTGAAATTGCTCTTTCACTCTTGCTAATGGACATGTAAGGTTTTTATACTCCTTTGCAATACTGTTGTTGTGTTTTTGGTCACATTCAGGCCCTTTGGGCAGCTATGGTGTGTGAGTGAGCAAGTATGAGTGACTGTATGATTGTATAAATACATTTGTTCCCCACTCCACTCCAAAATATTGGGCCTTAATGCTGATGCCAAAAAGAAGAGGGAAAAAAAGAAGAATCAATGGAAGAACACTAACCAGTGCAGTTCTGTGTTTTTGTCTAGATGTCTGATCAAACGAATATCGCTCACTTAAAAACAGTGATGTAACCAAACAGTATTTCTCGGTTTTTAGAAGTAAATCTTGTTTACATGCTTGATTAAGTACCCTGCACACAAAGAAAAGTGAATACACTTTCTTGCCATGTGACGCAATTTGTGTTGTTTTGTGGATGAAGGAATGATTATATGTCACGTCAGCACGAAACTACAATGCACAATCAGCCATAGGCCAGAACAGACAAGCACGAGGCTGCTACAGTTATTGAGTCGGCCAGGTTTTACAGGGACATCCAAGGATTTTAACCTGTTCGTCCAATTGTTGGATTCTTTTGGCTTTGGACTGTGGATGAAGTGCACGATTAGACATACGCCGTGTTTTGTTTTTTTTCACAGTAATGTATATATCACTTTGGAACAAAATGCCATTTCAATTGAAATCAAGAATGTATTTATTTGATTTTTTCACATTATTTTAAAAATGATGCATCACACTCATTCAGGTTTTATGGGAGCAATATGGTAACTGTTCTTCTGCGAAGTCTGGAAAACAGGGATGTACGGAGGCAGTCTGCCTGTGTATAATGTAGATAAAGTGGATATGCTATAAGAGCCTCATTGAGATTTGAGTTTGAGCACACAGATTTTCCATTGCCTGATGTAAGATCAGTGAACCTGTTAACCTTAAGCATGTCTCAAATCATAAGGCTCTATGAATGCAGGAGCTGAGAGACAGTTGGTTGTGAATGCTTTGTGTTATGTATTTTTTTACATTTTACAGCACTCTGTAAAACTGTTCTGAATGGAAAAAGAAGATACCAATGGCTCACTGATTATGTCGATAGTTATTGCATATTGCTGCACTACAGTAAACTTTTACATTTTCACTCTTTGTGCCTTTGCCTTTTTGTGTTGATTCTTACATATTGATGTTCCCCATTATCACCACCAGATGGCAGTGTTTGATCTGAGATCGGGAAGCCTAAAACCTTTTGTGTTGTACCAAATTTTTGACAAAGTTGCATAGGATAAACATGGGTATTTCGCTGTTAACAAAATGTTTTTTAGCATTTCCTTTGAGACGGGTTTGGTAAAAGTAATCTCAGGACTACTTGGACACTGGTGTGAGCACTGTGAATGCGATTGTGTGAGTGTGTGTTGAATGTAGAAAGTGAAAATCCCCTCGCTTCATCTGCACATATCTGGATAAAGACGTGGAGCATCATGCTGTTCACTTCATGTGATAAGCCATGTGACAGGAGATCTGGCAAGTTACCACCAGTGTGTGTGTGTGCTCGCGCCACTTCCGCTCCACACCATCCCGTCTGTAGCTTAAGGGAGGTAGTAATAGACAAACACTCCTTCAGAACTATAATTAGCCCAGGAGGTCCTCCTGTGCGTTTGCATGCTGGGAGGTACGGCAGTGTGGCGTCTTCTTCAAAGGACACCACCAAACACAGGTGTGCCCAACTTAGTGGAAAAGTTTAGTCCTTGTGTGTTAATGGTTTCCAATTGGATTTAAAACCACCAAGCCTACTACATTGTTTAGTTTTTACTCACCCTAAGTAAATCCCAGATATCCATATGTCTGAGTGTAAGACTAGATGTTTAATCTGGCAAACCTTTCATAACTCACTGAATGGAACGATTTTTCTTTGATCACTCCAGGAAAGTGGTGTCATGCCAAACAGGGTTTTGGTTTTAGCAGAAAGTGCTGAATTTATTTCCTTGGGGCGCGAGTAAAACGAAACCTTTTTGTGGTTAAGGTTTGTTGGCTTTTTGCAAAGTGAAGCAAAAAGTACAACAAAGGTTTCCTGATTCATAATATGGGGCATTTAATCTCCCAAAAAATTAGTTCCAACAGCTGAGAGGAAAATTCTGTAGTATTAGTTATCAGAGTCTTCAGCAAAATGATACAGGTATGAAAAAACATGTGAAAAAGAAATCTATTACATAGAGGTAATTTTTTAACCACATAGAAGGCCATGAGTAGAGACTTATGGATCAGCAGATCATTAGAAAGTAAGTGGTAGAGATTTCTCCTTCCTTTTGTGCCTTTGTTTGTGGTAAACTCACTGTAGAAATGGGGCAGTAAGCCATAGGCTAAAGTACACAAATGCACCAAAAATAATTTTTTATTCAAGCAATAGAAAATTAGATATTCATGACAAAGTGCTACTCGTGATAAAAGCTCTCAGACTTTAAGTGTCAGTCATGAGTTCATCTCAGCTTTTAAGTTTTTCCTGATTAACCGTAATGCCGTTTTTTCGGCCAACTTGTTTGAATTCTATTCATATTCAGTTTGTTTAACCCCTATGTTAGTTTTTCCACCGACTCACAGACTGAAAAGTTTGCTTATGATGCAACAACAGGTATACTTTCTGTCACTCATTATTAGAATCAGACCAAACAACACACGGTGAACGTTTTGTATCTGTCTTATTTTTCACTTTTTTTCACTTTTTAGATGTATGTCTGGCTAATCTAGTCATCACTGATGAGACATAATACAATTGATAAATATAATTTGTAACCAAATGTTAAAACAAACCAGAAAACTCTACTGTACTGAGGAAATGACTTAATGACTGTGATATTAATCTGTGAAAAGCAGATTTCCAGCCTGACAAATACATGTAACCGGAGCACTTATTCCCAAAATATTAATAATATGTCTTTTAATCACTCAAATTACAGCACCTCTCAGTTTTTGCCATATAATCATGAACATGTGCCAGCAACACACATCATAAAATAGTAGTGTTTAATATACAGTACCCTACTTTATATTAATGTATACTGTATTATTTACCTGATTACCACTTCAGTAGAGATGTCCCCAAGCACTTATTTGTGGTTAATGTTAGTGCAGAGCTGACAGATTATATTCTCTTTTCTATACTCTGGTTAACACTGGTTAGATACTGTCATTTGAAGTTTGTTACTTGTTCCAGTAACACATCCTTTGCATGTTCAAGTTCAGTACATATTTAAATTGTTTAATACAAATTTGCTGAAGCCTGGCACTGCATTGGTTGCACTACGAAACCAACCCCCTTAATTTTACCCCTTAATATAACCTTAATTTTTACCTTAATTTCCAAGAAAGTAAGGAAAATTAAGTGGAAAA
>JBBKCR010000122.1:4846195-4862827 GCA_037577295.1 Ladigesia roloffi | reverse complement strand
TATTCTACAACCAAAGAGAGCCCACTTGCTACATTTAAATAAAAGTTTTTAGTTATATTTCACACTTGGTTTAACAAGACAGGAAGCCAGTCCTAAATGGTACCCTTAATAATTTAGTAGATTTTTAATACTGGCCTCTTTGAATAATTTAGAGTGGTAAATACTGTCCCCACAGCACTACTCATGCAAAATGCACCTGTCCAGGGACATTTAGGAAGATTTACGTGAAGGGCAAATGAGATGTTTAGTTATAATTTGTGCAGAGGTTCGTTTAATAGTTAAACTAACTTTTTGAAGAAGGCATGAAGCGTGTAAGCATCATAAAGAAGAATAATTAAATGTTTTGTTTTTCTCCATGACAGTAAGTGCACATCCTCTACAGGGGACACATTTAAAAATGACAATATTAAAATAGTTATGAAAAATCCTTTGCTAATTTTTGTGCCTTTTAGGTAATGAAAACCCTGTGGTCAACAAAAACACTTCTGTTTTAAACATACACACTCTGTGGAGGATGTGAACTTTACATAGAAAATAAACAAAACTTGTAATCTGACCAGGGTTGCCCAAACTTAGGCACAAGCCTGTGTTCATGTTTGTATGAACAATAGTATAATCTAAAAACAGCGTAGAAAAGTTTTAAGGTCTGTGCCAGATTTCAGTGCTGATTGCTTGTTTTCATGTAAAGTTTTCAGTTCAGTATGACCTGTTTGAGATCTTTCATGCCAAATGAGTTCTTAAATAAGAAGCAATCATTTCTTCACCATCTTAGGTGGCCGATGATGGTTATGGAGTTTCATACATCATCCTTGGAGAGAACCTCATCAACTTCCATATATCTAGCAAGCACTCCAGTCCAGAAACTGTAAGCACCATACCTTTTTACATTTGAAGAGTTTCCTTCCAAAATGTATTATAGACAAACTTAAAGAAATGTCGGTGCTATTTATTGATCAAAAGCATCTTTGTTGGAGAATTAATAATAGGGATGGATTGTTACTAAACTGGTACTGATTCCTTATTGCTCAGTACTGAAAGATGAATATGCTTCTAAACCAGTGGTGCAGCAATTGGTATTTAATGCAATCTAACATATTTGGCATATTGGACCAGTGGGAGGAATGGAAGGAAGTGGTTTGTAGCTCTTCCCTTATTATATATACAGGAAAAAAAAATCATTTTCTGCCCCATATTATTGCAAGTAGTATCAGTAAGACAATCAGTTTACATTATCCATCATATCAGTTTACATTATCCTGAGAAGAATCAGGATCAGTACTCACATCAGTAAAATCCTAGAGAAATCCATCCCTAAAATATATTTTGCAATATAGATCGGCTGTTATTCTTTTCAGAAAATGTGTAATCTAAAAAAATAAGTATTCAATATTGGAATGAAATTCAGTTTATAAATGAGTTAATAATTATAAAATGAATACAGTTTATAACATAATTTGTTATAAATTAATGTTGACTGAAGTTAATACCTTTTTTTTAATGCCTCTAGGACTCTCACCGGTTCGGCAATCACATTAGGCAGGCAATGCTCGATATTCGGGACCTTTTCCAGTTCGATAAAAAGCCTTCCAACTGATGTCTGTTCTGGTATCTGTATTCACAACGGGGTCTCATTTCAGTGAAATGCTCTAAATGTTAGAGTACTCCTCCAAACGCATGTACAGAGGCATGGACAGATGTATTCTTGGTTTTAATTTATAGATATAAAGAAAAATGAATATTGGAATAGCATATAAAGCATATAAAGGTTTATATATTCATGTTTTCTTCACTAATTTTGATTTAAATGTGGAAATGGGAGAAACTGTTCAGTGGGCCTTTTTATAAATGGTTATGCTTTTGTTTTCAGCTTTGTTGCCTTATGTAACTGAATGACTCCATAGAAACCTCCTCCAGAACCCAGAAAAATACAGAAATATGTATTCTGTACTGTACACATAGATCCTATAGGATTTATAATATGTTAAATCAAATGTTTTAGCAAACGTTTTCATACTCAGGTTATATGAACTTTCAAATAGTTGCCATCCTTGTTGATTGTTAGTGGGACAGAACAGCCACATGAGGGAGCCAGTAGAGTACTTATCCCGTATACTTCATGCATGAGATGCAGCGAGAAAGTGGACATTTACTTGAAGGCAATAGTGAATGTGGTAGTATATATCGTTCTCATGAGATTTCTTGTGTGTGAGTTGCACCATGTGGGCAGTGGCACTCTCTGAAGCCTTTTTTGCACTTTGGTTGTTCTGATAAGCTGCATTAACTCAAAATTATGAGTTTTCCTCTGAACAGTTTACTGTGGCAATACAATTGCATTGAAATTGTTGAGCTGTGGGTATGTACATTAAGTAGCATTTCCAAACAAGTAGAAATGATAAATACAGTCCTAATAAGTAGGAATGGGACACTTGAAAAAGAAGTAGATGTGTGTCTTTGTGCATTCTCCATTTTCACCAGCAGGGGGCACTGCAGGATACTTCATTTTGTGCTGTAATAAACAAAAGAATAGCTTTTGTATTGTGGCTTTCATGTGAAGCTAGAAAATGCTACTTATTGTACTTTGTGGTCATTGACCCGACCACAACTGACGTCTTGGCAATTAGGCATATATGCAAGTTAATATGAAGAGGCAGCTTCAGGTGACACAGTGATGCAGTTCAGCTTCTATTGAGCTTGACTGGAGTGTGGCCTACATGCAGTGCAGAGCAGGGGCTTTGTCCTAACTAGGAAGGACAGCAATCTTTCATCGGAACAAATGGGTTATGTCTACACACATGAGGGACAAAGGGATATTTTGTTCTGTACGTGTTGTTTGTGTGCTATTTATTTATCCATTAACCATGTTTTCACTGTGTATTGTGTTGTTTTGGTTCATGAATAGGGCGTTCTCATTAATCACTTGAATTGGTATTCTTGACTGAATGTAAAAGAAATGCTAAATTAAAATAAACTAGAATTGTCTGGGAACAAGTGTCTCTGAAGTGTGTTCACAGTTATATATGCACTATTTGGTCAAAAATATTGGGACAGACCTGGTTTTCAAAGTTTGGGCCAGGCCACTTTCTGCAAGCGAAAGGCAATCTTAGTGCATCGCCATTCCAAGACAATCTGGAAAACGCTGTGCTTTTAACTTTGTGGACACAGTTTGCGGAAGAACCTTTTCTATTTCAGCATGACTGTGCCCCAGTTCACAAACCAAGCTCCATAAAGACATGGCTCAGCCTCATTCAACACCTTTTGAATGAACTAGGACTGAGATTGTGAGCCAGGCCTTCTCATCCAACATCAGTGCTTGACCTCATAAATTCTTTACTGAATGAATGTGTACAAATTCCCAGAGAAACTCCAAAATCTTGTAAAAAGACTTCCAAGAAGAGTGAAAGCTGTTAGACATTGGATTTTGTCCCCCTTGGCAGTCATAAGTATTTTAATACAATGTAATAAAGGTTCATGTTGGTGTAATGGTCAAGGGTCCCAAAACTTTTGTCCACATAATGAATTAATATGACATTTACCACAGATGCTGCTGGAAAACCAAACCACAGTAGAGTGAACATGAAGAAAATATGTTTACACTGTAATATGCATTTCTCTTTGGTATTTAAGTACTAGATGGATCCAAGGACATGCAAGTATTTAGAAAAGCCCAAGTTAACACATCCTTTAAACTGTGTTATTCTGCAGGTTCAAGTATTAAAATAACAGTACAACACTGCTAGGGTTAAACTAAGAGAAAACATTTCATACTGGCTTATGCAGAAGATCCTCCCACAAAATAAGACAAGAGGGAACTTTATTTATTCTCTTGTGTCATTACTAAGCTCTATGAATAAAAAGTAATAGAATAAAAAAAAACACAAACCCTAGTACAGCACAATTACAAGAACTTTTCTGAAACAACATTACACTGTAGTTCTGAAAGATCTCGTGTGCTGTAGCAGTAGATAAGTAGTGCAAAATGGACTTAGTGTAAAACATAGCAGAAGATGATGTGGGGATGAGATTCAGTAACATTCAGTCAAATAGGCTTAAATAGTAAAGAAGCACAATAAAGAAATGAGTGTTTATGTGTATGAAGAAACACCTCCCACAGGGTAAAGGGACCCTTACAGAAGGATTTAAAACTAAATTAATTTTCAAGACCAAACCATGTCAGAGGAACAGAGGAGAACATATACATATTTGTAACATCTCGTGGTTTATTTATTTGTTATTTGGTAAAGAGCATATACCCACAAAATTTTGATTAATATATTTTACACAGGTATGCACTGACTGCTTTGATTGTCCATTGGATGTAATTTTGTAATGTGAGCCAAATTAAACTGAGAAAATGCTGCCAAGCATAATATTTTACCTTAAACGGTTCTTGAGAGATTGAACTGAAATGTGGCAGTTGCAGCATCTCCTGTGTGTAAAATTACTGCTCACTAGGTGGCACTACTCCACAAATGTGCCTGGTCTTGTGCCATTTTGAGGGCAATTTTTTTGGCTTAGATGTCTCTGGGCTACAGCCCAAAATATGCTCTCTGACCACCTCACATCAGGGGGCTCTAGGATGTAGGAATACACCCACCTAGGGTGCAAATCTCTTGTTCCATATCAGTCATGTGGGGCTACAATTGCTTATTTATGGATTGGTGAAGTCTAAGGATATGATATAATCAATCACACATGACCACAGCTGTCAAAAATATATTATTGATAAAAAAAATACATTGAATTCAATGACTTCAGAAGCATGATACTGACAGATAACGGAATGTCTGTCAGTATGAGCTGACTGAATAATCTCTTTGAGGCAATATTGCTGACAGATCAGTCAATCAAGACTAAAAAATGAAAACGTTTAGAATATAGGTGAAAGTTATTGAGGCTGTATTTTGGGTAAGAGGTTAAAGCTTTGGTTTTGGATAGGATAGTGTGTCTTAGGGGAGATATTCACACCTAAAGTTCGTCTGTAAATAGACATTTATCCATACTCTTAAACATTTGTAACAGATATCAGAAGCAGATCATCCTCTTCTGCCAAATGGAGTGACAAGGATGTGTGTAAGGGCTGGTGGGGCTTTTCCAAAATCCCTTCCTCTACATCACACAAGTGCTTAGGTTTAAACGAGGGCCTTTGGGAAAGTAGCTTCCGCCTCATCTCTTAATAGATCGTGTTGAGAAGCTGCTCGTATTCACTCATCCAATCCTTACATCTAATTCAAGCGTACAGTTCTGTCAGCATTGTTGGTTGCATTTGAGGTTTGGGAAAGCTGGTATGAGATTAGCACAAAAAGGAGAGTACTACCAACACCCATATATAACCCCACCACAGGGGGATTCTGCTGACAGTCCAGACTAATCAGGAAGATGTTTAAAAGCCAACCCTGGGGTGACAGATTTCTCAGGAGGGAGAGACAGGAAGTTGCTCCATGTGATTCCAGGGCTACGCCCATGTTAGCTGCTGATGTTTCCGCTCACTCGACTTACATTTCAAGGCCACATTCCTGGCAGCCCAAAGCCCCCAAAAAGACACTCAACCACAAAACGTCTATTATTGCAGCTTTTAAAATGGGTTTGCAGTGCTTTTCAATTAGTGAATATCATAAACGTTGCATCAAAATATCTCTACTCTACACTTTTCTTATTTATATTAGTTAGAAAACAGCTGCAACCCTCATCCAGAATTGTTTGTTACATTAATATATACTCTAGAAAGCAGTTTCTCTGAAAGGTTTAGTTGACGTCCTAGAAAAGTTCTGAATTAATGTGTTGACATTGTTAACCTTGAAGCTCTCCTTGACCTATACATTTACACAATACCTCAACAGAATCAGTGTAGTAATGCAAAGCTATAAGCAACATCACGCCACCTGGAAGTGGGTGCATCACACACCTGGATTTTAAATTGTTTTTCTGATTGGGAAGTTGGGAAACCTATTCACTCTACCCCACAGTGAAATGTTACACCTTGACTTGCACTTTCTAAAAGTAGCCTAGGAGCAAAAGGGCTCGTCCCTCCACTTGTCACCAGTTTAATTCATCTTCAGTGCAACAGTCCGTGCCCCACTGCCCGAGCGGCCAGAGCGCCTGCTTTTGCTTCATTTTCTACTTCTTCCTTGTGTTTGGTTCAGCCATATAATCCACTCATTTTTACATGATCACTTACGTTTTATCCCATAGAATTAAACAGGCGCTTGTTGTTCCATTAGAATTAAACAGGCTTCTTTTGCTACTGGTAAGACTAATATATGTAAATGACCTCTGCTCTGATTGGCTCTGTATCATCCTTGTTCAAAAAAACAGTCCAATCCTTACAGCTTCAGTGTGACTGGGCAGCACTAAACTGCTGTAGGCAGTGATATAGGTGGATATATGTTAATGTTTTTTTACAAAAAACAATGATTTCCAAACAGCATGCCTATTCATTTTCAAATATGGCTTGCAGGGACTGAGGAGATGACACTGTAACAGTGTTTACATGCTACACCAGGGTCTTGAATTAAAAAAAATGAGGAAAATGTGGTCTTCCGTGATCCTTTTCACATTTTCTGTCAGGTTTCATAATTCATAACAAGTGCCACATTTAAGCACAGCAACTATTCCATTCGCTTTGGCTGATTTTAGCCTACCAATACACGCTACTGGCAGATATTTCTATACGCTCTGCCTCTGTGTGGAGAGTGGAACATTAAGTGTGGCCTGTAATGGAATAGGTCCAAGCTAAGGTGAGGGAGGGGTCCCTCAACGAGTTTTCCATATGATTCCATCCCTATGCATGCTCCCTATAGCTATATATACATTTTATTGGGTTCAAATGGAATTAAGGGATTTTGTCATCAGCATATCTACCGATATACTGTGACAGTGTTGCATGGTGAGATGTATAACATAAACTTGCACGTGGACACACGTAACTCACATGCATTGGAACACTTTTTCAAACGGAGCATGTACAAATACACATTTAGGATCTGCCCCATTACATTATACAGAGCCATAAAGCATAGATATCAAGCCAGTATATAGTACTGCTTACCTTTTACACTGAATAACATGGTGAGAGGACACTGTGTTCTTTTCTACAGTAAGAAAATGTAAACTTTATTATAAATTGACATTTCTAGTTTTCTGATTTACAGACCAAATTACACATTGAGTGGCACAGTCACTTAACTATTCTATTGCTGATTTTTTTGTTTGTTTTTGGTGGCCTGATTCTTGAAAAACACAGTTATCAAAACTCTTTTAATATAAAATCAAAGAAATAAAAGAAGAATCTCCTTGAATACAGTCCAGCATAAAATTGTCACAGTTTGTCATGTTTTACAACCATTCATTTTGATAAAAAAGAGAAAAATTAAGACATTTAGCTGTGTACATCGTGGGGCCTCACTAAGACATTCTTTGCTTGTTGGATTTCATATCTTTGACCTGAGAGACCAGCATATACAGTAAACATGGACGAGAACAATCTGAATTAAGAAGAGGTTCCCAGAAGGCTACATGTACCAGGTTACACTGATCAAGTTCTCTCTCTGCTCTGGAGCTTCATATGACAGCAGCTGATTTCAGACTTAAGGACCATTGATCAAATGTTGAGCTCCTACTAATCCCCTCATAAACTCATGCACAGGGGACTCAAGTGTGCTGAAGCATTAGGGTTATGAGTTTTTAGGAGATGTAACACCCATAACGCACATCGTTTGACATTATAAAAAGTCTCGTATTTCTGTGTTCCCCTGTAATACTGGCAGATCAGCAATTTAGACTCACTATAGTTCCACATCACAGAAATCCACCACTTTTAACTGCAATTCTCTCCAAAAAACACCTGACATCAGATAAGAGCATGAAGAAAAATCCCACACATTGCATCACCTTGTGTTAATGTGTGTGGCCTGTGTGAAGTTTCTGTCAAGGTGTCTTTTGGTTTAGTCTGTTAATAAGGATGTAGGTTCTATTTCTATTTCTACCCCTAGACCATTTCCTAACAATCTACCAGATTAAAAGTTTACAAACAATTTCCGATAAATATAAAAAGTTATGACTGGCTGGCTGTACAGACAAAACAATAAATGACTAGTAACATGTGTAACAGCAAATGCATCTAAAAACTTCTAAAAAGGTTTTTAGCCAGTATCCCGGTGTAAGACTGTGCAGCTATGAAGATATTCATTGTGAGCCATCTCTTGGAAAGTGGCCACGTCTTAATGTTTTTCTGATAATGGTACCAATCCAGACTTGCTTTGTGCTTCACCACTTTTATGTCATGTCTTGTAGTAAGTGCTTTTGGGTTCTTTCGTGTTTTCTACTTTTCACATTTAACAAAGAGACCACTAGGCTTGAGGTACATTTAAAATAACAACAATAATCTTCAAAGTCCAAGTGAAAAGACTGTTCAGTAAGGTGGAGATAACTTCAAAGTTGCTTCCTCTCCACCTGACAGCAGCGCAAAGCGTCTTCCTTGTGCTTTCTTCCTTAGAGGGAAGTCTTTTCACTGATTGTTTGGTCTTCTTTAGAAAAAAAAAATCATAATTTTAAGCAAGGCTTGATTTCTCACTTCATTCTATGCGAGGTGGAAATTGCTCGACTTTTAAGGCTGTAAGAATTTCTCAAGTGTAAACCACAGCTCTAAGAAAACAGAATGAGATCAATTAAAAACACAGTCTTGCAAAAGTAGACAAAACAAACAGCAGAGAAGTGGAACTGAATGGACTCAGATATCAATAGAAAATAGAAATCATTTTGATTTGTAAAGTGCAATATAAGTAGAAAATAATCTTGAACCTAATCTCAAGACTGTGCCTCGAGACACAGAATATGGTCTTTGTGGAAAGTGCAACTCGAGATCAGCGCAAGTGAAGAAATCAAAAATAGAAAACGAGCCTTGTGATAGCCAGTAAATATGTGGCCTCAGGACGTCTTTCTTATGAAAACAGGCACCTCTCCGAGACCAGCAGGGTAGTTCTGGAGAAGCGTCCCTCCATCAAACACTTTAGCGTTGTTTGTGTCCTGCCATTCAAAATCGCTGTTAGGCAGGTAAATGTCTCTCTGCAAGGCTCCTTTTTCTGTTACTGGTGCAACGAGGACCTGAAAGAGTGAATGACAAGGTAATAAAAAATGTATTATGTGGGTATATTTCATTTCCTTGAGGTACAAACAATGTGAATGAATCCTCAACAGTACAACATGGTGCTTAAGGTCCAACAAAGTACCAAAACTGAGGTTTAAAACAAGTTTCATTCACTTAACTAGTGCATATTCGTACCTATTTCAAAAACAAACCAGAGTTTATTTAATCAATACAAAGAAAATGATACTAATTCCCTATGTTGTTACATACAGGGATTCACCATGGTGTTTGTGCTCATCTGAGACTTCTTATATATTTTAATAATGAAATGAATCCATTCAAATATAGAGTACAGTGTTCTCTAATAGCATCACTTGGACAATGCAGGGCATATAAAGAAGGACTGAAGAGATGGTGCCTCTCACCCCTTATACAAATGGTTTACATCCCTTCCATCTAGAAGTAGGCTACTGAGTATCTGGGCCAAGTCCGCCAGACTGGTGAACAGTTTCTTCCCGAAGGCAATCAGACTATGGAACAGGGCTGGGTTTCCCAAAAGCATATTAGTATTAAGTCCTCTCAAATATTCCAGAGAGCATTTAGTGTAATGCTCATGCTGCATTTAGGAATACAATGTGTGCTAAGATGCTTATGGGAAACCCAGAAAATCTGCCTGATGGTCTTTTAAGAGAGAACAGCTGTTTTTACTTTTGTCTGTTACACTTTACCTGCAGCAAGACAATTTATTTTATACATCACTCGATTTACATGTATAGACCCTCTTATCTGGGCACACTGTCTGTTGTTTTGCAGTGCTTGTGTTTATACTGCTAAGGAACATTACCAATGATTAGTGTTTTGATAATAATGCACATTTGATTTGCCTTGGGACACTCTAAACACTGTCAAGATTTTATTTACTGTCCTGTGTTTAACTGCTTTATAGGATATTGTACACTGTAATACGTACATGCAAACACTATATAAAAAAGTATATTTTTATATAGTGTTTGCATGGTCCATATGTTCTGTTGTCTACTTCCCTTTATGGTCAAATGTGGTGTCTTGAGTTTAACTTTGTTAACTAGCCGAAACTCACCTCATCTCCAATGAGAAACTCATCATCAATAGTGAATGTGTCTGGGTCCTCAGGACTGATCCACCACAGAGGACGATAGATGGGATTTCCATTGTTCTGCCACTCTACTGCGTATTTCTCAATTAGAGGCACTACAAAGTTCTGGTGCTTAGCTATGTAGACTCTGGTGAGGTTAAGGACCTGCAAATCAAAATGTAATAATCAGAGAAGCTATTGAAAAGCTGGACTGCTTTACGATGATCTGTGGTAGAAAATGCTGAAACTATCTGAATAAACAACACATTAAATGTAAAAGTGTAAACAGTTTGGCCCCCTTGATTTATTTTCTGGTATTTAATGCCAGAGTATTTAAGATGATTTCGGTATACCCACAAGCATAAACTACTACAGTATGTTGAAACAAGCTCTGCAGTTGTGCTCTCCTCCAATTCAAATGGAAAATGGACATGAATATTTTTGCATTGTGGTTTGACACTATCCAAATGTGCTTCTGCTGTGGAGCGTTTCAAACATTCCTAGAAGGGTCACATCCTTAAGCTAACATCCCATTCGGCCTCTGGCGACGGAAACAAAGTAAAACCACATTTATGAAAAATGTATTTTGAGGACGAAAAAAGGCTTCATGAGATGAATTTTGAATCACTGCCTGAGTTCAACGTAATTTCAAATTGAGAAAACAGACCTGTGGTTTTCATTCTGGTAATATTTCTATTCAGACTCAACATGGTCATTGATTTAACAGTCTCTAATGGGCATTGGAAAGACACGCACACACATACACACACACACACACACACACACACACACACACACACACACACACACACACATACACGCATAAACACACACACAGTGAGTCAATAACTCATCATACAGCACAAAGTAAAGGTGGCCAATGCTATTAAGACCCACGGAAGTACTGTTTAACATGATTTTGGGAACTATAAATCGTTACAGAATAATACACTACAAAACTGTCTGTGCATGTACGTTTCTTCCATTTATACTTTATAAAAACAAACATACATGTCTGTCGTGGCAATTAGAACTGGAACCCTTAAATGCCTCTGTAAATTCTCTTTATCCTTCAATTCATTATCATTCCTGACTGCTGCAGTGACAGTCATTATGGTCAAGACCGAGGGCTGCAAATTTGAAAGAAAAGCTAATGAAGACCAGATGGACCCTTAACCACAGATAATGTTGGGAAAACGCCAAGCAATTACTCTGCAAAACGCAAGAAAAATAGCTGCCTGTAGGATCCTCTATACTTGTCCGAAACTTGAACTACACTCTACAGACTCAAACATACCAGTACCTGTGAGTAGATATGGAGCACACAGAGGGTCAGATATTTTTCTAACCCTCACTGAGATATGGTTCTCACAGTCCCACACTGTCAGAGTGAATATTATGTTCCAGTCTTACACAGGGAGGAAAGACATTCTGTCAAATCAAGACATTCTGTCAAACAAGTGGAGCAGGGGATGTCTGAGTACACTGCTGCTACTTATCATCTCTTCTCAGGGTTTTTAACAGTTTTTTCCATAATTTGATTTTGAAAACAGGCAATGAAATGAAATGAAACAAAAATATTTGTTGAGAATTATGTTCTAGTATTATATATTTGCTTGTAGCAAATGCATGCAAACATTTTCTTTCAGTCCTTTTTTGGCAATAACTGAAGCTACTTGTTTTCGGTAACACCAGATCATCCTGGTTTGATGAAAATTTATCTCATTCCTCCATACAGAACATTTACAACTCTGGGGTGTTGTTGGGTTTCCTGAAATGATACTTTAGCCTCTTTTAAAACATTTTGTTGGAGTAAGGTCAGGACATTCCAAAAATAATAATAACATAACTTAATAATAACTTTCACTTATTATTTTCACTGTAAATAATAACAAATAAGCTTGGCAAACATCCAGGATCTACATGTTTTAAATGTCATCCATGTTTCGTTTTGATGGTTTTGATTATATTTTCTTGGCTTATTTTAAAAGCATTGCGATGGTTGATTGATTATACTGTGTACAAAAGATGGCTGCAAATTATCCCCCCGCATTAGCATGTTTCAGTTTATATATGTAAATTATTTTCCTTTTTTAATTAATATTTGTAAACCAGTAGTTCAGGTCAAAAGATTGTACACAAGAACGGGGGAATCAGATGTGGGCACCAGAACTTAATCAACCAAATTTTACATCTAAAATTATGGCGCATTTTTATGATCGTGTTTTCCAGAAATGATTTTTGCTCTCCATGAATTAGGGTTGCCTTTGAAAGACAATTTAATGTAGAGAGAATAGTCAGTGAATGCTACTCTTGAATCAAGTAGTCGTTACCAAAATGAATAAGCTTACATCTTACCGCACTACTCCCTACATAAAGATTTAGCACTTAGAAGTCTCCTCTGGTTCTCCCATCATTCTGAATCTTGAGTGTTTCCTCAAATTATAAGTTGCTTTGCCAAAAGAACATACTGTAATGTAAAATCAAACCTGAAGTAAAGGTGGAAGTGCAAGATCAGCAGTAAGACACTTACTTACCTGATCATCTCCAGAAACCCATGGAGCTGTCTGGAAATTGAGGACAGGTAAGAAGGTCACAATTTCCAGCCACCGTATGAAGAGCTCATCATCTGTCTCCAGCTCGCTGGAGAGAGAACCTCCTGTAGGGCAGAGGGTTAAGACACACAGATCATGGGCCACATTCACTTCAAAATTCAAATATTAAGTTTCAAATATGAACTGTGCACATTTAAAAATAAAGATTCCAAAATGGTTATTGGCTTAGATGCACTGTTCTGGGGAAAACCACCAAATTTACATTATACCTTACAATCTTGAGTATAAGTTTTTTATTTTTTTTTTCTCAATCACAATTTATTTAATATATAGATCTTCAGTTAGTATGAAGGTGCTGAAGGAATGAACAGGTTTTTGTGACAGTATGGTAAAGACAGAGGGAATTGGGGGAAAGTGCAGTGGATGTATGCAACTCATCTATTACCTACGGCATCAGGAATGAAGAAATTATAGCCCAGCAGGCTGTAATGCAGCAGGGATGGAATGATTCCTTTAAGGCCGGCATAGCTCCAGTCAGGCTGCAGTGCAGTCATACGAATGAACAAAGGCTTATGGCTGGACCTGAATCCAAAAGATAACAGTGAAGAGTGTAGTGGCTGCATCAAAAAAGATAACATTAGCTTCAAAGGAACAACATGTGGGAAATAAGCGATGATTATGTCTTCTGTGGAATGGAAAGATCTTGTGGTAAATGGAATACCAGAGTCATTGAGGTTAGGCTGGTATTTATATTTCACAGAAGTCTTTTCAACCCCTGAAAGATTGACTTACACACTGGTGCCATCTCTCAAACTGCATGTTTATTGATATTCTAAGTGAAAATTAGTACCCTAAAACATGGCATTTCTCTACAACTTCAAACACAGGGAAGTTGTTTTAGAAAGATTAAAAGAAACATTAATATGTGCAGAAGTGTGTTCACCGGAGAGGATGTGTGGCTACTTTCAACTCAGAATTTCAACACAACAATATAAAGGGGTGCCATAACTTTAACATATGTAAGTGAAACCTCTTCTGATTCACTGCCCTGTTTTATGTCTCAATCAGAAAGCACTCAGGTGTAAATATGTGAGTAAATGATCTTTTAAGACATTACAAACTGAAAATGGGCAACTTTGCAGCTTTCCATGAATGAACCATTCAGTCCATGTGTGTTTTTTCATGACATGGACACTTTACAAAGCTAAGTTGGCTATAATAGTGTATCCTCTCTCTGATCACCACATAATGTACATCCTCCTTTTATTTCAGTTTCCAAATAATACGCATTATCTAAATAACGAGCATTAAGTCTGCTGATAGAATCTTAAGCCTACAGTTTAATGGGTGTAGACGTCAATCTGTATAGGAACTTCATCAAGAATAACAAACAGAAGAGCAAGCTACAATCCATCTTATACCGTTAGATTGGTGTGTTTCTGCACCCATGCAAAATGATAGTACGCAAATTAGTAAGCTTTAGTTCATACCTTGTTCCTGCACTCACAATGGCATTGCCCCCTATTCTCTCAGCAAGGCCTGCCAGTAACCCAACGTATTCATCTCCTGTCAGTGCAGGAGGGGGCCGCAGGGCTTGTTCTTCAAAGGGGTTTCCCTCTCCCCCCTCCAGGATGACATACTCCATTTCTAACCGACTGTGTAGGATGCCCACTTTCTCTAAGTACCAATTTACAGCATCTGGGTTGGTGATGTTCAGCTTAACACAATACTTTCCTCTCCACTGAGTTAGCAAAGGAATCTAATGAGAGACAGCGAGAGAGAGAGAAACAGAAAGGAAAGAGAGAGAGAGAGAGAGAGAGACAGAGAGAGAGAGAGAGACAGAGAGAGAGAGTATGTAAATAGTGTCCAGATGGTTGAATTTTTTAGGGATGTAAGGCTAGCTATGCGGACGGTCAGGATTGTACCAGTTGGGCCTGAGGGCCGGAGGGCAGGCTGAGCCAGTAATCCTGCGTTCCGTCTTGCATGGAGGTCTGGAACTGCCGGGAGTCCACACTCAAATATGGTGACAGGGTTACGGAAATGTTCAGAAGCTTCACAAAAAGGAGGTCCCTGGTCTGTCTCTTCGACATTCTTCTCCTGCCATTGAGGTAGTCATGGTCCTGCAAGTAAATAAAAATGTCAACTTTAACCTTATTATAGCTGTTCAGAGAACACTGCTTGTGGAAAAAGGTTGAGTAATGAATTACTTTTTTATTTCGCAATAAACACATTTACATTTTGTATTGATAGATTTGTCTGCACTTGTGATATAAATGTATTTTTGCTCTCTCATTTCATGTCATAATAAAATACTGCTAATTATGGCTACAAATGTGGTGTTAATTGAAAATGTACAATAGAATTTCAATGAGCTAAGGGTTAAAAAGTGTTTTGGTTCATCTTGTGAAAGGTCAGAGGAGTCAGAAATTCTGAAGGCTGAGATATGTTTTCACAGTCTTAGCTAAATCTGGCAAAAGATTAAGACTAGAGTCTGAAGTCTAATGTTAGTAGAATGGCGGCTTGTGACACCGGTTGAGGTTATAATTCAAAACCCGGATTGCTTCTAGACCTAGGATCAAAGGTGAGAAATAAGAAGTAGATAGAATTAGAGACTAAGCAAAGAAATGCACTGGGGTAACACCATACATGTTATTGGGGACAAAGTTAGCTCACACATTCTGTATATAGCTTGACTCTTCTTTTGGAAAGATACCAGCCAAGCGGGATACCTCAGCACTAGTGGGCCAGGGTTTGGACGATATAATTAAAAAGTATTATACACCCAAAAGCATGCTTGTCCTTGTCATTGGTTTTGGAAGTGCTTAAGTCATAAAAATACACATCTTTTCCTTTTATCTTCACTTTTTTATCATTGCTTTTAAATTGAGGAACACAGCTTGTCAGCTAATTAGCCAAATATCAGTGTTAATGCATCAGTCCTGTTAATGCAATTCTAGTGTGGTTAGTCACATGATATTAACAATTTCTCAGTAGTTCAAAATTCAGTCTAGTCAATAATGGCAGATGTATTGTGCCAATGCTAATGACTCTCCAGGTCCCATATTACTTTCATGCTTGGAACAGATGACACGTTATGACCATAATGACAACAATCTGATACATTTACAGCATTTAGCCTTTTATCCAAAGCGACTTCCATTTCTAACTACAGGGGGCAGTCTCCCTGGAGCAACTTGGGATTAAGGGTCTTGCTCAGGGACCCAGTGGTGGTGTTGGGGGTAGGATTTGAACCCAGGACCTCATGGTCCAGAGGCAAGTGTCCTACCCACTGAGCTACCTCCACCTAATAAAGGCTGTCTGACTCAATGCATTCTCAATGACAACAGAAGGTAAAATTGCACACAAGAAGCTTGTAGACAGAAGATTGCGTGAACGCTTGAGCAGTTGGGTTTGTCTCTAAACTAGTGCTCTTTCTGTCTTTTAGGTTTCATCATACATCATGATCTTAGTACTGTTGCTCCAGAAAGCTGTCAGGCACTAGTAATGAACAGCTAGAGTCAGAGCTAACACCTTGGAAATCTTATTTTGCTGATTATTTTAGCAGTATGGAAAATGTTGTCTTTGAACATCACAAAAAAAAATCAGGCCCTACTAATGGATTTACCATGACTCAATATAGAACTGCAGCACAGTGTCTATGAAAATTAAAGAATGACGTAAGTTTAGATCAATAATTTAGCTCGGCTACGATCTGGGCTGTGCTGTGTAAATGAAGGATCTGGGCAATAAACAGAGAATACTGGCAGGCATGTTTATAACCGGGTTCATTCCAAGTCAAGCTGTTGGTACTGCTTATGACTGTTATTTTAAGGTAATATGGAAAACAGAAAAGGAAAAAAATATTAACAGTGTTATAAATA
>JBBKCR010000122.1:4825581-4843817 GCA_037577295.1 Ladigesia roloffi | reverse complement strand
TGTGTGTGTGTGTGTGTGTGTGTGTCTGTGGGAAACAAAGTCACATTCAATTCTGTTAACACCCAAAGTCAATTCAGAAGATGAAAATAGCCAAAAGGCCAAAGGAAAATTTAGAAGCCTTGCAAAAGATCCTGAATTCTGTCTAATTACTGAAGTTAGGCGTCCTCCAATTGCTTGATAGCATTTCAGACACAAAGAACATTCTCCTCCTGGGAGAGAGCAGGTTCTCAGCACTGTTCCCGTCCAGCTACTACCTCTGATATTTTGGGAGGAAACCAGCAGCATGGAAAGACAAGTAACCCCGATCAGGAGACAGGCAACACTTTTGAAATCACAGCCAGTGAACTCCTGACTCCTCTCTGTGGTATATGAGCAGCTTACGGCATTACTGTTATATCATATTTACCTGAAGAAGTTGGTCTTGGCTAGTTGCCCTGCCCTTCCTATTAGAGCCAAATTTTATCCACTGGTGCCCTGCTTTCAGTCAAGCGCGTGTTATTAAATCTGACCCAGGAATTAAGACTGTTGGATTCAGGCTATTTGGATAAGAAAGGGTTTTGTTATAATGGCAGGAAAGGTGCCATCTGATTCGTGCTTTATCCTGCAAGTGATAACAAAACAAAAACATCAAAAATCCTTTAAAATGTGTGTAGGCCTGAACATTAATTTACTACACAGAACAATTAAGATTATTTTGTATTTTTCCTTCTGTTGTCACTGTCACATCCGAAACTTGATTTGACAATAAGAAACAACTCAATATTCATTACATTTAATGTATAAGTTATTTTACATTTAAATTTTTTGTTTTTTGCTTTGCTGTGCTCATTCAAGTCATTTTTTTTGTACAGACAGTACGTAATCGTGTGGTTGTTGTCAGTGCAGAGAAAGTCAAACCTCCCACATCCACCATACAGGAGTAGTGTTAAAACTGTGTGGATCTCAGTGGCCCTTCTCAGCATAACAAACGCAGTGGAAACCATTTTCCTCCCTGCTGACATTTCGGTGAACCTGAGAAGTGTCTCTGCATCTCTGGGGATCGGGCCCTAAACCTCTCTGACCTCTCCTCGGCTGCTGCAGATCCGCTTAGAAAAATAAAACCTTTCAAGTCTTACAGCCACTGACTAGCATTAGACCGTTCTGTGGCCAGGCTGAAGTTAACAGGCCAGCTGGTGGCTTTAAATGTCATATGCTTATACTCCGACAAACTGTGCTCTCAAGTCCTGGACTAACCCTCAGGGTATCAAAGCAGAGCAGCTCCTGCCAGGCCCCAGCCTGTGGCATTGATTAAGATCAGTAACTTCATAAACTTCAAAACCGACCACACGGAATGTCAGGCCTTCTTTTGCACATTCCCCCTTTCCTTGTGCAAAACTGGCAGGCTGACCAAATGCAGGCTTAGCATTTTTAACAGGCCAAACTAAGATTTATGCACCAAATGGTAGCGTATGAACTGCTGTTAAACGTAGGAGGCAACGTCTGTTGCAAGATCTAAAATGTTAGAAACCATAAATGCATTTGTGCATGTGAAAATATGATTATTCTGCACATTTGTACATATATTATTGCATCAATAGGGTCATGCAACTGAGATGAAGGCTGCACCAAAAAACAACGATACATTTCATGTAACTTCATATTAATTAAGTTTACAACTTCTTATGAACACTATTGGTGCCAAATGGATTGCTGCCAGTGATGACAAGTTTTTTTGCTGTGTTGACAGTAAAGTTGCGGCGCCATTACCCAGGTCCAGCTCCCTCTCTCGCAAGCATAGAAGTGGCTGGACATAGGCAGCAGTTGAAGGCCAGTGGGCCCGCTGCTAAAACAGGTGCAGGACTCGAGCCGCTGACGGACAGAGATTAATCAGCACGGAGAACGAAGCTGCTCCAGGCCCTGAAGGTCAGAGACTGGGAAAACACACCGCTAACAATGCCCAGCACTCACAGTAACAGCCACGACCATGGACAAGCCAATCTTATTACTGACTTACAGGGTTGGCTACCAGCTTGATTGTGCTCATTTTTTTATAAGTTGTTTTTGTGGTTTTTATTCCTCTGTTAAGCTGTGTTATTCAACTTACTTCACCCACTTCACCCACACACAGATTAGTCAATTCTAATTGTTATCCCTGTGAAAGTGGTTCACTGGAAACAAAGCATGTCTGAATTCTGGGTCGAACTGTCCCACTAAAAAAAAAGTGCACCGGCAAAATAATTGCAGAGAAGCATAAATGGAAGGCAATGATTGTGCTGATACACATGATCTGTTATAAGTGAGCGCAAGAGAGTAACCACTTAGAAAGCAGACAGTGAGCTAACCATGTTGGAGAGGAGAGATGTGGAATGTTCGTCAAGGCTGATGATCCCCTCCCCTAGGTGGTGCCTCTTCAGCCGGTTAGAGAAGGTTCTCAGCTCCTTCTCAACCTTCACACCTGTGTCCACATTTGCTGGAAGCTTCCAGAAAGGCGACCTAAACCATGAACAGAAATAAAGTATTGTTAGATAAGGGGCTGGATTACGCCAGGTTTGTAAACCAGTAAATACACCATGAGGACAATCCCTCTCCTTTTTTATTTTACATAATTTGCCAATTCCCAGGTACAACTGTATCAAAACATCGTGACAAACAACCAGAACAAAATACATCAAAGTGACTAAGATCTTATTAAAGGTATTCAAAGAACCTTTTGTCTTTCTCCTGCAGAGCTACCTTTTTGGAAAACCACACTTTTGTTCCAACAGTAGCAATAGATTCATTAATGGCAAATGAGAGAATATACAATACATATTGAATATAAACATTTGAACAAAAGTGCCAGATGAGCTCTTTAGTTCTGTAATGAGCCTTCCAAAGTCAATGTGAATCTGAAGTGTAAAGAACCTATGCATACTATAAAATGTTTGTTTACCAATAGCAATTCCGCCAACAAAACCAAAAACCATCTAGGAACCTTATTTGCAGAAGGAACTGTAAAAGGACAGCTAAGTTTAAACAGTACATCTTCATCCATTATATATGATGACTTCTCCATACCGTAAGACATTCATTTTGGGCAGTTCTCGAAAGGGTGTGGAGAGCTGTTGTATTGCCTCTTGATGGACAGATTTGATGTTCTGTCCGACACAGATGGTATACTGCAGGGGCATTCGCTCCATACTGGGTGGCGTCTGAAGACAGAACTGCTGCCCGCTCTGCACCCCAACATTCAGAGGGATGTGTGGGGCCACCAGCACTGCCACACCTTCAGAGAGAGCAAAATAAACAATGAATATACAGCTTTTCAGTCCTGATTATTCTTCCAGTATCCTATTCAAAGCCAATTTTGACACAATAAATGGCTAAATAAATAGAAAGTATAATAAAATATTTTCTAATGTAATTATTTGGAAAGTTTTAACATTGTTATTACAATTTTAAGATGGCTGTATTTGTGCTTTAAATGTTCTCAGAGTATAGCTGCTGGTCAAGAACTAGCTTTACCTCATTGTCCATACAGGCATAGGCACAACTTTATAAGAAATGAAAGGCTTTACCCTTTAACTTGTTGTGAAGGAACTGAGTATGTTACCAAAGGTTTGGTGTCCACAAAGCAGCCTCTGGTGTTGCTTCACCATTTTGATAATATGGCTTTACTGATAAAATCAACTACTCCACTAGAAAAGTGGGCTATACCATTTCCCTGTTCACTACATATTTCCTGCATACTGAACCAAAAGCAGAGTGTTAATAGATGGACTGCAAAACAGTTGTGGCACCATGTTATTTCTTGATTAGGGAGATCAAATACCTTCTCAGTGACCTCTAAAATAGCAAGAGAGTTATTCTTGCATACAAAATACTACAAATCATAGCTGTCGCCAATGTAGCATAATGAAAATTAGTAGGTAATAAATATTAATGACTGTAATTTTAAAAGTAGATTCTCTACAAATACTCTAGCAGTTGATGTACTGAAGTGGATAGTGGAGTTGGTGCAGTGCAATGTAATAAATTGTCACCCATGGCAAGTACATGTTACACCCGAAAAAGTTATTTGCCTAAAGCACATTCGCTTACAATTATAAAGTCTTAGTAACTTCTAGAATAGCAAGAGAGTTATTCTTGCATACGAAATACTACATATCATAGCTGTCCACAATGTAGCATAATGAAAATTAATTAGTAATTAAATATCAATGACCAAAATGTTAAAAGTAGATTCTCTGCAAATACTGTTCATGTTGATGTACTGAAGTACATCAAAACTGAAAAAGTCCTTTGCCAATGTATAATACATTGTACAGTATAATATAATAAAAACAATCTGTAAGGCAACAGTGTGCGCAAAATGGATAAATATAAATATACCTAAAGAAAAGTAAAGGTTAGTGCAAGTGCATATACATCGAAAAGCTGCTTGAGTACATGGGTAAATATAAGCCAGTCCGATATAAGAATAAGGTATAAGAAAACTATTTTTTTTGGAGTGATAGACTGATGTTCCATCTTGCTGTTTAGTTTCTTTAGTTCTTGGGGGCTCCATTTGGGTTGAGACACGATGCAGTGTATAATTGTCTCTAAGGGAGTGATTCCAAAGCAAAGCTTAGGAGTAGATGTGAGACCAAATTCTACTGAGATGAAATTTGGAAATGTCGACTCGATAAAAGATTTATTTCATTTTATTTACTGATTTTTTTTTTCAGAGGGGAAGAGTGTCCCACCACTTCAGAAACTAAATGATGTCCTCAGTGGCTCATAGGCTATTGACTGGGATACGACAAGAAATAATCGAATCAAACTTATTTCAAAACAAGACATTTTGTTACATAAGCCAAAGCACATCCTTATTCTCATATTTAGAATTGCCCCCATAAAGCAGAACGATCAGGTCACGGGGTAAGAAGCATCAGTAAGATGGTGGCAGAGTGACGTGGGGAGAGAGACCCCCGGGCTACATCAGAACATCTCTGTATGGTTAGAAATAACACAACTACCCTCAATTACTCCACACAGCTCTGGGGTGTCTTCCACAGTGGGAAGAGCTCAAAAAATACTGAGATATTAAATCATGTTTTGCAGTAAAGATTAACAAATGGTAAAGTTTAGTGTGTAATTAGTGTGTAATTACTATGGCTGGTGTATTGTTGGCGTAATATGACTTTAGCGTCCACATGAGCTCATATACTCCACTAGAAAATATTTAAATGCGCTACACCACTTCCCTGCTCACTACATATGTCCTAAATTGTGAACCAGTATTAAAATGGTCATAGATGGACAGGACAACAGTTGTGGCACCATGTTATTTCTCCATTAGGGAGATCAAATAACTAAACATCTCAGTGACCTTTATAGTGAACCAGTAGCAAAATGGTAATAGAAGGCCAGCAAAACATTTGTGGCACCACATAGTGTGTTATTTATCTCGATTAGGGAGATACCTACTTAAATTCTCAGTGACCTCTAAAATAGCAAGAGCTTTATTCTTGCATACAAAATACTACATATCATAGCTGTCGCCAGTGTAGCATAATGAAAATTAGTAAGTAATAAATATGAATGACTATAATGTTAAAAGTAGATTCTTTACAAATTCTCTTGCAGTTGATATACTGAAGTAGGTAGTGGAGTTGATGCAGTGCAGTGTAATAAATTGGCACCCCAGGCAAGTACATGTTACACCTGAAAAAGTCCTTTGCCAATGATCCTAAAGCACATTCGCTACATTTATAAATTCTTAGTAACTTCTAGAATAGCAAGAGAGTTATACTTGCGTAGGAAGTGCTACATATCTTAGCGGTCCCCATTGTAGCATAATGAAAATTCATTAGTACTTAAATATCAATTATCAAAATATTAAAAGTAGATTCACTTCAAATATTCTAGCAGTTGATGTACTGAAGTGAATAGTGGAGTTGATGCAGTGCAGTGGAATATATTGCCACCCCAGACAAGCACAACATGTTGCGCCAGAAAAAGTCCTTTGTCAGTTAACCTAAAGCACATCTGCCTACTTTTATAATAAAGAACACTCTATATGACCACAGCATGCACAAAATGCATAAACATAAATATAACTAAAGAAAGCAAAGCTTAGTTCAAGGGCATATCTAACAAAAATCTCTGAGTGAGGTGCAATATAAAGAAATGTTTTCGGGCATAGCTTGATTAATAACTATTTAAGCAATAAATATTAATGACTATATTGGTAAAAGTAGATTCTCTACAAATACTCTTGCAGTTGATGTACCTAAGTGAATAGTGGAGTTGATGCAGTGCAGTGTAATAGATTGCCATCCCAGACAAGCACAACATAAGTACACCAGAAAAAGTCCTTTGGAAAGGAGCCTAAAGCACTTTCGCTTACATTCATAATATAGTAAAAACGATTAAAAATCAACAGTGTGCGCAAAATACATAAATACAAATAAAGTAAAAGTTAGTAAAAGTGCATAGCCAACAGTAAGCTGCTTGAGAACATGTGTAAATATAAGGAACTGAGTCAGGTGCAATATGAAGAAAAGTTATTCTGGCGTAGCTTGGTGTTCCATCTTGCTGTTTAGTTTCTTTAATTCTATGGGGCTCCATTTGGGTTGAGACTCGATGCAGTGTATTATATTCTCTTACGGAGTGATTCAAAATCAAAGCTTAGGAGCAGATGAGAGATCAAATTCTACTAAGATGAAATTTTGAAATGTGGGCTAGATTAAAGGTTTATTTCATTTTATTTATTGATTTTTTTTTCAGGGGTAAAGAGTGTTCTCCAACTTCAATGTCCCACCACTTCAGAAACTAAAATGATGTCCTCAGTGGCTCATAGGCTATTGACTGGGATATGAAATAGAAAAAAGAATCAAACTTATTTTAAAACAAAACATTTTGTTACATAAGCCAAAGCACATCCTTATTCTCATCTTCAGAATTGTCCCCATAAAGCAGAACGATCAGGTCACGGGGTAAGAAGCACCAGGGAGATTGTAGCAGAGTGACGTGGGGAGAGAGACCCCCGGGCTGCATCAGAACATCTCTGTATGGTTAGAAATAGCACAACTGCCCTCAGTTACTCCACATAGCTCTGGGGTGTCTTCCACAGTGGGAAGAGCTCCAGAAATTATTCAATCATATTTTGCACATAAATAATATTTCTTTCAGAAATAAAAAGTAACAAATGGTAAAGTTTGACAATTAGTGTATGACTATTAATATATTCATAGCTGGCATATTGTTGGCGTAATATGGTTTTACTGATAAAATTTCAACTACTCCACTGGAAAATATATAAATGTCCTGTATAGTGAACCAGTAGCAAAATGGTAATAGAAGGACAGCAAAACATTTGTGGCACCACAGTGTGTTATTTATCTCGATTAGGGAGATACCTACTTAAATTCTCAGTGACCTCTAAAATAGCAAGAGCTTTATTCTTGCATACAAAATACTACATATTATAGCTGTCCCCAATGTAGCATAATGAAAATTAATTAGTAATTAAATATCAATGGCCAAAATGTCAAAAGTAGATTCTTAACAAATACTCTTGTAGTTGATGTACTGAAGTGGATAGTGGAGTTGTTAGATTGCCACCCCAGACAATCACAACATGTTACACCAGAAAAAGTCCTTTGAGGCTTAAGCACATTCTCCTACATTTATAATATGATAAAAACTCTCTACAAAACAACAGTGTGCACAAAATGCAGAAATATAAATATACCTAAAGAAAAGTAAATATTAGTGCATATCTAACAAAAAGCTGCTTGAGTACATGAGTAAATATAAAAGTAACAGCCCATCTCTGAATGGAATCTGATATAAAGATCCATTGGGGCTGAGACTCAATGCAGTGTATTACTGTCTCTCAGGGAGTGATTCAAAATCAAAGCTTAGGAGCAGATGTGAGACCAAATTCTTCTATTATGAATATTTTAAAATGATGGCTAGAGGTTTTATTTAATTTTATTTATTGCATTACTCTCTCTTAGAGAGTAATACATTTTATTTCATGTTTTGTTTTCGTTTTATTGCGGGTGAAAATAGTGTGCTCTATTGACTGGGATATGAAAAGAAAAAAATTCAAACATATTTAAAAAAAATTATATTCTGTTACATTTTACTTATTGGGTTTATTTGCATGGGGAAAGTGTTTGCTCCAACTTCAAGGTAGCACAAGCATCCTGTTACTCCACATAGTTCTGGGTGTCTTCCACTGTGCAAAGAGCTCCAGAAAAACATACATGTTTTGCACAAAAAGAATTGTTCTTCAGAGTTACAAAGTAACAAACGTTAAAGTTTGACAAATAGTGTGTGACTAATCTAATTACAAGTGATAGCTGGCATAATGTTGTTTCAGGATTTCCCACACACAACTATCAGACCAGGCACTTTCAAATGGAAGTCTATTGTTTGTTTAACCCTGCAAAAGCCTGGGAAGTGCACTTCAATTCTTTACCCTCATATATACATTTACAAGGCTATTGTTTATCAGTTGGTAGTTCCTGAATGAAAAGTATTAGGACAAATAACAGAATGTTGTTCCGACAATAATATCTTCCATTAGGATGGTGTATCTTTGCACCCATTTGAAATGATGAGATTATGTGAAGCAGATAATTGTGTCCACAGATGTGGCTGCCCTCCCAGGAATTCCTGCCGCCTCTCAGATTTCCCTACCATGTCAGAGTACCCCTCATGCAAACACACATGCACACACGCACACGCACATACACACATGCCCATACACACACACACACACACACACACACACACACATACACACACATACACAACACACTTATACACCTCCACATGTCTCACACTCAACCTAATACTCTGTGAAAATGTAACATATGCTTGAGACTGGACCGACGTGGCCTGAGGTGAAGTCCATACACCGGCACAACATTTTTACTGTCCAGAAAATACTAACATCATCCTTTTAGTCATTGCTTCCAAAAAAGTGTGTCAGATTGAGACTAAGGTTGTTCTATGTTTTGGCCCTTTATTCATGCCTACCCACTTAACTTATTGTATGAAGTAATCACCAAAAAACTTAAACAGAGAAATCTTAAGTCATTCTCTAGTAAATGTGTTGGAACTTTGTTCAAATAATGATAGCAAAAGTATTTGTATCTTTACAAACACAACTAGCCAAAAACAAAAAGGTAAAAAAACACCAAACAAACAAAAAAAACGAATTAATGTCCAAGGTTAGAGCTGTTCCTAATATAACACACTGAAAAGAATTAGTAACCAAATATATATAACTAAATAACATTAACTAAAATGTTAAAAGTAGATTGCAAACATACTAGAAGTCAGTATAGTGTCATAAATCTCTAGAGTGATCAAACACAAATTATAACACTAGTGTAAGTGCTTGGGCAAGACTTCCAAAGCACGCATATCTTGGAAGTTTACAATTGTCACTCAACGTAAAAAAAATTGCTAAATGCATGAATAAAAATATACAAAAAAAATTACCCACATAAATACATACAAAAACTTGCATAAATGTAAATATATAGAAGTGAATGTGCAAATAAATGTACAAAAAAGATTCAGTACATGGGCAAATCTAAATAGTAACTGCTCATTACTGAGTAAAGTAAGAATAGCATTACTGGGTAAAGTTCATCATAAATAGCTCGAGTTCCATAGTAAAGTATCCATTTAGTTCCTCATTTTCCTGGGGAATCCATATTTTGGGTCTTTTTTTCTCAGGATTGAACTTAAAAAAAATTATATTTCCCCAACATAATCAAGATAATTGTTTTTTTGTGTATGTACTAGACATGAATGTTAAAAGGACATTGTTAATGTTTTTACAGCTCTCCAGGAAATTAATTAACTGCCATGTGATCAGTAGAAAGATCAGACATATTAACCCCCCTCTTCTTTTTTGTGATTGATATTAGATTTTTCTTAGTTTCACCTTAAGAGATGTTCCTGAATAACATTTATGGGAAGGAAACCATAAATATAAGTGATAGACAAGGGCTGGAAGCCCGCAAATACCCCACAAGTTTGCCCAGTGCTTTTTATGGAGTATGAAAAATCAAATTCATACATTTTGAACTGAAGAGAAAAAAAAATACAAGAAGGAAGAAGATCAAGTGGAAAAATACAGGCAACAGAATGTGCGTGTGTGAAGTTGTGTAGACCTGCACATGGCTCTATTTTTGGTATCAACAGGGAACTCAGTCAGACGATTCGGAGAGAGCTTTTACCTACGAGCCTTCAAAAGCCTAGAGGCCCCTTCTCCAGCCATGTGTAACATACAGGAATTTGCAGAGGAGGGGAATCAATAACTGTCATTTGGTGAAATTTAAGAGACTTTTACCTTGAGTTATGACCAAAGTGGGCTCCTAAGTGAGCAGCCTCTTATTTTTAGAACAATTCCCTACAGCAAATACTACCAGCTTTGCTGAAATATTTTCCACGAGGGCTTTAAAGGAGAGATAAATGCTTAATGGTGTCTTCCTCTTTTACCCAAGAGACTTAGAAACCCACACACCAACAGACATAACTATAACACCCTAAAATGAGTGAAACGATTAATGAAAAGTGCTTTTACCTTTAATGCCCTTAAATAATTGTAGATGTCACATTTATTTTCATGTGCGAATTACATGAACTGGAAAGACATTAAGGAATCACAAGAAAAACTATTTAGTTCAGTACATTATATCAGTTGCCTTTTATGTTTACTCTGATTAAACTAATCAATAATAAACCTTAAAGCTCTGGACTAAAAGTTCTAAATATTCTTGTGCTTTCCCTCAGAAACTACTGCAGCACATCCAACAACAAGGGCATCATGGTGCTTTATCTATCTACTGAAACACAGCATAGAAAGGAGGTTCTGAAGAAACAGTCTGACTGGTTTGGCAGTGATCTACCTGTGTTGTTATTTATGACACCCAGGCACTTTTTTACAGTACAATACAGTTCTCTCCACAGATAAACACTCCTTAAATGCTGCAGCTGACTTGTACCATGTGAACAGAACCTGACCACATTCAATAACTTAATATTTGTCCTACAGTCTATTTGGGCAGATTGAGGAAGAGTGTGGCATCAAGACTGCATCCAATTCTTTGGTTGCCCCTAGGCGAGCTTCCAGTTGAAACCAAACAGACTTCAGTACAACTCAGTAAATATGATGGGCTAAAAAATACTTTACTGACTGACTGGAATGAAACTCTATATATATAAAACACAGAAAAGCTATTGGCTGAATGAATTGCGGGTATAAATATATATTGGGCACAGTGTCCTGGGCTGCTTCTTCTTTTATTTTCTCTTCTTCATGAAGAATGCTGGGGTGTTATCACAAATAACATTGCAAATGAGACACTGCGAATGCAATTACCTACAGATATTTTTATAAAAAACATGCTCCCTTTCGTGTTCCATTGCTTAAGCAGCGTACCAAAGCTCAGTTTCACTTGCTGCTCCATTGCACTAAGCTGAACGTAGGCATGCAAGCGATGAAACGTTTGTGAGTGGAGTTTTCATTGGGTTAAGAATGAAACAGTCTCTAAATATAGCAACAACATTATATTAGATAACTTAAGGTTAATGATTTTATCTTGATTTTAACTTTTATCTTGATTGAGATACCTTGCATTGCAATTTTGTGTGTTTTTGCTTTTTTTTAACATGAATTCTCCTTTTTTACATTGGGTGAAAATATCTTGATGAATGGGTCAATCGAAATGATCCAAACTTTGTCCAATTTTTGCTTTACACTGATAAACTACATACTAATGACTTATTTGTGTATTATAAAAAGAGTTTCAGCAAACAGAAACCATATATTTATCATTTCACATATTCACAAAATATAATAATAAGTGTACAATAAGTAAAAAAAAAACGCTTCTTATACAAAGACACTCAGTGGGACCTGCGGATCAGGGAGAATGGAAGGAAACAGTGCGGGCAGCCCTCCTGCTGCCTGCCACATGGGCTCTGCCTGCACACCTGTTGTATTCACACTCTAATTTATGAGCTAAGCACATGCATGGGAGCACTGAATGTGGGATTTGTGGAGGCTAAATATGATTTGGGTTTTGAGGTTTCTGGGTCCTGGATGAATGGGAAATTGAACTTCAGTTTGATGAAATTTAACAGAATATCCTCCTAAAACAAAGAACAGCCTTACAAAAACTGGAAAGCAATAAGAATATTAGCATGTTTAGCCCCCTAAACACAAGGATTTGTATATGATATATGTAAATGTGTTGGACAGTTTGGGGAAAACTATGATTTTTCTGATGCAGTTGAGAATTAAAATCCAATTATTCTTGATAAATTAAGGTCCAGGACTTTTTGTCCATTTGTGATTAATAGTTTTCCACACTAACAACAATTTAGGTTACATTTAAAACTGCAGCCCTTGCTTCATTTTAAATTAAACATACATTTAGTTCGGTAATAGTTCCTGAATAACAAGTCTCTATGTTCTATTGCTATTGTGTAGCTCACACAGAGTTATATTTCTCACGATAAAATAATGGCTTGCTAAAGTTCACCACATCAGCAGGAACATCACAACAGGATTTACTCAGACACTGAAGCATCATTCATTCGTTATTTATGCTTTATGCTGAGATATACTGTTGGTGCTAATACTCTCCAACAACTTGCTGTAGAGCTGCACCCAATGCCTTCTAATACGATTAAGACATTAGTGAGAAAAACAGTGAGCTACAGAAACTAAATCTGCCGAGCTCTGCAAAAAAAATCTGCCCCTGTACTTGTGCCATGGTGGATTAGTTTATCTAAAATCCCATTCCTAACTTTGAGACAGCATTAAAGCACAGACAACAACACAGCTCGATTCTTTCCTTTAGACTGGCTGGTTTAGTGGCAGGTGCACTACTTAGTGGACGCCGCACACCATCACTCATGAGCGCTAGCCATGATAACAACCTTTAGTTATCTCTCCAAGTCTAATCTGCTATGATAAATTGAGGAAACTTCAAAGTATGCCAAAGAATTTATCTTATTTAAGAGATGCTTCTCACTGAGGCTCGCATATCTTATTTTAAGGGAAAATGGAAAGTAATGAGATAATAATGTCTGATGGAGAACAAAAAGATTACTATGGTTACTGCACTAAAACATAAATACATCGAGAATCCATGCAGGTTACACAAACTGTATGAAAGCCATAAAAGAAACGACTTTATCAATATGGCCTACTCGCCGCATGCAGTGTATTTTGAAACACGTGTCCGCAACTACATAACACTGGCAAATGGTTAGATCATCGTAACATGACCTCTAATATGGATAAAGTGTAAAAAACACCAACATTTCCCCCTAAGTCCCTACAATGCTATTAGCAAGCTGTACATCTGCAGTAAGGCAGATTTGCTGTGAACTAAAACAAACTAAAAAACAATAACTGCACTGTTCTTTTCTCTCCAGAACTGAAAAAATACACATTCCTGGAATTGTTCTATAGTTTGATCAATGACAGTTATACAATTTGGTCAATGGCATTTGTACGTAGGCTTACTTTACTTCTACTTATTGGGTAAGAGGATAGTAGCAATTTGGCAGTTTTAAATATCAATATAAACTGTTCAAATAAAAATTTGCAAACATATATGGTTGGAGTTTACTTTCCAGAAAAAAGGAATTATGTTATTTTAATATATACTGAATTTGTTTTTTTATCTAAGCCATTTTTTCTTGGTCTCATTAAGAAATGCTCACATAACTTGAAGATCAGAGTTTTCAAGCAATGTAGAAAATACGCATGACAAGATAAATCATTCATGAATCAACTTAAAACAAAAATAAACATTTTTAAATCATCTCTCTCAAGATTCACAATTCTTGGGCTAGTCTTGGGCATTTCAGGACGGCTCATTTCAATACCATAAACAAACATATGCGAGTCAACTGCCCTAAAGCTGCCAAGCAAAAAATAATTACCTACATCATTAACATGTGCTAACCTAAACAGCCAATCAGGCAGCCTGCGACAGCAACTGCAGCATTGCAGCTATTGTTATGCCACTGGACACATCAAGCATCTATATTTCTGTGTGCGGTCCCTTGATAACCCGCTGCTGCTGCTTTGACCAAGAGCTCAGTTTTTTTTTGCTTTTTTTTTTCTTTGGTCTTTTAAAGTGGGGTGATTAAAGCAGGGTTTAGCTATCCTGTTAATCATGGCTGTCTTTCAGCAAGGTGGAAAAGGGATTAAAATCATGCGACCCTTTCGGTTAAACTTGGCATGCTGTTACATAAGGGCCAAAGGCCTGTGCAAAGAGACGTCTAGGAAATCATAATAGGCCTTTGTTTGTGTCACATGATGGTAATTATGTCCTTTTGCTGATGTCATGCCCTTTGCTTTAATCTAATTCTGTTCAGCTGTCTGGGACACAGATTACCACTTTCACCTTTTAGCTGCTGAAATCTGTCTCTCTCACACACTTGGATGCATGAGCGGATATGCACGCATACACACCATCGCAGTTGCACGCTGTTTATGTGCCAGATAAAGACCTCAAATAGTTTCTAACCTAAGTATACTTATTAATAGTTGAATTGTGCGGTGTGTGGTCAGGGAAGTGTGTGCATGCGTGTGTGTGTGTGTGTATGTGTTTGAGGGAGAGAGCGTGTGTGTGTGTGTATGTGCATGTGTTTGAGGGAGAGAGCGTGGATGTGTGTGTGTTCATCTAAGGGTTGGAGCTCAGCTGCCCAGCCACACATGCCAGTCATAGCAGGCCTAGTGGTCCAGAGTCCCAGGGGTCTACGATGCCCCTTCAATGAATAACATTAACCATTTGCATCTATCTGTATGGCATCCGTCCACCCGATCAAACTAACACCCAGAAATAACCAGCTAAGTTATTATAATCACCATGGTTCTGGCCTGTCTGCCACAGTCCTGCTTTTTATAGCGTCGAAAGACAACTGTTGAGAAATACCGACAGGTTAAATTAAGACGCTAGGTAGACTGACCCTTTGTTCTCTCAGCTTCTACCTTATAAGCAGAAGCCAACCCAGGGGTCTGGCGGTGTCTTCACACGACCACAAGTTATTCATTTAACGTTTTTGATGTTTTTTACTGACTCTCTTAAAAGGTGTAAAGGGATCTTTGCAGAATGCAAAAGAACAGTGGTCTTGCAGATCTTCCAGCCTTGATATTTCACTTTTAGCCCAGATTGACAATACAATAAATGAGTTGAGTCTGTTATGTTAGGCTTGTATTAGAACTGAGATCTGCAGGAAGATGTACCTTCTAGAGCCAGGTGAGTGACCACTGCTATTTAAATACACTAAAGGACCCCTGATTCTATGGCATCACTCTAGAGAACATCTTCCAGCATCTTGATATTTTGGAGTGTTTTTGATAGCAGTAAACAAAAAGTGTGAAAGGAGTGTGACTGAATCTGGCAGAGGAATGTTAACTGATGAGGATCTCCCTCACCTGATGAGCCCAGGAAGTAGCGCTCCAGGACAGAGCCAAATCCTGAGGGGTTGTCCCTCAAGTCACTGACCCTGAAGGGCTGCATTGAAACTTCAGCATTGTTCATTGGCCAGCTGGGTGCACGGACACTCGCCCCACCGTACCATGAAACGTTCACCATGGAGAAGCAGTCCTGCAATACAGAAAGAAGGACAGAGACACACAAACAAACCGAAAGAAAAGGTGATGGATGTTGGAGCATACAAGTACAATCAGTTACAAATTGTGCATCAAATTAATACTTTCTCTCAACGCAAATTTGACATTTTTGATGGTGCAACAGCAGTTCTTCAGGAACAATATTTTGATATATTGTGTTAATCATTTTTCAGTCATTTAATTCGGCAGCTCTTTATTATTCGGAAAACTTACCGAACTACAGTATGCAGTTTTTCACCACATCAGAAGGGATTAAATGCAAAAAAAGAGGTTCCACAGATCAACCAGAGAGGCATTAAGGCTTGACTGTAGACTCTGGACTTTGAGTTAACACATGACAGGGAATTACTGAGGCAGGGAATGTACAAAATGAAAAAATGAAGGGATTAAATCCTGAAAACTTCCGAATTGTTTGAGGAATTAATCTGTGAAGTATTAAAATTGGTCTGGGGAAAGGGAGTCTAGTGTACACTATTGTGTCCAAACTATTGCAATTAAAACTATTATAATGAAATAATATATGTGGAATATGCAAATCTGTATTACTAAATTCAGTGCCGGAATCGATTAGACAGCTGTTAGATTTACTTAAGGACATGTTTAATGGATTTTTAATCATCTACCAGCATACAATCTAATGTATTTCTGAGGACATTTTTTCTTCTATATGCATTTAATCATTACATCTTTTAAATTTGTTTTAAGTTTGTTATATTTTGTGGTGCCTACAGCACTTTGCAGCTTCAAAAAATATTCATCAGAACAAAAAACACTGTTGCCCAGTTTTCCACAACATGCAAACAGTCAGTCAATATATGTTTGGTGTCTTGCTTTTTTAGTTTTTGCTTTTTAAATATTTTAGTTACAAGTCTTGTGCAGCTGTAGGAAACCATGGGAGTTTGTGTCAAGCAAAATTTGAGAGAAATACTTTTATTCATTTAAAAAATTGTGCTAAACTAAAGAACAAAATCACACCTTATTACATACACTATAACTGACTTAAAACAGAAGATAAAAATCAAATTTTTCAGTTACATTTTTTATTAAGCTGAAAGATGCTGCAGCTCTGTTATGATTCTACACAGTCTGGATTTTTTTATCTGGAAATATATGTGTATATTTCAATGAATAAATTAACTTGAGTATACATGCCCTAACTGCATGGCCGTTACCCTACCTTCAGCTCTACATGGCAGTGAACCGGGGTCCAGGTCATGCTGTAGCACTCGGTCTCTGAGTCGTCAGCTATTTCCAAAGATATCTTCACCTCGGCCACCGAGTCCCATGTGTAGCAGAACTCGGTTTTGTTGAGCCAGCACAGGTTGCGCACGAAGGGCACCTCCATGTCCGGGTTGCCCACGTTGCCCACGTCGATTTCCACGAACGTCTTGTCCTCGCTTAGGGTCTGGATGAGCAGTGAGTGTGCCCTGCGCTCCCAGATCAGCCCGCTGAAGCCGCCCTTCAGGATCCAATTCTTGTTGGGCTGGTCGACCACCTGCCAGTAGATGATCCCGATGGTCATGACAAAGAAGACGGCCACGCCGAGGCACGCGATAGCCCCCTTCCACGTCTCGTTCATCTCCTTCAGCCCCGTGTCCCAAGTCACCTCCGGGATGGGGCTGGGGTTTCTGTTGCGAGCGTGGGGCATGGTGTTGCTGTTGCCACTTTTCCTATTTTCTTTATTAGAATTTTTCTTTTTTCTTTCCCACCCCTGGTCAAGCTGGTCAGAAGGCGAAGATGCGACGCGTATCTGCAGGAATCTCCACTCGCCTCATCATGTCACTGGAATGACACGACGGGCTGGAGGTGGCTGGGGAAGTTCGGGTTTTTTGGGGTGTCTCTCGCCCTCGCAGCCTAGCCTTCACGCCTCAGAGCGCTCACGCGTCAGACAGGCAGAGACGGGAGCTCTGGAGAGGTAACTGAGCGGCTCTAAACAGTGCGCAGTGCGCCTGAGCTGTGGCATTGGTCACTGAGGAGTGAGCAGCCCTCTGGCACCAGCGCCGGACACCGGCTCCTTCACGCGCTCATTTGCTTACCCTGCACTTCTCACTTCTCTCTCGGCTCTGACGTAACAGCCCAGAGCTGCGTCTCCAGGTGGTGGGGGATGAGATGAGGCTGGTGGGAGGCAGGGGCCGGGGTAGGGGTGGAGGAGGGGATGGTGGTGCTGCCGCGCCCTCTGGAAAACACCAGCCCATAGTTAAGGGGTGACCACTGCTTGGAGAGGCCAGTTTCTCCACCTGCCCAGTGCGCTCTCTCCAAACCGCGCCTCTGCGCGTGGCGTGTCCACAGAAACCGTGTGTGTGTTTGGTGGGAGGTGGGGAGGGGGGAACAGAATGAACGGGTTAAATTCCCCAGCGATTCTGATACACGGACCAATCTGTGCGCAGAGGAGACCTTCATTGGTTTAATTAAACATTGTGCGCAATGGTGGCGCGCTTACGGACATTTTCGGCATTGATTCATCTAATGCATTTCATAAAAAGTGAAGGACACAACAATAAAAAAGTGACAGTAACTAACTATCTATCTATTCCTCTATCTATCTATCTATCTATCTATCTATCTATCTATCTATCTATCTATCTATCTATCTATCTATCTATCT
>JBBKCR010000122.1:4811270-4822933 GCA_037577295.1 Ladigesia roloffi | reverse complement strand
TATATAAATGTTCTAGAAATACAAATAAATATATAAATATTATAAATAAAGCTGTAGTGCTTTTTACTCAAGAAAACTTTAAACAATTGCTACTTTTGGTTACTCCCTTATACTTGTTCACCATTCCATATATCTTGGGTAATCCATGTGGTTCGTTGATTCATGCAAATCTACTAAGAGCTGAGTTTCTCTGCTTTTATTTATTGCTAGTTACTAAAAGCATGGAGCTAGGCAGGTGTATGGCCAACAATAATGAGCAGGCTCATTATTTTCAGTTGGAAAAGAGCAGCAATGCTGTGATTGTCCTGAGATTGATGGGATGAGAGCTCCTGATGGCACCTCTGGAATTTTGTCTGTCAACATCCATTGATCTCAATGTAGCTATTTTCATCCCATTGTAAATTATGCATTGTAAATTTGAAGAAATATGGCCTGAGGGATCAGCTTGTCGGGCTGTGGAGGGGTAGTTATTATTTATGTTTTATGGTAATAGGCCTGCAGCAGGAATTATGACCAATGCAAAAATCAACATAAACAAATAAAGAAATGAAGCCATGAAAAGCTAAAAGAAGTGTCAGAAGGCATCCAAGTCACCTTGAAGATTAGTTACATGTGTTTCAGGTTGTGTTTGCTCTTGCGGTTGGAAGTATGTGGAGTAGAGGCAGGACAGGTCACTGGATAAGGCTATGAGAACTTTAGCCATGCAACTCTTCAGCTATCTAACCACTGCACACAGTCAGGTGACTACTGGCTGCTGCTTTTTATGATGTTAGTAAAAGTTGCCCTTTTGTATTTTTGTGAGTGTGTCCGATCACACAGTACCAAGTGAGGTTGTTCTATCTTTTAAAAAGACCCTATTTTAAAATGAAATGTTGTGCTTACTGAAATCGGGACAAACTTTCCCAGAAATTTCTTTGAACGCCCTCACAGGAGGTCATACTCTTAAACAAGTTCACCCTGAAATGCTGCACAGTCAGTGTCCTTACCATTTTAAGCTAAGTCAACATACAGATTTTTACCGTGCTAGTGTGCTAGTGTGCAGGGGTCAGCGTGTGAAAATGCATGTGGTTAAGTCAAGTTCAACAGTGCAACTGCAACCATGGTCCAGTGTCAAAGCTGCATTGGGGCCATGTCTAGTGACCAGGTGTCAATTTACATGTCAACTATATGACTCCATTGGGCAGTAGTCGGCTATAAATAAAGGTTTGACTGATTGCTGGCATGCCCTACTTTCCATAGAATGGAGTGGGGTGTTAGAAAAACAGTGGGATATGCCTTTTATCAGGGCTGCAGTCTAGTAAATGCCAGGTGACAATACACATCTTAAGAAAGCACAACTACACTGGATTTTCACAATGTGAACGTTCGGGTATGAGTGGCAGACTACACATTGTGTATGCCCACCTGTGACTAGAAAAAAAAAAACATGCAGGTGTACATAATAAACAAATGTGGGCTTAGAACATTATGAGTATCAATCAGCCAGGGTTAAAATGGTCTACCTCAAGTCTCTTCACATGGGAAATCCACATGGCATGATGTGGACCACCTTGAGTTCCGTGGCTGCAGAGCATTTTCATATATATTCCCATAAAATGATTCCCCAATCAGTGAAATATGGGGAAATGGGAATGGCATGGATCTACCATGAGGGAATATAAAATACAGTTTGACAAAAGCAACAAAAAGCTGCAGACCTTAACAAGCAAAAATATTCATTTCAAATGAAGAAGTTTTCCATCTTCCTGTCTGGATCTTCAATTTACAATTTCCCTTTCCTTTTGGACATTTAATACAGGCTCAGCTGGGAAAGTTTCCATAGCTTTTCTTCTGGCTCTATGGCTGCCGTCTTAGCCATGCTTCAAAACAGAGAGAGAGAGAGAGAGCGAGGGAGGGGGAGAGAGGGCGGGAGAGAGAGAGAGAGAGAGAGAGAGGGAGAGAAGGAAGGGAGGGAGAGAGGGAGAGAGAAACTATTTTTTTTACTTATAATGTCTTGTTTTACAAACTCTATCCTATATATTTATACACTGAACAGAAATAGAATTGTGTGAATGTATTTCCCCCATCATTAAGACCTGTATGTGGCAATCTAGCTGCTAATGTAATGTGAGGATTAGAGGTGGGTAGAATGGCCTAAACTCCTGCACCAATAAAAAGTCAATGAAAAAAGGTTAAGTAATAGTACCTGTGTAAAAGTTTACAGAACTGTAGGAACTGCAGAGGGTTTCTTAGCACAAAGCCCTGCAGATTCTTTCACCAACATAACGCAGTTGTACCCAAACAGCAAATGAAAATCTGAAATTCAAGGAGCAAAATGCAGCTCAGTTAAAAGCAGATTTATCTCCACATTTATACTTGAGCGGAAGTCAAAAGCTAAAAAAGATCATTTACTTACACTGACAGCTATGAATTGTTTCCCCTTCCACTGTGAAATTTGTTCTAACAGCCATGACATTAAAAACAATCAGCTTAATATTGTGTAGTAAATATTCCTTGTGCCACCAAAACACCACTGACCCGTTGAGCTAGAAGGTGATGTCTCAGTTTGCCTAGCTCATCTCACATATGCTAAATTACAATTAGATTTGGGGGTTTTGGAGGCCAAGTCAACACCTTGCCAGCATCACACTGCCTCTGCTGATTTGCGCTCTTTCTTTGGTGCAACCTGGTGCCACAAATTCACAAGGAAACAAAGCAAACTTACCCAGTAGTCCATGTGGTGTAAAGGACAATTCATAACACTAGGTTTTCATCGTAATGGTCCAGTTCTTCCAGTCTATGGTCTAGTTCTCATGCCGTTCTCTCCAATGTATAATTTTTGGGCTATGGATAAGGATCGACATGGGCCTGCTGATAGGTCTGCCACAACTGAAGCTAATTGCCTCTATTTACAATTAACATATTTCTGTCAAAACCAGTATTATTTTTTCCAGCCAGATGGGCTAGTGTTCACTCCTCACACACATCATTGAGTATTTGGTTGGTACTAAACATATCAGGAATACTCCACAAAACCTGCCATTTTGGAGCTGCTCTTTCTCAGTAATTATTATAATGGAATAGAAATTGCATAGCATGTGTATGTATACACAGATCAGCCACAAAATCAAAACCTCTGAGAAGTGAAATAAATACAATCGTGCATCTTGTAATGTTGGCAACTGTCAAGGGGTGCAATATATACAGAAGAGTCAGTTCTTTTATGTGTTTGAAGCGGAAAAAATGAGCAAGTGACAGGGGAAGGATATCTAAATCTGAGCATCTTAGGATGACAGGTCTTGTGTAGTGTTTCCATAATGGAGTGGTTAATAACAACCAAATCTGGTCCATGGGGAAAATGTGACACCAGGGTGCACAATAGCAAGAAAGTAAGCTAGCATATGCAGTGTGATGCTCTGGGCAACATTCTGCTGGGAAACCTTTGGTCCTGGCATTTATGCAGATGTGTATCCCCTACCTTAACATTGTTGTAGGCTAAGTATAGCCCTTCATGACAAAGTATTCCCCAATAGCAGCAGCCACATATTGACAAAGTGTTCAAGGTGTCGACTTGAAATCTCAATTCCCCAAATCTCAGTCTAACTGAGTCTCTTTGGGATGTGCAATTAGTCCTATTCAAGGAGGACACACCTCACAACTTACATCATTTAGAGGATTTGCTGCTAATGTCTTGAAGCCAGGTTACACAGCACACCTTCAGAGGTCATAGGGAGTCCATGCCTTGATAGGTCAGGGTGGTTTTAATAGCACAAGATGGACCCACATAATATAATACAGGTGGGTTTAATATTACGGCTGATCCGTGTATGATAAAAACAATATAATATTTAAAGAAAAAACTGAGAATAATTAACTGGTAGTAAGAGTATCCTTTGCTAGTTTTGGAGGACATAATCAATTAAGCTATCTGACATTTCATTTTGTTGCATTAGGGGACAGCGCTGTGACAAACAAACTGCTCAGTCAAATCTATAAATGGAAGAGCTGGACAACAGTGTGAGAGCAGACCTTTGGTTGAAGGTTGACTGGGGTCGAGTTGCATGTGTACATCTTCCCTAGCCCACCCGAGCCCACCCTTTGCAAAACATTGGCACCATGTCAGGAGGCTCATGCTCTGTGATTCCACAGCAGGGACTTGGTCCAAACACCTCCTGGCATGTGTAACCAGACGTACTGCCTAACTCTCCGTCATTTATCTAGGCTATTGTCAGAGCATGTGAGTGATCATCAAGTCTGAAACAAAAGTGGTCCCCAAGTACAATTTGAACAAATTTATCCTTGAATCCATGAATGCCAGTTAGCAATCAGTTCTCCTTCTTGAGAAACATCAGTTTTTCCAAGCAAGTCTCAGACGCATAAGTCATGTAAAAAAAAATATTTTGTGGGGGGAGTTTACAAGTCCCTGTCACATTACAAATGTTTTTAGTAAGCTTGCTAGCTAGCTTGCTATTCAGCAACTACATTGTCCAGAATTTAACTTTTAACAATCATAATTTTAATCCAGTTATTTAACCAAATATTTAACCTGATGAGTATAGACTTAAATACACACTGTGTACTTACACACTGTGTGTTCTCAGCATGCAGTACATAAGCCACATCCATTCACAACAAAGCTATGTACCTCTGAAATTGTGTAAAACCAGATCATTTGGGAGTGATGACAACCCCATGATGTGAAGGCCTAATTTCTCAATGAGGCACAATACAGGGCAGCCAAGAAGAACAGGGGTACATCACTTTAAAGTCACATTAATAAAAAACAATCAGTTTTATTGAAGAGATGTTGGAAAATTGTCATTGAAAGATGAATTATGATTGTTTTCAGTACATAGAACCACACAAATGTCATATATTCAGGGGGAGCCAAAAGTTTAAGGGAACATAAAATACAGAATGCAAATATTTCATCCCAGAAATAGGAAAAAAGCGTTTGTATCTCCAAAGGATGGTAGTATGCTAATGACAAAGATTTGTTTAACGTTACCTGACATGGTAGAAGTTACTCGACTAGTAAGGAAAAAAAACAAGCGAAAATAGAGGCTGATGGATCAACACACTTAGAGTATAAAAATTTCAAACATTGTTTTACCCTCTCAAAGACATGTGCGTAAACATCTGCACTCTGAGGGCTATGATACAGAAATGAAATCTATCTTTTTACTCATCTGGTCCCAAACAACTGTTAGGTAAACTACTGCTCATATGAAAGGCTTAATCGAGTTTCTTAGTTTTCTGATAGCTCTGCAGTGGCAGCTTGGCACAGAACTTCCATATGAAAGGCTGAATAGAGAATATTAGTTTCCTGATAGCTCTGCAGTGGCAGCTTGGCACCGAAATGCAGTCACAGGCTGGAAAAGCTATCCTGCCCGCTGAGACCTTGGGTGAATTGAAGCCCTGACAAGTGTTCCTTTCAGGAGACAGTTAGTCATTTTTACACCCACTGGAACACCATATTAAATGTTGGGTCAGACGCGTGGACCAGCTCCCAGTATGCGCTGCTGCTGTGTGGAGGTGGAAGGGGCAAGGTTTCCCTCTACTGTTAAAATGGGCCTCATGAGAAAGCCCATTGTGTGAAAGTGTACATGCATACATAAATATATACGATATAAAGGGAGGTGTATATAACAGAAAAGAGCCTTCTTAGCAGACTCTGCTGCCATTCAGGATTCAGTAATAAAGACTGATGCTGTTACTGAAACATGGTGCATAATAGACTGGTTTTATTCATGATTTTAATCTTAGCAAGAAATTTGATTCTCAAAATATTATGTTATATTAAGTTAAATACAAAAATAATTAAGTAATAATGCACCACAAGTTACAATGGAGAAAATATATGGGAGTATTATATTTTGTAAAAAAGAGTGTAATGACCTAAACTTGTCAATGATTGGGCCGGTTGACAAAATATAAATGAAAATGTATGAATATGTTTATGTCAATGATTGGGCCTGTGCACAAAATATAAAAGATAATGTATGTATGTATGTTTTTGTATGTTATCAGTTATCAAAGCAATTTAGAAAAGTTTCATAATAAAAGTCTGCTTCACAACAGAAAGCAAGTCGTGACATATGACCTAATAGAATAAAAAGCGAACTAAATGGTTGCCATTACCCATAAAAATACCAACAGGAAACAAATAAACAATAAACGAATTTTTACACCGCGGTGTATGTCCAGTTATGGGAGTACTATAAGGATGCATAATTCCTACTCCTAAAATTTTGCAATGATAATGACGGGATACAAGTGCCAGTGATTGCCCTGGTTTAGACCAAAGTCCTGCTGAGTTTAGTATTCTGCATTTTGTTACCGAATTTGCATATATGCATGTGAATTGCTGCAGAAATAGGGGAGCTAGAAATATGAAGTATGTTTTATTGCACGTGGACTGGAGGGTAAAATGAGGGACTTTTATGTTGAAGTCAGCCAGCCAGTGGTTCCTGTAGTCGCTGGGGACGCTCCGGAGGACCTTGAGCACGCTTGTTGTTAAAGATAAAATTCTCAGCACATGTAAAGAGGAGGTATAAAATGGCCAGACGGTTGATGTAAGTGGTGTTATCTTGTGAGAGCTACTCTCCAAATATGTTACAATGTTGTAAAGTGGAGTAGTTCTGTGGCTTGTCCTTGTTTAGCCAGTAAAGAAGCTAAACTATTTAACATCAACCTCCTAAACAACCATGTTTACATCCACATTGCATGATCTCAGATCCCTCTAGACATCTGTTTTATCTGAGTGAGTTTGGTTTTGGTGTCAATCATGTCGAAGCTTAAATTTATTCAGTACACATATGCTCGTTTAGCTGCCATGGGTATTGTTATTAAAACTGGGCAGGGTTGGTTCATGTGGTAACTAGGAAGAGATGAGCATCTAGAAGCTAGGTTCTGGTTTAGTTACTGGGGAAAGTAAAATCAATGCTTATTTTGGGGCAGCTGGTGGTTAGGGAGTTACCCCTGCGATCAGATGGTCGTGGGTTCGAAACCTACGGCCGCTAGTGGCACCACTGAGGGAGCCTTGACCAAGGTATTGGCCACACACACAGACAGTAGTGGCCTGGGCACTTGTTCCCAGCTGTCCTGCCACTCAACCAGCACTTCTTAAACCTCACCATTAATTTAACTAGGAAACCAGTGATATACTCTGGGTGGTTTTAGTGGACATGTGCCTCTGGACGAATTGGTCATGCGTGTGAATCCTACATTCAACATGACACCCCGGGGTTCATGAGCAAGACCCTGCTCCTGGAAGACCCTCAAACCCCCACCCTCGCGGGGCACTATGACGGACCGCTCTACTCTTATACTGATTGACTGATGCAGCTTATACTGATTGACTGATTTTCCCAAATTCCAAAGAAAAAAGTAACACTTTTTTGTGGAATTAAATGTTATTTTTTCTTATTTGTGCAGTTATCCTATTTACCAGCTGGGGAACCCTCAGCTGAGGATTTTCCGACCCACCTTTGGTATAACTCTTGTCCGACCAGGCAAAGAACAGCCCCCTGACACAGTGCAGTTTCGTGTTTCAATGGAGTAAGTATTCAACGTCTTTCTGGCTTTTGTAAGTATGTTGTATGAAATATCTGTATGATTTTACAGACTCCGTGAATAATGTATCTGTAGTGAAATGTAGTCTCTGACCACTAGGTGGAGGTCAGATCTTATTAATGAAAGTTGTGTCCGCTGACATGTGTAACTGTGAGGTGCTTGTGGCTAGTTCAAAAACAAGCATCAGGATGCTCAAGATCATTCACTTGTAGATAAATGTAGTATGTAGCATAAGAGAAAATGTGCCAATTCTGGCAGTGGATTACTTTGTGAAAATGAAACAATAAAAACGTGACCACACCTAAGGCAGAAGTGGCCTAAATAAAGTAGTAAGTGATACTTTTCTCTTAATCTTGTCAGACCAAGAAGGGATCAGCCACATCCTGCTTTTGGCCTGGCCTGCTCAAGTTGTTTTTGTTTGTGAAATGCCTTTGCTGTCTGGAGATAAGCAGGATTACAGTATTTGTTGTGGATTATGTGTTTGTATCACAAATCCAGCATTTTCAGGTAACTTGTTAGGAATAGCAGTTAAAAGGAAGATGCAAAAACAGCAAGAGCCATTCATGAAATATCATTCAGATGTGCATTTTTTAGGACGAATGTCCTGGTCTGTGATGCTGCTTATCATTCAGTTTTGTTTACAGCTCACCAATGTGGCCACATGCCAATAAAACAACCCCCGGTCTGCTGATGACGTTTTTTCACAGACGGCAGCGTCCAGGCATTTGTTATTTCGTTGCGGCAATGTAATATGAAACAGGCAGTCAAACTGTAAATGAAGGGTCTAATAGTGGAGCTCTCATGCGAAGAGGACAAAGTGTGCTTTGTTTTCTGTTAAACCTGAGGGTGTACATCTTACGCCGTGACGCTGGAGCGCCACATCTTACTTATTATTCTGTCGGAAAGCGTTCCAAACCGCACAAGCTGGTAATCCTGCTATGTGTTAGCACTTGCGTAAGTGCAGAGGGGAAGTTTTACCTTCAAGGAGTTCAGTGTTTTGTTTTCTCAGCCTTTTGTTTTTTCAGTCTTTTGTGATCTTGAGCGTATCAGTCCACACTAGACATCCTCACCACCTGTAGCACAGTGCCAGTGCCATCTGGCCAGGGATTGAGCATAATGCAAAGGATCTTAACTGGGCCCAAAGACTTTGCATCCTCAAAAAGAGGCTGAAAGCAGACTGCCTTCGTGCATTAAATGTGGAAGAAGTCAGATAAACGTTTCTCAAAGCACTGCATCCCCCTCCCTCTTATCTATTTGACCGCAGACTTCCTCACAATATTATCATAGTGGCTTTATCTGTCTTTATTCGGCTGTAGGCTGCTGCAGCAGTCGTTGAGCTGATGTCAGTTTTTGTCCTTTCCACGCACTCTACGCTTTGTCATGTGAACGGTACAACCGTGATCTTCTCTTTTTAGTTTGTTCCAAAGCATTGGACAACTCCAGTCATTTTTATCTGAATCTTTCATCTGAATCTGGAGTGTTCTCATCCATCATTCATCTCCCTGTTTTTTTAGACTTCTGGGATGAATCACCTACTTAAAAGACTTAAAAGAGGCAGGATATGTGTGCGTGAGGGACTGTGTGGGTGAGGGAGGGCGAGAGAGTGAGCTGGATGAGCCGTGTTTAGAGATGAGCGTCTGTGTTGTTTTGAATACCTTTTATGTGTGAAGGGTGGGGTCCTTCTGAAACTCATAACGGGGAGAGAAGTTTGAACAACAGGGAGCAGGCTTGTGGGCTTGAAGAGGGCAGCACATGAAAAGATAAGCCGCACTGACCTCAAGGGAGCTGTTTAGATCCGTCCCTAATAGCCCTATAGCTCATTGCTTTTAGAAATCATGGCTTCTTGGTTTTGGCTACTTTTAATAATTGGTATTAGCCAGAATACTGACACTAATCTTTATAAAATCCATTTATATTGGTTACATATAGCTGATGAACATTTCGTACAATTTTTTTAGTTCCTAATCCTTACAAAATTGTAACAGTGCAATTCTACAAAGCTACTATGTCAATAGAATAAAATAAATTATACAGTTCAGGTCTTAACAGAATTGAATATTGTCGCTATTTCTTTATGGGTGCATTAACCACTACTGTGCATCTTCGCTTTTTGAATCAGTTTATTCATCATTAAATATTCATGCAATGTGAAGGACAGCTACTAAAAGCAACAGAGCACTCGTATAATGTCATGCACTCCATACTGACTGATACCCCAGTAGTTATGAATCAGCGTGGGAGAAACAGTTGGGTCAGTGTCGTCGGGGTTCTGCTACGTCATGCACTTTCAGGCACAGAAAAGCATCAAAGAACTCACATAATGTTGCACATATTACATTGAAGTAGCTTTGCTTCATTTCCTCTGTTGGCATGTGCTCTCTGTGCTCTGTGAAGCATAGCTACAAAGTAAGTGGACCCCATGAGAGCTACAACCCTCGCAGTTAATGATGGCTGCTACTTCCCATATTTGCAAGAAGGTTTTTAAAAATGTATCAAGTCAATGATAGGATAAGCCATCTTCTGTCAAGGCAACGGGCAGTGGAAAGCATGGGGCAGAGGGTCAAGCCTGGTGGTTTGGTCTTGGTTTAGATCATCAGGGGTGGTGATTTAGAGAGTCTTCCTGCTTTCTAATCAGGCGCGGTTTTTCCACTCAAATGGCTCGGAAAGCACCATGGGCTGATTACCATTCTGTTCGCTGACTGTTGAGGGTTTTCGCTTTCTAGGAATCCTCTCTTTCTTTCTCTCTCTCTCTCTGTCTGTCTGTCCCTCGCTCCCTTGCACTCCCTCTCTCTCCCTTCACCCCTCCCTGCTCTCTTTCATTAACTCATGCCTATGCACTGTTCCTCCTGTCTGTGTCACATAAAGCAGAATGTCAGGACTTGGTTTCCTCCATTCCTCAAAACATATCCATGATGCTTCATCGAAATAAAGTTTTTAGCAATAGTTATTTGAAGTGATGCCATCAAAGAACATATCTTGGCTCCCTAAAGAACTTCAATGGATCGTTCTTTTAAATCACTCCAATGACAATTTACCTTATCATACCTATTAGGTGGATTTTTTCATAAAACCATCCCCATAATTTTCCACAACTGTTCCTTTGTTCAGAAAATTAGCAGCCATATCACACTGCTGATTTAGTGTTACATTGGTTACTGAAATGCCCCAGCTTGGGATGAAAGCAGAGCAAAAGTTTATGAGATGAACACTTTAATTCATTAAAATGTGCAATTTGTTTGAAAATGTTAATTTGTTCAGTGTTTTAAAAACAGGAATGGAAGTAAGTAACTGGCCTTGTGCAATCTTGTAGTCTTGCCAGGCATTCATTCTGTTCATCACCTTTCATTGTTCAATGAGTCTAAGAGGTGCCTACTTGATAGGAAGTGGGGTCCATTTGACTGACATTCAAATGTGACCAATCACAGACTGTTATTGCATGATGAACAGGGGTGTGTGTCAGAACAGTGCTACAGCAAAACAGACCCACAGCAAAGATATATTAGGGGTATGCTGAGCGGCCGCTATTTGTATCTGTATTTGTTAAAGGGAAAACAACATCAGAATCTACTCCTGAACTTGAGTGTGTGATGGGGGGGAAAGGCGGGGGAGACGGAATACCTAAAAGTGAAAGTGATTAATCGGTCTCAAGTGAACACACCACTGTACACAGTGTGAACAGCACGAAATTCCTCCGCAGCATTGAAACCCATTCACCAAGTGAAGTAGCGGACAGCCATGAATTCTGCACCGGTGTGGAGCAGTGTGTGGAGATGGTACCGAGGAGTAGTGTGTGGGGTGCGGTGTGTGGGAACAGTACTTACTCAGGGTACCTCAGAGATTCCTAGCAGTCTGGAGGATCGACCCACAACTTTCTGGTTGCAGAGCGAAGGCCCAAACCACACGAGTGTGTAACGGAGGAGGTGGGGATTCCCGAATACAAATATATTTTAAAGTATTTGTCCGAATAAAAAACACATTATTTGTATATGTATTTGTCTCCACCCCTAAAGTGTGTGTGTCTGTGTGTGTGTCTGTGTGTGTGTCTGTGTGTGTGTGTGTGTGTGTGTGTGTGTGTGTATGTGTGTGTGTGTGTGTGTGTGTGTGTGTGT
>JBBKCR010000122.1:4783220-4806945 GCA_037577295.1 Ladigesia roloffi | reverse complement strand
TCCCACAGAGTGTGTGTGTCTGTGTGTGTGTGTGTGTGTGTGTTTGTGTGTCTGTCTGTGTGTGTGTGTGTCTGTGTGTGTCTGTGTGTCTGTGTGTGTGTCTGTCTGTGTGTGTGTCTGTGTGTGTGTGTATCAACTGATGCAACTGGCTTTTGCTCATTAATCAGTGGTATTTTGTGTATGTGCATTTTTTTCAGTATGTACAAAAGTACCGTTTTTAAAAAATTGGTCAACCAGTTCTTGAGCACTTTTGAGTTGGAACTGAAATGTCCAGAAATTTTTTTTTGTTTGCGAGATTTCTTGCTTGACTTGACTTTGATGAATCAGCTACAAGGAACTGTGCCCACAAGCAAAAGCAATGGATGCCTTCCATCTTTGCATATAACAGGACCAGGCTTTGGAGTTTTCAGTTTTGAACCTCATGCTACGATGGGAACGACTTTTTCCTGGTGCCTGAGTGTGTTCGTGGAAAGTCTTTTGAGAAATTACTCCAAAGCGTTCTAAAAATGTCTTCTTCCCTGTGAAACAAAACATTCCAAACACTATCTACTGGACCATCATGTTTGACATCTCCTCTAAACACTACGCTGTGTCTTGACAATAGCAAGATGTAGAATGTCCTATTTTCTTGGAACAGTCCTCTGACCATGTCCTTTATTCTGTTCCATTGCCTCCCCACCACTCCGTGCCCTTCATCTTTTCGCCTTGTTAAAGGATGTCCAAATTTGACGTGAGGAACTACCTGGAGAAGATCTACGGCGTTCCTGTCTCAGCAGTGCGCACTAGGATCCAGTACTGTGAGTAAACTGCCAGCCTGTTTTTCTCCAGCTGAACCACTTTAATCTGAATTATTAGTGAGCACCTCACAGGATTCACCAGCTCATCTTTTTACCATCTGTGAGGTCTTTAACACATTTATTGTAATGATATTTTACAATTTAGTTTCTTACATTCGACATGAAAAGATTCAGTGCCCTTTGCAGAGAGTTCTAAATGATGAAAGTTTCTGTCATCATACCCAATATGTGTATTTTTTCCCCCTATGAGCTTGTAGTGCCTTGCATTTACACATTGCTTTGTTTTTAAAGCCAGCAGTTCCAACTGTTTGCATTTCTGGTCTTTTGATTTCTGATCAAACCCAGCAGTAAGACTTCATTTTGTGCAGTATCAGCGGACATATTCATGAGAGACAGTGTTGCTTACCATGAGGGGAAAAAGCTAAACAGTCGTAAGCAAACCTCTTAGCCAATTACAAACTCCAGTGATTCTCAAACCACAGTCAGGACCTCACACTAAATCATTGGTCCTCTTCTTGTGGCATATTGAGACATTAGATATGCCTCTAGCTTTTGCCCTTCCTCATAGGTGACAGTATAACGTGATAAGGGAGCAACCTGCTAATACAGAGGAAAATTACTGAAGTGAAACCAAATTTCCGTTGAAACAGCACACTACTATAAAGACTTCTTTGCCGCTCTGGTATTTGCTGATCCTTTTTTGCCACACCACATCATAAAACAAACGGCAGAGCAATCATGCAGAGGAGAGTCATATTACAGAAGAATTGATAAGAGGCTTGGGGGGGTTTAGGGGTCACATGAGAGTAGGAGTAAGGAGTGGCTTGCATGATGTTGTGTTTTTTTTTTTCCCCACAGCCACTTATCTGTAAATCTGCTGCTCCAGCATTCTGACCATCATCTGTCCTAGGATGCCCTGTTTAACAAGGCAGCCAAAAGGTTATACAACCAGTTTTTGGTTTACGGTTGTATTTGTAAGGGCTTTTCTTTATGTAGAAGATTTTATGGACAAGCAAATGATTATTACAAGCTTCACCATCCCAGAAATTTGCAACAAGGAGGGATTTACTGAATGCAAGAGGGAATCACTTTTACGAGTGCCCTGTTGGGTTTTAGCCACTGGAAGCCCCATTTCCCTGGAGCACATTTTTGGACTAATGTTGCGGGGAGCCAGTGAGTTTGCTGCTTTTTTTTATGAGTGCCATATAAAATGCACACAGAAAAAAAAAAAGAATGGAACACCAATTAGATTTCTTAAAAAATTATAAAAACAACAAAGGGTAAGCGTTCCCTTGGTGCGTCAGAGCAGGTATCCCTGTCTGCGTCATGGGTTCCAGTCCATTGGCTGTGTAAAGGATGTGTGAGTGGGGCTCAGGGGCTCTGACTGCTCCCCAGCACTCAAGGGTTCCATTCTTTCCTCCCTGAGTGTGGTGGGGTATTTTGGAAGAGGTTGCCATGGCAACTTCTCTGTCCTGGGATTTGTAATGTGATAGCAGCCAAACCGCAACCCCAAAGCAGGGAGAACATTTTTTGAAGGGTATGGAGTATGTGTGGGGTGCGATTTGGGGGGGGCGGGCGTTATGTGGAGGACCGGAGCTTCAAACACATGAACAAAAGCAAGTCTTTTCACCTGGTTTAGGGGAGTAACCCAGCTGACCCCAAACTGAGGAGTCCCCCATCCTGCTTTTGCCTCTACTCAACCATCAACCATTGCCTTAGAGGGGGTGTTGATTTTACTGAGAAGACTTCCCCTGAGTGCACTGCAGTGATTACATGTAGCACACACGCACACACACTCCCTCATGTGACTTATTTTAACACATTCACTTCATAGGCCAGAGATGTTCTTTGAGTGAAAATGGACTCAGCTGTGATATTTTACTGTTGGTCTTTTCCTCTCTCTTAGTTTTTTTTTCACTCAAACTAAATGTGGTAGTGGTTGAGGGGTTTGGAAGATGTTTTCTTCCAAACTGCTTCCTTTGTTTCTTGGCAAAATTTTCCAGGAGCCTTTTAACGATGACATCATGCCCAGCTGGGAAAAGGTTAACGTGCTATTCCCAGTCAACAGAACAGAAGACAAAACCTGCCCTTTTTCATTCTCTTTAGTGATGGGCCGATCCACTTTTTCCAGTTCCGATCCGATTCCGATACACGACTGCCGATACCGATACAGATTTCGAAATCTGTTTTTTATTTTAATATTAGCATTTTTTGTTGTAAGGTAACATCACAGAATAAATCAAGTATTAATAGAAAATCAAAACATATACACAACTACACTGAATTTAAAGGTATTCCCAAAGAAATTATGTCACACTTAAAAAAAAAAAAAGGTAACAGCCACCAATGCACATTTTTTTTAAATATCAAAAACACAACAATCTTGGGAGAATCATTTCAGTAGATCAAGTATCATGGACATTCTAGCAGCAACAAATGTATAAAAAAATAATGTGCATATTAAATTACATAAATTAGGAGACAGGACATGGGCAGAGTGTAACCAAAACAATTGTGTATTTAAGGTGGACTGGCATTACGAGATGCCCAACTTTAGACTCATTGTTTTTTGAGAGATCGAGAGAGGGTGAGAGGGCTAGAACAGCCAACAAAAAACACAAAATATGAAAGAACCCCAAAGTGGTCTTGAGGGAGAGCTAGAAGTCTTCTCTCATATTCCTTTTGCTTTTAGGTTGTCTGCTGTAATTTTGTTGCACTTTTGGACAACGTCAACAAGTGTCTGCTGCCTGGTGTCTTTTCCCCTGTTTGCTAGCACCTCCTGGTACTCTTTGTTTAAAAATCGCTGCAGGTGCTTGATTGAATGTGTTGTAATGTGCGACGCAATCATACTTCCACCCCTCGGCACGCCAGCTTTGCAAACATTGCATTAGCCGTCTTGCTTTTCGGCGTTTATATATTTAACCCGGTACTGATATAATATTGGATCGGGCCCATCCCAATTCTCTTAAGAGGGTTTAGGTTTTAGCTATCTGCAGTTTTTAGTAAGGTAGAATTTTTGCTTTCTAAGCTTTCATTTTGGAATTAAAATCATTCTTGTATTGCGACAACTTCAGTCATAGATTACAAAATAACAAAAGCAGTTTGAAATGTGTGTGTTGGATATATTGACAGGAAGCAAGATAGCTGTTCAGAAAATATGTCCACTTGAGGCTTGTAAATGAATAGTTCATACAGTAATCAAAATATACATTATATATTACAGTTATTACTATATATGTATATATATATATATATATATATATATATTTTTTTTTTTTACAGGCACTAGATAACTAATGAAGCCTTTCTCTCTTTCTCAGGTACAAACAAGAAAAGGAACCACTTAAACCAGCGTGTGAAGAGGCCAGATTACAAAGTGGCATACGTTCAGCTGGTGAGTGTGAATCCCATGTTCTGTAGCAGACAAAAAGGCCCCTCACCTGCTGTGAAGCAGCCTGTTACTCATCCCACTGATCACCTTGATGTTTAGAAGTTGTGTTTCATTAATAAAGGACAATTTAAAGTGGAGAGAATCAGCTGTAAAATAACCTGCAGTGGTGTCTGTCACAAATTAATGGGAGTGACTGCGTTATTGACTGTATTGAGAGTTATTAAACAGAACAGTCCCCCAGAGGAAATGGGGGCTATGTGGGCGTTTGAACCCTGAGGTTTTGTCTCTTTTCTGAGGGTTTGTCGCAGCTTATGTTCCTTAAGGGAACCCTGAGGCGCAGGTAGCCTTTGATGCGAAAACCTCACCTTATTGTAGTCTACTCCCAGCGTCCTGGTGCTGTTTGTTTACTTTCTGTTTCTCCTTGTCTCCTTCGCTCTCTCACACTTGACCCACTCGTGAGAGAGAAGAAGCAATCTGGGTTCGCACCTCAGCTGAAGGGGACAAGAGGTCGTCTTTGGTTACGTGCCAAATGTGTTGCAGGAAGTGTGGTATAAAGTTCCTAACAGGGTATAGCTCTTATGGCAGACAGCTGAGAGTTTTGTTTCTGTGGGCATCGGAACGCCCAGATTGGTCTCGTTCCAGAAGCAGCACAAGCTGCTGCGTTCACACCTGCACTTGGGTTGAGTCCTGGGCTGTGGCTGTGACCTGCCGTTTGAAGTCTGCCGCTTTGAAAGGCGTGAAAATATCTTCATCTGATCTCTGATCCAATCAGAAAAGCCTCTTTGTGTTCTGATGTTTTCAAGTTTGCCAGAGAGGCATCAGGTGGTTCATACTCCCTTTCAGGCATCAATCCGGAAATGAATTAATAATTGGTATTGTCAAAACACAGCCGTTTGTAATGGGATATATAATTGAAGCACATATTAATATTTTAAAGGGGAACTTCCTCTGAGAGGAGCTGAGTCACTTCTTTTGTGACTTTGTGCAGTCAATTTAATCTTCTCTCCAACTCTCATCTTCAGGTTGCCTGAATTACTTGCCCAGCGCTTTATCTTCCGTAGTATCGGACAGTTCATTGTTTACGACATTTTCACATATCTGTGTGAAGTTTTTTTCAAGCAAAAAAATCACTCGCTAAATTTACTGCAGAACTGGACGTCTCTAAATAGCATGTTTATTTCTTTATGAATGATACAAGCCCTTAAAAGCTGGAATTCTGGATAAACATGTTGATATGAAGCTGAATTTCAGAGAGAAAAAACACACTGCCCAAGAAAAACCCTCCTTTCTTTTCAGTGGTGGGTAAAAAACAAGATTGTTCCTAATTGACACCACATGTGGGGGAGTGTTCTGTGGTCTGATATCCACAGCGGTTCCCCCTGTTCAGCCCCTCCCCCACACACTCCATAAGCTAATATTCCTGCGCTCGTACGAGGGAGAGCTTTCCTTCCCTTTCCTTCCCCCTGTGTTTTACAAACTCCAGGCTTGCAGAGAGTGCCAGGCCTCTGTTAGTGAGGTTTCTCGATGGCCACTTACAGAACAGACGTGGGATCGGGGCAGCGGGGAGGACCGCTGGAGGCAAAGGGGGAAAGGAAGGAGGGTGGAGGGTACATGGGACGGGTGAAACAGGGGAGGTGACTGAGGGCATGCTGGAGCCGTGCCAGAACAGGGAGGTCCAGAGACGGGACAGGGAGGTCTTGAGCAAAATAAAATCTTGAGAGAATATCTAGACTCCATGTAATAACTGTGCAAGTCAGTCACGCTCCACTTTGTAGTATCCTGAGATATTCTGGTGTTCTCTGAAAGGTCATGACCAGCTTTGTACCCGCACAATGATGGGCTGTTGTGAAGTCTCGTGGCTTGCATAATATACATGTGTGCTACTGTCATTTATTTAGCTGAATAATGGCAATTTCAATTTCAAAAATATTGTTAAAGAGAGTCGCCTGAGGAAAATAGATGGCAGATGTGTTGGGTTAGACCAAAAGAGTTGGTATCCAGGATGAAATTGATCACATTCAGTGCCAGAATTTGTCATTTTCGCGCAAATGGATAGAACAGCTAAATAGAAGGCTTGCATTTTTCACACTAAAAATAAAGTTATCACACATTTCTTTAAACATAGACTTTGAACTGTTAATGGAGCAAAACTGAAACATTTCAGTGCAGTTTATTTATACTGGAACAGAATTCATTTTAGATCCAAACCAATATATTTAATTCATTGAAATATATTTAATCATGACAATTTTGTGTGAATCAATTGATTGGAAATGACCAAAGGTATTAGATTAGACTCAAAGAAATTGACCTTTGAAATGGACCTGGTTAGACTCCCTGCCTTTGTGCAAACTGGGATGTATATTTTGTGAAGCGTGAAAATGTGTTGAAGATGTGGGTTTCTGGAGGAATTCTGTTGATTTGAAACATAAAAACTACAGTTTCCGATTACTTTACAATTTTAATTTCTTGGATGCCTCCTTTGTGGTTCTGAATTTCTTTTCAGGCTCTGCGTATTGCTGTCAACCAGACTTCATATAAATTAAGCAGTGGGTTGTGTGGACAATAGTCTGGGTTTGAATGGCAACGAAGTGAGGAGGAAACTACTTTATATTTCTGGGCATGCTGGGTTTTGGGGAACCCTTCATATCACTCTCCAAGGTAACACTGTTTTCCCAGTCCAGGAGACCATAGTGTTATTGTGCAAAAAAAAACGCAATCAATAGCTAAGCTGCCAAAACACTGTTTATCTTCCTTTTAGCTTTACTCCCACGTTGTTCTGCAAAGAACGTGTGCGCGCTGTTTGGTAGCAGAATGTGGCTGTGATTGCTGTTGCTTATTGTTGGTTGTTAAAGATCTTGTTGCCCAGTCTCTGGACCCAAGTGTGTTTTTTAGGGCAGTGTTTCGGCCTGGGCCCAGCTGGTAACCAGGCTACCTTTCAAGATAGATCACCCTGTTCTACATGGGTTTAAAGCATACTTTCCTCAATTACCAGGGAACAAAACACTGTGAAACTCTATCTGACTGAGGCACACTGTTATTTTCCTTCTCAAATAGTTTCCTTCTTCTTATACTGTGCCCTTTGCCCCCCAGGCAAATTAACACCCATTTAGTTTTGCTGGAGAGCATGCATTTGGTGTGAAAGCCCAGATTTGGATCTGATCAACACTAGGTGGCAACGTTTGGCTTTGGTTATTCTGACTGAGCGCTGGACCTCAGAACCTCTGTGTTATGGATTCTTTGGGGCTAAGGGTACAGTAAGTTTGATCCATCAGCAGCAAGGGGGAAGGTGCGGAGCATTTTCCAGCCAACAGCAGGAAAAAATCCCCCGCCATTCCACTTCACAGGCGGCTTCCTGCTGAATCCTGGATCTCAACACACATGCATGCTAGTTGCTGAATCAGTAGATTCTCTCAAAGTGGAAATCCTGCTATCTGTGAGGAATTTTATTATCCCAAACCATTTGGATCATAACTCCTCCGTGCCTTCCTCCTGCTCACCTTGTCACGCAATTCATGTTTTTCACGTTTTTGTCCAAGCTAAGAAAACATTACTGAACTGCACTGTTCAGGGGTCTCTGTAACTGTTCTTTGTTAAATGTAAGAAAAGGATGTTTTTACTTGAGAAATTGGACCAATCTTATTTTAAAAAGTTAACCCCCTCCCCTTCTTTTTCACTAATATGAATTTTGGATGCTGATTTTGAAATATGTAACAGAAGACAATATCTAACAAGATTTTGCAATTTGTCATTAACGGTGCAGAGTTTCGTAAGAGCCAGAACATGGCAATGGAGAGCGCAACATGAATTATGGAAGGGAAAGCAGGGTCTCTGGCATCCTGTTTGAAGACAGCTCACACACACTCTGTTAACTCCCCAGCGGACAGCCCCTGCGAGACGGCTTCTGGAGGAGCCAGCAGACGCAAGGAAGGACATGATACTTAACCCCCCTCTTCCTTAGATGCCTTGTGCCTAGTGGGTTCTATCATTTCCTGCAGGTCACTCTCATTTAGATATCATTGTAAACACTTTCAGTCATAAAACCCTTTGATTACTCTTGACCTTTTCCCTCCTCGTTACTACTTTGATCAGTCTCTCAGCATGGAGGCACCACCCAGCTTTATTTTGGTATCATTTTCAACATAAATTCCTGAGATACTGGCACTGCTCTTCCTGTTATGGTGCCAACTCCGTCATTTTCCTGCTCATTGACTATTTGTTCATCTTGCTTGATTTGCCATTGTGTGCTTCTAATGGCGGAGAAGGAGGGAGGGGTCCAGACATCATGATTGCTGGTGGAATTTCAACACTGAGTTTATCTTTGGGTGCTGTTGACAGGGTCCAATATCCTGGTGGCCCAAAAAATAACTCGGACAGGCCTCAACAAGCGGACGGACGGGTCGTGCTGTTGTCAGGCAGAACCTCGTGGAATGAGTGACTCAATGGTTTTAAAAAAGAGAGAGACAGAGACATGACTGATTTCTGATACAGCGCTGAAAGTAGCCACTGCCACCCCTCCCTCAGACTGGCTCCTTGGCTTGGCTGTATTTATTTAACAAGCCGGACTCCATGCCAGATGATTGTCTAGAACAACACAGAGGGGAAAAACAATCTCTCAATTGCAGTGGAAACACGCTTCTGTTTTGCAGTAATGGGTGAAATGTCTGGCTTATAACTGTTCTCAGTGAGGAAACATAATACATTTTGTTTCATTTTTCCCTAGCACCACTTTTCCCTGGCATTGAGGTTTCATTAGAGTGGTTACGGGAACAAAGGCTCGAAAGCCTTCTCCCCTGCTTGGCTCTTGTGGGGCAGCTGTGTCTTGGCACCGGGAATGCCATGCATGAATCATGTTCTCAACTGCTGTGGGCAGTTGGTTTTGACAGCTGGGTCACTCGACTTGTGTTCAGAGGAAGTGTGCTTTGCACAAATGCTGGCCCACCGCTGTGGGAGATGGAAGGTGTCAGGGGCGGCGAGTGGACAGGCAGGTTGGCGCAGGCCCAGATGGACCTTAGATAGGACAGATCTGCTTGTCTTTCCAAAAATCTGCTCGGAAGTGCCATTGGGTCCATGCTGTTTCGCACAGTAAGGGTGAGGGGGGGACAAATTTGACACACTCAGACAAAACCGTGCCCTGTTTATGGCCATGCTTTGCCTGTCATAATAATTTGTTCCTAATGATGCAACTTTTATGATACCATTTTTTTTTGGTAGGCCTAATATATGATGTATGGTCGGTAGTTTTAGGCCACACAGTAACCCCTTCAGAGGACAGTGCAGTCCAATACATTTAACAGTAACTTAGTTTTTGAAAGGATTGTTCAGTCGTGTCTTACATCTGTTTCATGCATACTGTTTTTGTGGGACATGAGCAACAAGGCATTGTGACTGCTGACAGGCGTTGGTCATTCACACATCGTGAGAGACTACCTGTTTTTTTTTCAGGTAAATGATCACAAAAGTCACTGTGTGACTGGAAAAGTCTCTGATTAGACCATGCAAGGACTGACCTTTCTTCTTCAGCCACAGTGTGGGCAATTTTGCTGTGTGCTTTGGGTCACTGTCATGTTGGAAGGTGAACCTTCCTCTCACTGACAACGTTCTGGCAGAGGGCAGCAGGTGATCTGGAACAATTTGAGGGTATTTGGTAAGGATTTTTGCCAAGTACTGATTTTTTGTCCAGGTGATCGGCCGATATTGATGTCGATTCTGATGCTTCAAGTTTATATAACTGATATGTAAGCTACCTGTTGACCATTCACTTTTTTCAGATAAAGTAATACTATAAATGTTGCATGTGAGGAAGTGTGTGTTTTCTCCTATTGTGTGTGTGTGTGTGTGCGAGCATGTGAGATGTCACTTGTGTGTGTGTGTGTGTGTGTTAGGGCTGAAAGATATATCTTTATCGTATCTATATAGAGATATGAACTTTCAAGATATTAATATCGAAAAAATCAACAATATCGCGATGTAGATTTCCCCTCTCCGCGCTCGCCCCTCCCTGGGTCTGTCACAGATCCGGATTTATTGTTAAAGCAGAGCTGCAGTAAAATGTTAGATTTGTAATTATTTTTTTTGGTAATTTATGTTAATGTTGATGACTGGCAGTGAATTTTTTTATATTATGATGTTTTATTTTTCTGAGAAATGCTTGGTTTTCACCGAACCCATAGTCATATCGTACCGTATCGATATCGAGATATCTGGCATGAAAATCGAGATATGAAAATTTGTCCATATCGTTCAGCCCTAGTGTGTGTGTTCGGTACCCGCCCCTAGTCCTCCCGCATTGACGTCATCAATTGTGATCGGTTCCTAAGATCGGTGAGTTTAACGAGTCCCGATCGAGTCATAAAGTCTGATTATCGGCCGATATCGGTCGTCCGCCAATCGGTTCGGAGCATCACTAGTATTTGGGTCCATTCATTTTTTCCTCCTATCTTGTGTAGTGCCCTGGTTCCTATTGCATATTGGCTTTCCGCCAGATGTACCATTTGGTGTCCAAGTAGTTTGATTTTGGTCTTACCTGACCATAACACTTTTGTTCCACTTGGCTTCAGAAGGTGCATTGCTCAGTTAAGACATAATGTGTCTTTGCTTGAGGAGTGGGTTTTTTTTTTGTGGAGCACTTGTGATATTGTCACATGTACACTATGACCACTCTCTTTACCATGAATTCCAGGAATTGCTTAAAATTTGCCACAGTCATCTTGATGGCTTCCCTGACCAGTTTCGTCCCTGCTCTTCCGTTCAGTTTGGAGGGATGGCCTGGTCTGGGGAAGAAGATCCAAGTAGTACCAAAGACTTGACTGTGTTCATATGGATTGATAAAACTTGATTCTTTTTGTAGCTGTCTCCTGATTTGTTCCTGTCCCTTAGAACTTTGGACAGTACCTTGCCTCCCATAATTGATTGTTTACTTTGTTACACTACCAAGCATTGAGGTGCTCCAGGAATAGCTGTGTTTTTATTGAACTGAACAAAACAAAACAAAATACAATTGATTACAGGTGGAAACCAGTTAGCATGGTTCACAGTAGAGAAGGTGAGTAGTTACACCTGATTAAATTTATGAGCATTTTTAAGAGGGGGATTTATTGTTTTTTGTTTTGTCTCCGGACCTGTTGTTATCATCTTTCACTTGGATAAGTTACAGTAAATACGGCAGGAATTGTTTTGCACAGCAGGAATTTTGTTGTGTGTGTGTTCTCATTTCAGGCTGCAAAGCAACTAAATTTTAATATTTAAAGAGAGTGATTCTTTCCTATACCCACTGTAAGGCATAAAAACCTATTGTATTTGTTTACCCTCAACAACTTTCTGATTTATAATTGAGCAGTTGTTTTCAGCATTGTTGACCTAATGGAAAATGTGTAGGCAGCAGAAAACATTTAACTCGTATTTCTCTGAACAAGGTCATGAATATTAATAATTGAAGAATTTGAATGTTTTATTTAGGTTTTATTTTTATTTAGTTTTGTTCTTTGGTTGGTGTAGTGAAGTTGAAGGAGAGTGGGGTTCGATTGAACTGGTTGAAACACCACACAGCACCAATAAGTCCTTGGGCAAGACTCCTAAATGTACAGCCTGCATCTGTCATAAGTAAAAAGTCCCTTTGGATAAAAAGTGTGCCAAATAATGTAGATTTAATAGTTTAGGCCCAATAGTAGTTATCTGAATACAGTGCTGCTTTCATGACATAACTGGGATGATCTGTGAAAGCTAGGACCTGTTAAAATTACCACCAAAATGAAAAAGGCATTTTGCATTCACACACAGGTAGTATGTGTCAAACAGGCCTTAGCGAATACATTTCCAGTGGCAAGTGACCATTATCAGATTCATTTAGTGAAAGACTTTGCTTTCCTTGTGCTCAGAGTATCAGCTGTTAGTGTTTTGTGTGCTGCATGTCCATAGGCTCTGTTTCAAGTACATCCGTACTCCTACATCAACAAACCAAGCCCATACTATTTTGTCGGTTGCTGTGGTTGAAGAATTGCACCAAATTTGCGCATTTGGGATGAACCGAAGGTCATGGGCTGGGTAAGAGCAGCTTGCTCTTGACTTGTGGTCAAGTCTGGGATTTTTTTATTTGTTTGTCTCAACCTGCGTCTTCTCTGCTTTTGACCGACTTTAATATTTTTCCCTCACACGCCCTCGCCTGGCATTTGCATTACCCCATCAAGAACCATAAGTTATGTCCCAATCAGCTGTGTTTCAGACACCCCTCCCTACCATTTCTGTTACCACTACTTTCTCCCCTTCGCTGATTAGGGCTAATTTCTGGTATGGTGTGCGTCAAGACCTAGAGATATGAGGCATCTAAAGGCAGCCAAATACTTGTGGTTCATGTGTATCAGTTTGACAGGCCAGGCTCTGGACCCAGAGGAAGCAACAGTGTGGCCCACCCAGTGAGGCTGGCAGAAGAAGCTGTTTACAAGCATCTCCCTGCATTTTCTTAGTCTCTTGTCTGGTAACGAACTTGTTAATAGATTTCCAATGTTACGCAAACAGATCCTGCCAAAATGTACACATTGGCAAATACACTTGAAAATGTTTAATTTATGAGTTTATCCTTCACTTAGTTCATGATGCAAAATATTGTTGTTGAAAGGGACTTGAAGAGAAAAAAGATTGGCCTCCCTGAAGTGTTAATGGTGCACTTCCAGGTCTTAAACTCCTGCAGACATTTTTTTGGATATTCTCTGGGAGAAGGATTGATTGATCTTTGATGCTGCTCACTTTTTGACCTTTTCCTTTAAACAGCAAACCCTTCAGTGTGCCCCCAACCCAGTAAATACTAGAACTCTTTCCGCTTGCCTACTGAGACTGCCTGCAGAGAAAGGTGAATTCTAAAGATAGATAGTAATTGCTGTCAGCATCAAAACTTCACAAGCTGTTTTTAAGATGTTTGGAAAAAGTCATCTGTCCTGAACATTTTGTGAAAATTAAATGATGTAAAGACCAAGGCTGTTACGATTAAAACGATTACTGAAACAAACATTTCATAAAAAGTAATTGAAATGAATGAAAATGAAAAAGCGTGAACAGAAGATAATATCATAAGTAGCTTTTGGTGGTGCCCCTGAAAAAGCCGGATTGTGCACCATAGTATGTAGTATTAATGTATTAAGAAAAATGACTGTTCGGTTGTGTATATGATGACTTAATGAATCAGTAAAATATTTACCAGATGACTTGCTTAATTATGTTATTATTTTGTAGGTTTAGGGTTTAGCTGCAAAATTAATATGTTGCAAATTTGTTGTGTTTCCCCAAAACTGAGTGGGAGTTGCTACAGGCAAGTCAGTATGAAAATAAAGCCATTTGTAGGAGAAATGTGCACATTTTAGCATTTTAGTCACTAAGTTCAAAATGCAGTTTTCCCCAAATAAAAGTAAGTTCCTAGTAAAAGTAGTTAAGTGTTGCTAAATGCATTTTGAAAATAAAAGTTGTTAGCATATTATAAAAGTTTGTAAAACTAGCAACAAAATTGCTAAGTTGGCATCACCCAGTTAATGCTGGTCCTTTCAGATCAGCCCAGGTCATGCCAGCTTGTTTCTGTTTAACTGATTGTGAGATTATGAGACACAACCTACTGGAGGTCACTGAGGGTTCATGTTCGGGCAGCTACACAATCATTCTACATAATTAGGGACATTTCTATATCTTGAATCCAGCGTGTTTAACCTTTCTTCCACAGTCTTGCAAAAACTAAATGCCAGCTCTACATTCTGCGTTCAGTTTTTGAAGAGAATCATCCCCACAAGATTTCACAGTATTGATTTCACATACATTCCTGTCCTGCAGGACACACATTTGTCCAAACAACATTCTTTGCTACCCAATAACATCAAACCCTTTGTTCTTCTTCTGATGCTGTTTTTGCTGGGTTTTCTCTTTTTTCAGTCTCTGTTATATGCTGCCCTGACTCCTTGTCTGCCTACTAGGGTTTTTTTTCAACAAGATATTGGACATTTTCTACTGTACCCTCTCCAAAGGTGCAAACACTGAATTGTGGGTTGGGGGATGGGGGGGTTGACTCGAGAATGGTTGGAAGGAACCCAAATACAATGTTTGTGTTCCATGCTAGATTTCTTTTTATTCCCCTTTTCTTTGCACATTGAGAAGCTTCATGGGAAGTGCCTGTATTAGATAGTCCAGCACCTTGAGGGAAACAAATGTTTGAACATGTCTGTTTAAGCCCTGCCCTACTACTGCTCATGTTGTGCAATTCACTAGTTGAGGTTCAGTGGAGTGTGCAGTGTATACATTTCAGATGGCAATATTAATGTTTTACTCCACTGCTAAATCAAACTACGGAAGTGTGCTCCACAACCCCAGACGAGAGTTTGTACACATCACACGCAAGCATATATGCGGGCCGTCGTCTGCTGCCAACAATAACAGAATAGTGAATTGTTTAATGTTTTAATGTGTGTGGTTGTTTTGACGATCTGAATATGGTGGGCTTTCTTTTCTTTGCTCTTTTGCTAATCAGCCCAGTCTCTGTCCCTGTGAGTATTCTTCCAGTGTTTATGTCCAAACCTCTGAGTCCAACTCCAGATTGTCATGCAAACAGGGTCCCCCTGTCGGCCTCAGCTTAAATGTGTTTTTCTCTGCAGCAGAGTTTACTACAGGTGAAAGGAAAAGGCATTTTTGGCATCACTTTTGGTACTCTGTTACCAAGGCCCTGTTTTTAATAGGTTTGGTTCTTGTACTTTAACTTGGCTGAACTCTGTGTTTATAGTGTGGGGTTTTGCATTCCTAGATGGTTGAGTTTGAACACCACTACCAAGCTTTGGAGGCCTGTCTGTTGATATTAGGACCCCCCTCCACCCTCCCTCGCTGTAAAAAAAAAAAAAAAAAAAAAAAAAAAAAAAACACACACACACTCCTTCATTGTGGTACTAAAAGACAGGCCCAAATAAGAACTCAGCCTGTAAGAAATGCTGGAATTCAAAATGCGTTTGTCCAGAGCAGCACTGCTTCTCATTAGCTATGGCTTACAGCAATCCCCTTGTTTCCTCTACCCAACTTTGTTTTATCGCTGTAACAACATTGGTGAGCCCTGATACAGAGAACTAGCAGCACCACCAGCGTGTAGCGGCTGTGTTTAGAGAGACCAGTCCACTTCTAATGATTTGTGTTTTCCCCCCTTTCTTAGAAATGAACTCCTCATTGTCCTCCTAGTGGGACCAGGCCCTTGAAATGTGGTGATCTATGCATTTTTGGAGTGTTAGACAAGGACCCACATTCCGGAAAGGGGTCATAATGTTCTCTCCCCATCCTGTCCAACTAGTGAAAAACCTGAATATATGAAAGATTTATTTATTTTTCTTGTCGCTTGCTAATTAATTGATAGGCCCTCCCCTCTGAAGCTCATTCCATTGCAGTGATTGGGAATAGGAATGCTTCTGCCCAAATTCTGCCTTGTCCAGCAAAGCAAATGTTTCCTTTTCCTTTGACTTTTTTACTTTGACGGCCCTGTTGTGTGTGCTTTCGCATGAAACAATGTATACATTTGCTGTTCAGAATGAGCCATAAAGATTTATTGCATGGTATTTTATGCCTGTTCACCTGACAGGCGGAAGGTTTTTATATTGTACCCAGGAACATTCAACCAGTTATATTTACTAGAATAAATGTATGACAGTCACTGTCTCCAGATGTTTCAGTGAAGTTGCATGAAGTATGAGTAGTGCATATGTCAGCACTTAACTCCTAAAGAAAAACTTTGCTATTGCTGCTTCATGGACTCAAACCATGTCCTAAGCTAGAAGGTAAAATGAGTAATACTAGGAGACTCCTGATGTTTTGATACTTCTGAGTGTACCAGGGGAATGTTCACTCCCTTGGTCAAGCCCCTTCATGTAGACAAACTGCTGCTGTGTTTATATTAAGAAGCGTCTCCTTAATCTTGTTTGCTTGTTGACTTGTCATGACCTTATTTCTGTATGATAGGGGGTTATTTAGGAATAGACTGCATTCACTCCGAAATGTTTTCAGTTGGGCTTATGTCGTAAACCAAGTTTCAGCATCAAACAGGATGAAAAACAGGACTTCTGGAGTGAACATATGTGGCGAGGTCTTGGTAAAGCAATGGTAAATTGGAATTTACACCAGTGGATAGAAGCTTATGATTAGAGTAGCCTGAGTTCAACAGCACACTCATGTCGATTATCTTCTCTTAAACTTAAAGGAATGCCTGCTTTCCCCACAGAGCCAGCAGCAGACCTTCCAGTTTCCAGATATCTTCCCTGAAAAGGAAAAAAAGCATGAAGAAGGTTCCGCAGAGGAGATGCAGGAGCGATTCATGGAGGATGAGCGACAGAGGCAAAAACCAGACCCCAGGAGAGGAGGAGTCACTGAATGGTTCGGGCTCTAGACACAACCCCTTCCAACCCACGACAGAAAAGATGAGAACTGCGTGTGGGATGTTTCTGTGGTAACACCAGGTCATTTGCTGGAATATAATCAGAAACTGACCTATTTGAAAGAGGCACTTCTAATTCCTGCACATGTTCTTTGCAGCTTTTCGGCATACCTGGACAAAAGCTTTATCTTTTTCCAGCATTTTGGGAAATCACACCTGAGCCCCTGAAGGGTTGTCTGTTTATTAGAGGTTTCCAATATTCCTATAACAGAGGGAAGATCAACAGTATCTCTCACAAATATGTCCTCCATGTCTTGTGTTTCTTTCAATTAAATGTCATGTCTCATGTGTAACAGCCCTTGTCTATGAGACTTTCAAGTATGGACTATAGTAAGAGCGAAAAAGGTCTGACATTGATCATGTGGGCATGGTTTTACTGTTTCAGAAATACTGACGGGCTGTATGAGGACAGTTGGTTTGCTTGGATATATTTAACATTAAAAGATCTGGGAAATCTCTGTGTCATTTGTTTTTTAAAAAATAATTTTTAAAGACCTTAGGACCTTTTAAACTTCTGACCTTCAGCAAAAGGTCCTTTGGTGTAGAAAGATATACTGAAGCTGTAAAAAGTCGTTTGGTTAGTAATCATGTGCAAACTGCTCAAGACACGTCTTCATCCAGCACTGATGAAAACAGCTTCTACTGTAGTTATCCTTCACCACACATTGTTGCGTAATCCCTTGCCAATTCTCATACCAGAGAGGCTGACCTCACCCGGCCAACCCAGTGATCGCCAAGGAGAATGTCAATATTGATAGCATTTGTCCATTGTTTCGTGCTCGGAAACGAGCACCCCCTGCATTGCCATAAAGCAATTTGATTTAAGGCAAAACAAAAATGCTTTTAAGGCAGCAGCTGGACAACAAAGAGAACCCCAGATTCCTGTCCTGTGTCCTCACCGCGTGAAAGTTAGGAAATCTTGCTCAGCAGTTGCCAAGCCCCCCTGCAACAAGAAGACTACCCCACTCATCTCTTGCCCATACCTATAAAAATCTGGACGCGCAGAACATTTCTCACAGTGCTGATGATGCACCTGGCACTGTCTTCCTGTTTGCTCATGTACCAGGGTTTAGGACGGTTCTTGACTCAGACAAGCATGGATGGCTAATTACAGTCCAGTGCCTGGAATTGTAGTTAGAAATTGAGTAATGTTAAAGTGTTCCAAGTATTCCCTTAGAATTACCCTGAATAAAGCTGGAAGGCAGACGACTCATTTATTGCTCCTCAAATAACACAGCCTTAATACACCTGATTAAGTTGATCATTAAGGATGTGGTGAGATGATTAAAGGGCAACTGAAAGAGAAAATACATCTGAGGTAGAAGGTTCCATGAAGTACTCATTTGTCTCAGCAACTGTTACATTTTTATCCCACTCTTCTGCTTTATTTACATTCACTTTCTGTTTATTTCTGCTCTATTTTCTCTATGCATACAAGCAGATCAATGCCTTTCTTTACCGCCATCTAGGAATACATCTCTCTCTCTGGATATGCGTTATCCCTTCTGTCTGTCCCTGTTTTTTTATTATGTGTGTGTGTGTGTGTGGGTGGGTGTGTGTCTTATGAAGTGTACAGTACAAGTCTTTTTTTTACTGTCTGGCTGTGAAAAGCTAATGGAATGGGGGCTAAATATTTTAAATAGACTTTCAGTTTTTTCTGCCTTCTCATTCAGGACTGTGGAAGAACTGTGAGCATGACCCTATTTTATTTATTTTTTATTTTAAGTTTGGAACTGACATGACATCACTGGCTCATTTTAGAAAGTGAGGCACAAGAAACTTAGATGTCAGATAGTAACACAAACTCAGCTTCATTTTTTTTTTCTTATCCATATCACACTGTTACGCTATTGGTCAGTGTGATCCAACAGTGTTGTATTTTCATTAACATTGAAATCTTTGGAAATAACATGATTTCTATAACACAATCACTTATCTAGGCAGCCATGACCCTCTTATAAAATCTTATACAGCTGTGCTGGTCTCTAAAGTCCTAGACTAAGCACAGCAGAGATGACCTATTGCATGTTCCTGTGTAGCTCACCCTCTTTTTTAAGAGAGGCAAATTTACAAGAGCTATCAAGTAAGATAAACTAACCTTTTCAACAATATGAATGTATTGTGGTTTCTGTTAGTCTAATAAAAATGTGGTTCTGCAAACATCTTGTGTGGTCTGGTATTTCAAACTGTAATGGGGCTATTTCCCCTGATAATAACAGCTGTTGTCATTCTTGACTCATGGATGGTGGCTGTTTTTGCAGCGATACTAAGAGAGAGTTTTTAGAGAGACCCATGGGGCCTATTAAATAAACAGCATCTTTGCTAACGTTTAAACCAGCCGCCACCACTATCCGTCGAAAACAAAAAATAAAGACAGATTGGTAGGACTTGATGATTTGGTGCTGCCCCTTCCATCTTCAGTATCTGAGGAGGCTTGAACATGTAACTGGAGATGGGCAGGACAAAAAAAAAATACTCTATCCTATAAATAGTTGCAAAGCCATCCTTTTGAAAACTCTGCATTTACTTTGCATTTGACTGTCTCTTAACGTTCACTAAGACAACCAGAGCAGACCCTGTGCAGGCGGGTGTGTTGGACAGGAGCCATACACATTCTTGACTCCCCTAGGTTGCTGTTGGTTCATTTGAGCTCAGCCAATGCACTCTGTCACCCCGTGTCTTCTCTCTCGGCCCGGTCCGCAAACAGCGTAGTTTCTGGCCCGGCAGGAGATTGCATCTGAGTGCCCGTGCACACAGCTGTATTTTATGACATTCTATCTAAGGGATATATATTATTACTCAGAAAACTGCCCTAGGAATCTACCACTGTAAACATGATAAATAACGTATGCATTGCAAAGAGTAGTATGTTGGGTGGGCATAGCTAGGAAAATGCTCCTTGGACTATTTTTGGCTTTAAAGGGACAGGATTGTCAGCAATTTGCCATGAAAGGTACATCCATCATTGTCCAGAGCACTTTCTGGGAACTGAGCTAGCACGGATGGGTCAGAGGGATTTAGGACAAGCATGTAAACGCTACAATAAGCTAATAGAATAATCAGTATAACAACCACATCCATTGTTACCAGGTGTGAAAAATCAGCCACATTTCAGTGCAGTATCTACAGACAAACCACAAGTCAGTCTAAGAAATTTCTGCCTTTGTTAGATTTACACCAGCCAATTGTTAGTGACTGTAATGTGAAATGGTAGCACCTAGCAGTAATGGCAGCTCAGGCCTCCCAGAGCGGGGCTACAGGGTGCTGAAAACTGTAGCGGGTGTCCTCCATTGCATCACTCACTACAGAGTTCCAAACCACCTCTGGAAGAACCCTCAGCACAAAAACTGTTTGTGGAGCTTCATGAAATGGGTTTCCATGGCCAAGCAGCTGCACACAAGCCTGAGATCACTTTGGGCAATGCCAAGCATCAGCTGTAGGGCTGTAAAGCATGCTGCCACTGGACTCACTGGAGCAGTGGAAATGTCTTCTCGGCGGTGGAGAATCATGCTTCACTGGTAGTCTGATGGATGAATCTGGGTTTGGCAGAGGTAAAGAGAATGATATCAAATAGAACACTTATTGCCAATAGGAAAGATTTGGTGGAGGAGAGATGATGGGTTGGGGCTATTTTTCAGAATATGAGTTGATCCCCTTAGTTCCAGTGGAGAGTAATGCTAAAGCTACATACAAAGAAATGAGGTTCATGAAGACAGGGTTCAGTGATTTTGGTGTCTAGAAAGTCAAGTGGTCTGCACAGAACCGAACAGAACACCTTTGGGATGAACTGGAACGTCAACTGTGCGCCAGACTGTTTTGTCCATGATTGGGCTTGCCTTTTCTGAATGAGCACAAATTCCTTCAGACTCCAAAATCTTGTGGAAAGCCTCCCAAAATGAGTGGCGGCTGTTAAGGGTGCAAGGGGGACTCCAAGTTAATGCCTTGTATTTTGGAATAGGATGTCCAATAAGCTCATGTTGGTGCGCTGGCCAGGTCTCCACATAAGTTTGGCCATATAGAGAAACTGTTAAAATAATAGCTAAAGGGTACACAATTAGTTCCTTCATTCTTAGAGCTTTTATTGTTTGAAATTTTCTTGGAACCAATTTTATGATCATTGCATTTGGCTAACTTCTTATTATCTGCAGCGTTTCATTATTTCTCACAAACGTTCAACTTGATTCTCAGCAGTGTTCGAGGAGTAGGTTTTGATTTTCACTTCCACTAAGGTTCTGGTTAGGTCAGACCGAATTGATCAGACCTTTTGTTAAATACATGTTAAAAGAAAAAGAAAGAATCTAAAGTGAGTTATTTCAATAAAGTGTTGCCAACATGTAATTAAAACAAGATGTGTCTCAGGTAACATCTGTGCACCCAGTCAAGTAGGCTGCATTGTTCTTTGTACCATGGATGTGTTCAGATGCCTCCTGAAAGAGAATATCCCTTCTGACATCCTATTATACTTCTTATTTGCAATCAACAATGCTTTATACTTACTGGGTGGTCTTTGACTTAAGAAACTGCTCGAGAACCACAAATACATTTTGAATATTTGAATAAGCTAATAATAATGGTGAAATGAAGGGAAAGTGAGGGTGCACACATTGTTTTGATGTGTAGAATAAAAAAAAGCTCTTTGGCAAATTGTGTTTGATTATCATATCTGCAATCAGTGGAAGTTGTGCTGTATTTGGCCACCCAGCTTGCTTGTTTGAAATACATCATCATTGGAAATGTACAGATGAGAATTATTTACAACTCAGTTGCATGTTTATTTATTTTGCAGGCATTGGCGCTGGTTCTGCTGTACACATTTCATTTCATTTCATTCGGGTCTGATAGTAATATTTGTGGGGTAGCTGCCTGTTTATTCTGTTCTTTTTTTTGTTTTTATTTTTTTAAATATCTTTTGCGATAGCTGTTTATGTTTATGTGTGGGCACCTTAAATTATGGAAAAAAAAAACAAAATGGTATATACCAGTCAGGAGGAAATACCAAAGGAATCACCCAAATACTAGTGCTGAGTTAGTAAAGATGATCCCTTGGTGTGTTTGTTATCTGAAGACCTCATTTGCTGCAGGGTGAAAACTGGCCTGTCTGCTTGTTGTCTGAGTTCCTGATAATGAACGTTAATTGAATAACATCACTCGAACAATGAGGGTCTGATGAGGTATGACCTCTTGAGTAATACAATAAATGTTTAAGGATTGTGTTTAAAGATTCTTAAACGTCTGAGAATGCTGTGGTTTTCACTTTAATGGAAATCTGATGCCCCCCCTGTCTTACTCAAACAAACAGCAGTGGGAATGCTTTAAGCAGTTCACGAGAGCTGTGCTTCTCATTGTTCATCACCACACACACACACACACACACACACACACACACACACACACACACACAGGAAAGCCTTCTGATCTCATTCAGACAGGGCCAATCGATGAATGGAATGCAGTCTCTCAAGAGGGTTTAACATGAAGAGGTGTTTTTGAAGGGATGGTATGTGAGTTGAAGGACAGGAGCACAGGATGTCGTGCTGTTTTTTATTTCAGTTTCACGACATTCTTAAAAGTAAAGATGCTACAAGAGGTTCAGTGTGATGAGGTAGAAGAACCACTTTCCCAGTTTAACCTTTCATTTCAACTATTATTGCGAAATGAATTTAATCAAATCTCTATATGATAAAAAGCTTCTATGCCAATTAATTGCTGACAAGCTTCTATGCACCTTCATTTTAAAAGAGATTTTTTAGTGTAAGCTCTCATCCCAGCTACCTTTTTCAGCAGTTTGGACAGGCACCTTCTCTGGAGGTGAAATCGTAAACAACAAGCCAAATGTGTGGCCTCAGCCCTCAGTGAGCTTAAGATCATTTGTCTCTCTGGGAGGCATGTTCGGTGATGGCCATGCCTTTCTGTGGCCAACAGGCTGGGGAAAGAGAGCCGAAAAAACCTCTTTGATTGCTTTGGGTCTGACCCTGTGACCCCCGTCTTTCAGATGTCAGCAATGGGGAAGGAGGGGAGGGGTGCGAGTCACGTGGGATTTTTAGACGAAAGGGAGGAGACTTGGCACAGGGCCTCACACAGATCCTTCGGATAACTAAACCCAATGTGATGCAGATCATTACTGTCTCCTGCTTGGCTTGGGCCAGCAGACACAAGAGTGAATGAAGGATGGCTTGATTCATAATGAATGTGCCCATAAAAATAAAGATGTCAATTTCAGTTCCATGGACCAATTTTGATTGCCTAGATAATCTTTCAATGGACGGTTCTTGAAGGAATCATTTCTGTAAATGCGAGTGTGAAAAATCTTTTTTAGAGTTTAAAGAACCCCAAAGTACCAATTAAAGGATTTTCCATGAAACAGTCGCATTAAGAACCTTAATTTTAAGAGCGCAGTTTATTCTCCTAATTGCTCTTTAAGCCAATGATATGAGGGTGTATCAGAGGAATAGATTAAGGGTGAGAGAGGAGGAGAGAGGGAACAAAGAGAAAGTGAGTGAGTGTTAGAGAGAGACACAGAGAGAAAGGAGTGCTGTCTTTAGAGCGCTGGTGTGGTATGGTTCGGGTTATTTTGCGGTTGAAGCTTTGAAAGAGGGAGGCGTAGTGGCGAGCTGAGCAGCGCGTACCCGCAGCACTCAAATTGATCTCCCATTGGGAGGTTTTAGGCTTCAAAATGGTTTCCTTTGACGTCGATTGTATGTTTGATTTGCGCTTTGCGGGGTTAGTATTATTCTCCGGAGGGGAGAATCTAGCACACTTTCATTTCCTCTCCCCCAACAGCCAGCATAAAGTTGGCAGAGAGCAGCCCAGGGATTGTAAAGCCAGATTTTTGCCTCTTTGTTAAAAGCACATTTCTGTGTCTGTGTTCCTCAGTTGTAGCTGTTCCAGTGCTTGCACTGCAACTTGACGTATTGTTCCCTATAATTGGACCTGTTCATATTTGAACGTTTTTCAGTATCCCAGACATGTCCAGTGTTTGCTTTTGCTTAGGAGTTTGACAGAAAACTCAAAGCTCCCTTCCTCTTTTTTTTTTTTTTGAGGGGGGGGGGGGGGGGGGGGGGGGGGGGGGGGAAAGGGGCTTTAAAACACTGAGTTTTTTCC
>JBBKCR010000122.1:4746129-4762312 GCA_037577295.1 Ladigesia roloffi | reverse complement strand
CGGGTTAGGCCCTGCCCAGTCCGAGTACAGATACAGATACAGATAATTCATCTGGTTAACAGATACAGATACAGATACAGATAATGCAGTACTGGCTCATCCCTACTTACTATTATATAAAAAGCTTTAGAAATATATTTATTAATAAAAACACTGAAAACGAATCACTGGGGAACACTGTTAGTGGTAGGAAATGAGCTGCATGTATTGTGAGCTGGTGATGAGGACTTTCAGGACTGTATCCCAAATAGACAAGATACTATAGAAAATGAATGCCCCTTTCTTTCAAAATGAGCCCCGAAGGAGAAAAATATGGATTTGAGGATCAGTAAATGATTTTTTGCTCTTAGCAGTTTTAAATATTCATTTAAAGTAAATACATTTTCAGACGTTGTCAATCATGAAACAATCAGTTTGTTCAGCTAATATTACTTAATACTTCATCCTATTATGTGAACATCACAGGGTCATGGTTCTAAAAGAGCAGGCAGTCTGAAAATCAAACGGTTAAACCACGTATTCTGGTCCCAATACATAGCCGCACATAAGCAATCATTGATTTCACGGTCTAGATTTTCCCATTATCTCCTCATTTTATTTTGTAAAAATCACCTAGGGATATTGTATTCAACACTGAATGTTACCAGTTGCCTTTGTAATTGTTATTCACATTTTTCTGTGAACTTTTGGCTCCAGTGAAATAGGCCTTATAATGTTTGTTTTGAAAAGCCCAAAGCAAGACAAATAAATCAGGGTCAGCTTCAACATGCCTGTAGCCTTTTGTACTGGACAATGGATGTGAAAAGGAAACAAATTTGTTCCAGTTGTGGAGGACTCATCTTAACTGTGAGCTGCCTAGTGTTTTTTGTTTTTGCAGCATTTTGATGAAGGTAATACTCATAGGCATGTTTTCATATTATTTTCACCAAACAGGGATAATCTGTATAGGCTATATTGATTCAGGCTATTGGTTATTCTCTCTAAAAGACAGAATTATGGGGCCATATCTGACCTCATTACCTGAAAACACATGGTGTCCCCAGTCAAAATGACAATTCATTAGAAATGAATTAGTAAGACTACAATTAGTATATTAAATAGAGCTTATAAAAATTCCCACACCCCACCATGCTGGTTCCTTTGAGCACACACACACACACACACACATACTCACACTCAAACCATATTTCCACCTTTCCCCCACAGGAACCTCTCCTATTCAATTATTACTCCATGGGGAACCACCTGATGACAATTAATTCAAATAAATACTAAATTCCTTAACAAATGTTGAGATTGGTCTGCCTCACAAAATCTCCATAGCAACTGTTTCCTTAACCTCATCCAGCTTATTTACCATTTCCACCACATAGAAACTCCCAGCCAGTCATACACCCTAAAACTACCTGGAAACTACATAGCAACAACCTCCTACACCATAGCAACCAGCTTTTATCCCATAGCAACTATCTTGAAAGACCTTAGTAACCACCTCCTACACCACAGCGAACACCTAGCAACACTCTAGCAATCACTTTGTATATCAGAATCAGAGTCAGAAAACTTTGTTGATCCCGGAGGTAATTGCAACCACCTCATTCTCCATAGCAACTGCCTAGGAACTATGTAGCTACCACATTGTATCTGATAGCAACCATCTAGATACTCCTTAACAACCACTTTGTATCTTATAGCAACCATGTAGATACTCCTTAACAACCACTTTGTATCTCATAGCAACAATCTAGAAACTCTAATCCACAACATCCTATACATTGCGACCGGCTAAATCTACATAGCAACCCACACTAGCAACCAACTTTTATACCATTTTACATAGAGTGCAAAATTGTGAGGGTTTAAAGTGTCATTGTTTAAAGTGTCATTTTTTAAACTGACATTGTGAAGAGTGCAGTAGTTGTGGTGAGTGTATGCTGGTGTGAGCAGAATGTCCGCAGTTTAGAAGCCTGACAGCTTTTGGATAGAAACTCTCTCTGAGTCTCCTGGATTCTCCTGTACCGCCGACAGAAGGAGTGTAAAAAGTCTGTGGTCCTGGATGGCTGTCAGTTCAGTTCTGGTGAGGATCTCCCTCTGCAGAGCTTTGTGGTCCAGGGCATTACACCTGCCATACCAGGTGGTGATGCAGCCAGACAGAATACTCTCATTGGCTCATCGGTATAAGTTTGTGAGTATTCTGGTTAACATTGTAGGAAGGTGTTTTCACACAAAAAAAAACTTCCCAAGATGTCCAAACAGGCATGGTGAGCTATAATGACTACTAACTACTTTAGATGCACAACATTGGGAAAAGAAAAACAGTTATTTAGAAACAATGACTCTAACACTGCTGATCCATTCAGTACTGTACAAAATGGCGCTGGCGGTTTTCACCCGGACTGCCAACCCAGCAAGCCCTCGGTGATGGCAGACTGGACTGAGATTAGTTCATATTTTCCTCGCCTTGAATGGAATTAGCTATTGTGAGATGTAATCCATGAAAAGTCCATTGTATGTTTTATAGATGCACTAACAGTCACTCATAAATAGGTCATCTGTCTGAACTGCAATGTGTCATATGCTCTTTCTAGTTTTATAATGACTTCTTTAATGAGGCCTACTGATCTTTCGGAAAAACACCACAGCCATTTTCCAATAAAGCCCTTTTTGCCTCCGAGCATGCACGAGAGAAACAAAAGCTGTTTGTCCTTGTGGGAGAGTGGGAGCTCTTCCCATTACTCAAAGGATTTATTCACAGTTTTATGGGAAATTAGACTAGCATCTCTGCAAGTCCTGTTTTACACTTGCTCTGACACATCTCCTCACTTCTTGTGCTTCTGAATGGAAGTGATCATTCTGTCATACGTGTACAGCAGGAAATTCTTCCTCTGCATTTAACCCATTCTCCAAGTTACGCAGTGCCCAGGGGGCAGTGGGGGGTGGGGGTGGGGGCAATATCTTGCTCAGAAGTGCTTAGCAGTTTTGGGAATTGAACACACAACTTCCTGATAACAGGGTAATTAGAAACTGCCCCAGCACATATAAGGCCCAAGAGTGGGCTCGAACCCAAGACCCTGAGATTACAAGTCTCATGCATCCCATGTGATTCCTGTTGCCAGAAAAAGATTATGGCAGCCAGGTAGGTTGAAAACTCCAGTAAAGAGACAGACAGACAAGAACCTCAGTGATCTGATGAATGGAACACTTCACTACCCAGTCAGAGTCTGAGTCCTGCTGCCCTGTGGTGCTGCTGCGTGTCTAACAAGTGGGGACAATTTGCATTTGGAGGCTTTTCTGCGTAAACAAACTCTTGCTCTCTCCCTCAGCATGCTATGCCGCCCCCTCTGAGTGAGTTTGTTGCTTTGTGTGTGTGCGTGTGTGTTTCTGTGTTTGTATCAACCAGAAGTGTTTACTGGCTTTGTGAAGCAGCTATTGATTGAAATGTTACTAGCAAAAGCAAAATAACTCTAGTAAGAACTCATATAGTAATGTAATAAATGGAATAATATAAACAGTGTTTCATAATGTAACAGGTGAATCAAAGAAGCATGTTTTAAATGCATTGTTGTTGTGATATCAATAAAGTGCACTACAGCTTTCCAGTTGTCAGTGAGTGAGCAAGCATTTCTTGAAGTTAAGGTGGTGGAAGCAGGAAAAATCGGTAAGTGTTAGGATCTGAACTGTGATGGTTAGACTACTGGGTCACTACTGGGTCAGTGCACCCCCAGTATATCAGGTCTGGTGAAGGGGTTTCCAGTATTCTATGGTTTACCAAAAGTGGTCCAAATTCGGCACCTGTTCATGAGCAGGGTCACTGTAGCATGAAAAAGAAAATTGATTTGCCTCCAATTTCCCCAGATTTGCTACAAAATCTAGTGCAATATACTTGCATAAGTAGCCACGAATAAGTTGCGTGTCTCCAGTAGAGCTGCCATGCTAAATTAAAGATTGGAATTCGGTTATGAATACACCATCAACCAGAAAAATGCAGCCTTGACCACTGCGACTTGCGGGTAAGTGAATAAAACCAATCGACTTGTTCATTCATATTGCCATGCTATCATCCGAGATGCACCACTTATCCTTGGCCTCCATGTGTCTGTTTAATTCCTGCACAAGCAACTCATTCTGTTTCTGATCACTGATAACTGATCACCTGAATCAAATCTTATTTCATGGTATAAAAATCACTGCTGAAATCAACAATCTCCTCTTACAATGTGACCAGTTGTATGGTAAACCCCTACTAGAAGTAAGTCAAAGGGATTTATTTAGCTCTATGAGGGCATGTACACATTCCATCTCCCCTGGGCCTCCTGCTGGGGCACTGTGCATTCTGACATTGGCACAAGCCAAGAGGATGAACTCACTTACATAGGAAATTTTGTCCATGCAGGACAGCATGTCATAGAGTGACATATTAACCTCCTAGTGTGGTTGGGACAGCCAGCCCTAGATGAAAGGCCTTCATTTGTGCAGCCAGAACCAAACTCATTTAACAAACTTGTGTAGTGGGGCCATCCAACAGCCAAAGGGACTTTGCCTGTGACGGGTCATGTATAAGACACTACCAGCCTCTATAGAGTTACGGGTAAAAGGACATTTTGGGTTAATCCTAATTAAAAATGGACTCTGCTTTCATCTTAGCAAGCCAAAGTGACCCAATGTGAACTTTTGTCCACTTCCTTTCAGGCCTAGTTCTAGTGTATACCAGGGCAATTAGACCAACATTACAATGGCGCTTCGTTTGAGAGGCGGGGACGAGCTGTCCCATTGGTCTGCCAAGCTTTCAAAATCTGACTCATCATGAATTTCAATAGGATGTTTGGAGAGAAAAAAAGAAGGCAAAAAAATGCACCTCACAACAGCTGCCAAAGAAATACCAGGCTTTCAGTCTGCACGGCGGTCCGAAAGAAGCCATTAGATAAGAAAACAAAATGGTTTTAAAACACGAAAAGGCTACTGCTACGTGCGCACGTTCTCACCAGCTTATCTACTAGGATCCAAGGAAATCACAGCACAAACATTGGGAAATGAGTGACTAATATTACCCCTATGCTGAGATAACATTGCCACATGAATGAGGAGAACCTTTAGCTGGAACTAGTGAAAAATTCAGGATGAATGTCTAATTAGTTTAATCTGACCACCTACTGATGGCCTGCGCTGCCCTTTCTGAGGCTGTTTTGCAGAAATGTTCACCACAACACGCACATGTGCCAACACACAACCGAGAGCATTAACAGTACTCCCTGAGAGCCGCAAATCTTTTCTAAAGCCAGAAATGCTTCCAAGTTCGTAGTGCAGAGGGTTACATTGTTTTATAAAGTCAGACGGATAAACATTTATCAAGGGTGCGTTGTTGTAATAGCGGGAGAATTGTTTCTCAGCCTTGTTGAGGGAAGTTAAGACAGCAGGTCTGGGCTCTGCAGACATCCCTCTGCTCTGTCCCTCCACTGGTTATTTGATACTTGTTTTTGGGGAGAAAAACAATGAGAGTATTTAGTCAGATGTCACGCAGAGTCTAGTTTGTCTCTTTCGCAATTCAAACCTTTGTTCATTGGGGCTTTCTCTTCCGTCCCCTGGTAGCTCTGCTTCTCTGACTCAGTGTGTGTTTTCAATTACAAGGCCTTGAATCGCTCCTCTTTTTTCCCCTCGACTGAAAAATCTCACAAAGTAGTGCTTCCTTATACATTCGTTACCACATGAAAAACGGGCCGGGGGGGGGTGTGTTGTTGGGGGGCTGGAAATGAGAGAGAATGAGGGGTCCCCGATAAGGACAGACGGGTGCACAATGAAGTTGTTGTTTTCATCAGTTCATGTGTGGTTTTCTCAGTTTGATCCTTTGTCCTTGGCTCTGGCTGCGGCCACTTGCGTCTCACGCTGTGAGCACACACTCTCCTAGGTATCAGAAGAGGACTATCATCCAAGAAAATGTGCGGTCCTCTGGGCACTGCTTTATGGTTTTCTTTGGACAGTCTGCCATTGTTTCACTTCTCTAAGACGCTGTTTTGCTCTCTTACCTGCATCTTTTGGATGTTTCAGCTTGCTAAATCCCCACTAATAATGTTGAAAAGGATTGTGTTTCTCTGGAAACAAATAAGAAAAAAACACTTTGCAATCAGATCTCATAGCAAGAACCCCTGGATTCTCAAAAGAGTAATCCATTGAGAGTGCATACTTTGAATACATCAATTTATGTCTTAGCCAACAGACAAAACCTGTCTACACTTCTGTTTTCTTGGGATAATTAAGGGTTACAGAAATACCTAAAAGTTTCATAATTTTGAAACTGAGCAGTCCCAGCAGGAGGTATTCAGTGTGCTTTGTTCGGGACTTGGACCTTAATCAAGTGTTATTATCCAAGTTAGTACGGTGTGTTTGTCTGAGGTGAAGTTAAATCCAAATGTCGACCAGGCCACTTAGCAGTATTAAGAAACGTAATCCTCTTAGCCGAATTAAATATTTCAGGTAGACAATCTGTCCAATAATTTTGCACTGTGGTTTTGGAGACTTTATTACACTGAAGTTGGGGGGGAGGCAGCAAGCCTCAGGATAATCAACTCCACTATAATATTCTCATAATCCTCCCTCTCTTATCTTGGTAGATATAATCTACAGAATCATTTATAACCTCCCCCCCATACAAAGGAAATGAGTATATTTCATACGAGTAAGTCGATTACAAAAGGCTATTTTAGGTAAGATATTCAACACAGATTTGTAGAGGCTGAGTAATTCATTCCTGTAGGAACAGTCTGTCCAGGTCAGTGATAAGCTTAGCTTACACCCCTTTTCATTCACCAAATGGATAAGTAACTGTGAGCCAATCAGTTCCCTGCACACACACACAAACACAAACACACACAGACACATCTGGCAGGAGAAAAGAAGGAGCAAACCTTATTTATGCCTTGGTGATTTAAACATGACAAACACCATTGAGCAAACTGCTGAGTAAAAGAGAAACTATCCCCTCTCTGATCTAACGAGAATGGTAAAACTTTGTTCACTGTCCCTAAATTATCAGCACACAATTATCTGATGTAATCAAGACTGCATTGTCTCACAAATAGTTTTTACTAAAACCAGATGATACATTCGCTCTGCATGGTAAAACCCACATGGCAGTATGAAGAATGTAAAGATTAAGAAGTCCTTGGTGGTTGTTATGCTGCCTTTTGATTTACATTAGGATAACAAAATAAAGATGAGATGCTTTAGACAAGTGATGTTTTGATGTAGTTAAAAGCTGGGGTGTAACGATGCATTGAAATATTGTGATATTACAATGCAAAAGAGTCATGCTGTGCATCGTGGACATTTGAGGCTGCATCATGGAGAACAAAAATTCACGACTTTTGATGGAACTGCATGGTTTATTATTTTTCACAGGTGCCAAACAACCCAGTCTAGGGCATTTCTGTTTTAAATCATTCTCTCACGACTTCCAGTTCTAGGTTTATCAGTACATTTTGGCCAGAAATCAAAAGAGTTTTCATTTTTCTTCATTCCAAGAATTGCAAGAATATTGAATTGCTTCCGAAATATATTTTGAGTGTATCAGACAGTAAGCCCTCTATCGTCTATTGAACTGAACTGTGTGTTGAATATATCATTACCACACTTGATAAAAGTGTCCCTTAGTCTGTGCCTAAATCAATTTTTCTTAATGGATGAGAGTACGTCAATAAAAAAGATTTTATCATGCAGTGTCCATGTGTGGTTTCAATACAAATCACATCAGCTACCAATACATTTTTGTTGGTCCCCCCCAACTCGGAAAGTTGTGGCTCATCAGTTTTCTACAAATAATTTCCACATTGTGGTTTCCTTGGCCAGTCTTCTCATAAATACGATATTTCCGGCAGGACAAGGCACTTATACAACAGCGTTCATAATGATGGTCATAACATGGAGGAATTGGTTGTTTTATTCATATTGTTTTGCTGACACAATCCTGTCTGTCTTTTATTGAACCCTGGGGTGCGTTTTGTATCTTTAATGCTTAAATATGAAGGTACCTAGAACTGAATACCATAGATCAGTGACATAGAACAATGTTTTTATCCATTCTTTGTAAAAACCTTTCAATAAATAGTTCTATATATAAGTTCTATATATAAGAGTGTGAGTGTGTCTACAAGAGAATTAGGAATCCCCGGATTCCCCTGATTCATGAGTCCAACTCATTTAGGAATCTTCAGTTTGAGAGTGTAGTGTCGGTTGGAACATTGTTTATCAAGCCGTGGTAGACACTTGGTCAGACACTGAGGTAAATACCAGATGTCTGACTGGATGATTCATACTATACCCACACATGGCAATGTCTGTCTATTGCTGAACAATGGAAGAGTCTCCCATTTTAGTCATTTTCAGAGATTCTTTTGTGAGCGTAAAAGTCAAAATTTGAGTAGGCTCAGATGGGACCTAATTGTAGGTGTGAAATAGCATCTACCTGTAGCAGCACAATGCTTCACTTGTCTCTGTTGCTGTTTACAGTATGTCTGTCCACGAACCAGCCAGGCAAAACAATTTAAAAGATCAAACAACAAAAAATGTTTTGCATGCATTGTCAGGCTTATTGTATGTGTTCCAGTAAGCTAATTTACCACTGCTGTCGGACCAAGTCTGATTCACAGGATCTATGTCATGGGCTTGATGACAGTACAGTGCGTGCAGCCTGTGTGTGACTAGATTGGATACTTTGCTGTCATCAAGGGGTGGAAATGTTTTATTGTTATCCAGGGACCAGTCTGGTTCACTAGGAACATTTCACATTTTTGGAGAAACACTTTAGTCATAATTTTCCTGGTAATTACACAACGCCATTCACTTTCTGCTTTTCACTTCTTATCTAATCTTTTACCTATGTTTATTTTCAGTAAGTTTCTGCCCAGTTTAGCCAATTTCACCCACTCACTAGGTCTCCTTGGCCTTCAGTTCTACTAAGCTTTGAAACTGAAGGCTAGTCATGTATAGCCAGGCTCTGCATCATTCACTCTGTCGCTGTGAAAGATTCTTCACTGGACTTCTTAAAGCACTTTTAGTAATCTGATGAATGTGAATAGCTAATTCTGTTACGTCAGCTAGAAGACACATTGGCTAGAATCTCATCAACTGACAAGGGGAAAGGAAAAGAGCCATCCGACCCGCCCAAAAAAAGCTCTTTTTATTATTCTCTTTTTATTATTATTGCTGTAGCATTGCTGGGTTTCAAACTTGCGAGCTCCAGATGATACATAATTGTGCAACTTGGGAGAGCCTGATGTGTAGAGAAGAAGGGTATGCTGATATCGCCAGATTCATTTCTTGAGCAATTTAGAAGAAGCGTTGGTCTTACTTGACAGCATATGTTAAAAACAAATGCTATTTTTTTCACAACACAGCCCTGTTTGCTTGTTTGTTTTGTCACCAGTTAAATAAAAGCCATCAATACCACAGATATAATTTGCAGTGGAATTGTTTCTTACACTTACTTGACTTACACTGATAATAGTCATGTAAGTTTTATTCTTTTTTAAGTTATTTTTTTGTAGTTTTGAGGGTTTTTAAAAGGAATACAAAATAAAACATGCACAAATATAAAACAAACAACCCAAATAAAAATGTCATTTTAATGTGTAAATGTATTTCCATCCATAAATTGAGTTCAGTTTTCTCACAGTTCCTTTGCTCCATTGCGTCCCTGGGTAGGAACACACAGTAATAACACACCATTACTAAAACCAAGGAAAGCTGGCTGCCACCAGCCATAAGTCCTGCTGGCCCACATCAAATGTCTGTGGCAAACCCCACATGACACATTAACTGCCATGGGTCATCTCATGCCATGGTTTCTACATTAGAGCCTAGTCTGAGAAGCTGGCCACAAGGAAGACTCATACAGAGTAGAACCACTGGTAGCTCTGCCTTATTTATGGCCTATGAAATGGTATGTAATTTCGTGTTTTAATAGATAGCAACTAAAGCTCCTTTTTATGACTCTGCTTTAATCATTTCCTTGATGACAAACTACAAAACTCTGAACATGCATGACATTTTAAGCAGAGCGAAACAAAAGAGGAAGAAACAGTCTGTTCCAAAATTTACTACTAGAGAAAACATTGCCAATGTTTTTTATTCACACTGAGAACAAGTAGGACCTCTAAAATGATTTCTGATACATCCAAAACAACATAAAGCAAAATATGGCCAGAAAAAAGGCGATGGATTACTTTAGACATCAAAGAGCTAAACTGTGTAATCCATTCCAAGCTTACATGTGTTTTCCAGCACTGAGGAAACACTCTAATTGTATTCTTAGAAGGCCTTCAAGAGTCATCTTTGACTTCAGCTTGCCCCCAGACTCATGCTAGATCGATGTTACCACAGACATTATGCGTGGTAGAGAGTTGGCCATGTTGCTCTCACTTGTTTTAAAAATAAAAAGCTACTTGTCTTTGTGTGCTTTTGTGTCTGTCTTATAAGTCATTTCAGACTGTGGCTGTTGGATGGTAGAATTGTACTGCTTAATCAAGTTTAAGAGGATGAGAAACCTACTCAGTCTTTATTGAGATCAGTCAGTGAAACAAACTCTACTTTAGAACATAATTGCCACCGAATGACTCAGAAAGATTCCTAAACTTAGCTGGGAGTGAGACCAAGGGAACTGACTTTCTCCCCTCTAGAAGAGTCAACATCTGCTGCTATGGATGATATGATAGATACTCTGCCTGTCACTTGTCACCGTGATGTAACAGGCTGTGAAACACACTCTTCGTTCTGGAAGAGATGGAATATATCTCTTCTTCTGAACATTCCTTGGACAAAAAACAAATGTATTTGTCTGAGACAAGAATGTACAAGCATGAGGCTCCCTGGCCATTATCATCACACTGACACCATTCCAGAGAGGAGGTGTCTCCATAGGGTACTTCTGTCAGGCTGCAGGAGCACCAGTCCTTGCCACTGTATGCTGAGTACTGCTGCTCTTCACTGCAGGCTATCAGGTAGCAGTGCCTCCTCAGTCTGGCACTGGACTTTCCACTGTTGGATGCGAGGCAGAAGACTCCACTTCCTCTTCTATTTATAATTAGGGATTCAATCATGGATTGCAGTGACATTAGGGAACAAAGATCAGAACTGTTCATTCAGGTCTTTATGGGTTTAAGGCATTATAATCATATGTATTTTTGTCTTATTATTATATGCAATAGTGCCAATATTTTCCATTTTTCACCATATACTAAAACATCATTGCGCAATTTTTGTGTCCACTAGCCTTACCATGTACAATAGCATGTGCAGTTTTCTTTCTGGGTGCTAAATCATTTAATTATGTGCAATTCCACCTGATTATTATGTGCAACAAACCTACTGTATGAAATAATCAGTGCTTATGTCAATATTACTGATCTGTCATTGATCCCTTTTACTCCTATCCACCATTTGTGTTTTAAGTAATTCACTTAACTGTAAGTTACTCATTTATAGTATTAATACCCCAGAATGTGTGTATATAGCACAGTCATATTGAGCATCTTCTGCAGAGCTTTTGCTGGATTTTTTTAGACTTCATAGTTTATTTTGTTCTTGTCTCTGTGTCTGGGCAGTTTCCTCCAGGATCAATACATTTTTCTGATTCTGATTCTAATTGTATCCTTTAAAGGCTAAAAAACTGTTCTTATTTCTGGCCTAACAGTCCCCTGGATAAGAGAGACTGGTCGTTTTTTTTCATCTTCAGAGCTGGCTCCAAAAAGTGTGACTCACAACAGACTTTTATTGACAACTTTAATATCTTCTGGAATCGACCACCCTTTTTTTTGGAAGCACGGGATTCACCCAAGCAACTTAGGTTCACAAGTTCTAAGGGACAACATAGTTTACACTGTTCTGCAGAGTTACTACTGGAATCTGAGACTATCTTAACCCTTTGTCCAGGATTCCACCCGACCCAGCACTTTTATCCACCCCAACAGAGTGGAGTTTTATACCATTATGTAACTGTACAATCATTAGACACATTAAACACAGCACAATAATGAAGTACAAGTACAAAGGGAAAATTCTAAGAAGGGATGTGTATCTAACCCATCTAGTAAACGTCGATTTTGTTTGTTCCTTCCAGAAGAGGAAAATAGGGCAAACAGTAATGTTTTGAGTGAAATCAAATGTGGCACATATGGATTAGCAGGGAAGTCTTTTTAAAGGATATTAGCAATTGAAAATATCTGCATAAAATATTCTATGATGATTACAGGTGCAAAAAGGGCCTGAAGGGTCATGAGGGGTCAAAATTGGTGAAAACAATGTCCTTGCTTTATGCTGAATGAAGATTTGTCTGGCACAAAATGATGAAGTATACATCAAATCAAGCGCTGCTTATTGAATCATTTGTCTTTTCCACTCAGAGGTTGTCCTCACACAGCCCCGAATTTTTGCAGTTTTGTATATTGCTATAGGGAATGGAGATTAAGAATGTGTGTAGGTAGTGGTAGACTACCTGTATTGACTGTGCAGTTGACATTTTTGGGAGGTCAGCAATTTTTATGCACAAAATGTCAAATTAGGGCTTTGCAATTGATTGAATTTTATTTTCAATTATGTGCATTATTCTGGTAGGCCAGTTATTTGCATATTGTTGGACGTAGATCTATTGTCCAGGGCATTAAAGTTAAAGAACTTTGTTTTATTTAGTCAGGGCTTAACAGGTGGTTTTGAGTCTTGAAGCTTGAATGCGTAGTTGAGCGAAGTTCCTATGTAGTTCATCATTTCATCAAATTTTGTATCTGATTGGTCAGTGGACAGTTCAAAGGACAGGCCATAAGGCATTCTCTCATGTCCTTCAGGTTTAACATTTCTTAGTTAAAGCTAGCTTGGCTAAATAAGACATCTGATCACCTGAAAGGAGAATGGCATCCCCACCAACTTTCCCAACTGAATACAACCCAAGCAGTTTATGAGACACTATTAAATCAACCTTAACTGACTTATTTTTATCCACTATTCTTAATAAAAGCATCAAATTTGATCTTTTCTTTGATTTTGATCTCGATCACCACTCTATCACTTGCATTAGTATCACTAAGATTGTAATTTTAGGTTCCCAAATAGTGGTCTGTGTTTGTTTTTTTTTCAGTGAGCAACCATTTTTGTAAACCTTGCTTTTAATGACAATTGTCATAATTCTAACTTTCAAAATATTGACTCAAAACTGAATCATGCACTTCTCTCTGCTGTCAACATGCACCCACTTTATAAGGCCCAGAGCCACTCTACTCTGTAGAGATCCATACAGGATTCACTACTGCAAGTTAGATAGCTCTCTCTATCTGTGTGAAGGGAAACTCACTGGCACCTTTTTTTACGGCTCTCATCCGCCAGATACCACCATGAATTCTGCCAAACTTGCTGAAGCAATTTTATTACAGTCTAGGTCCCCTGAGCTTTTCCTCAGCTGGGTAAATCAGCTTTTATATATGGGGCACCCACCGGTGACTGACAAAATGTTGTTGTACATCGCTCTGGATAAGGGCGTCAGCTAAATGCCATAAATGTAAAGCTTGTCTCACTCGTTCTGCTAAAGTTTTAAAACCTTTTTGTGCCCGATTAATTATATTGTTTGTAATCACTTTTGATAATGATTGTTTTAATTGATGACATTAATTCCCTTTTTCTATTTTATGTATCTGTGTATTTTACTCCAGTTAATTTTATTGTTTTACTCTTATATATTTCATTTGCATCTTGTTGTTTTCACTTGTTTATTATTCCCCTCATCTCATTTTGTTATTACTTTTTTTGTTTCGTCTCAAAGCTTTTACATATTTTATATCGCCATCCTGTTTTTGTCCCACAATGCTCAGCTTAGGTTAATGATGATGGTGATGACCTTTTTTCATAGACTTCGGTGTGTGATTGTGTGTGTGTTTTTATGTGTGTGTGTGTGTGTGTGTGTGTTGTTTGCATTAGCCTTGTATGATCACAAACCACATGAACCAATAAACTTAAGCTTTTAAGTGGTAGAGCCATTGCTTCTGTATAATTGACTTTGCAAACCACTGCATAACACACTATAGCTGAATCTGAAGCTCATAAGCTCCCTTTTATGTACATATTCCTTTCAAAATCTAAGAACATACACTTGTTACCTCCATCATTATTTCTATGTATATATACTGTAACCATATATACATACTGACTATATTGTTTTCACAACTTTTAAAGAACAAAGAACCTTTAGGAATGTATACACTTATGTTTTTTTCACTGTTTCACAATATCTTATGTCTGTTATACATGTACATTGTGGAAGCTGAGCTTCGCCTTTTTGTTGCTCTTTTTATTGTATTTATTAGTGTTGTCAAAAGACCTGGTACTTCGACACCAAGTCGGTACCAAAAAAAATTTAATGTTGCGGTACCATCTTTTCTGAAGCACCTGTGGTACCGAGCACCCGGTCAACCCAATTCTTGCTGCGCTATCAGACGCGTCTTCTTCATAAAAGCACAGAAACATGGGCTGATGAGGCTATGAGGCTATGAATCCGCTCATTTAAAAGATAATGGAATAATTACGTTTTTGCAGCCAATGACAAGGGCAACATCGCTGATCACCAGAAACCCATATTGAAGTGGTGTCATTGAAGTTTATGTCAAAAGGAAGAACCTTATAAAACACCTCAAAGACCGTCATCCAGATTTAATGAAGGAATTTAAGCAGGTAAGTTTTAATTTTATTACTCTATTAATTTGAATGGCGGATGAAAATAAATATTGCTATTTGCTTATTCTTTAGCATACGTGCGGCTAATGCTAACACGAGTATCAGAATAATGTTTCTTTTTTAACTATTTAATGCTCCTACTGCGTTTAAAACAGGACATAATAGCATACTATTTTTAAACACCAGAGGCTTTTAAATGACATGTGTAGCCAAAATATGTGTGTTAGATCAGCCTTTCTTAAACTTATTTGTCCTGGGGACCTGTCATGTCAGGCTTTGTGGCTTCAGGGCACTGCATGTATGGAATACCCCAACCAGCCCCCCACCCCTGATCCATATATAGAAAGATAGAAATTATAAATAATGTATATAGTATTATATTATTTTAATTATTATTACACTCTCGAGCTCCGAGCCACTCAAATGCTGGATCACGGCCACGGCCCGGGGATAGTAGCAGGAAATATGGGGCCGACCTGACCCATGGGCTCGGTTCGGGTTCGGGCAGAGAATCTATTTCTACTGTCAGTAAAGAAAAAGTGGAAGACACTATCCCGAGGGGGCTGGCTGTGAAGTCAAGGGGGCGGGGCACGGAGTGATGGCAGCGTTTAGATCAGAGCTGGATCTCACCGAATTTTGAGTGCTGCAGAACCGAGGCTCCTGGGACCGGCTGAGAATTTCTCATGGCCTGGCACCGGTCCGCAGCCCATAGTTTGAGAAACGCTGTGTTAGAGCAGAAATGTATGGTTAATGTTTGTATCATTAAAATCGGTCCATCACAAAAGCCGTTCTCGGTTATGAAATATGGTTTGAGCAGTTTGAATAAATAAAAGTTCAGTCAAATACATTCCTGTATAGCTTGGTAAGGGTTTACAATAAGATTCCATTCATTTATATGACTTCATATGTTATCTAAGATCAAGTTACAATGAGTAAACATTCATTAATGTGTGTGAATGTTCATTTATACAAGCACTTGTTACAATTTTAAATGAAGAAGAATAGCTTCTGTATAACATTTGTTTATTGTTAAGTCAGGCTAAAGGGAATATTCATAAATTGTTTTTAATAAAACAGTTTCTGTCTGTATAAAATTTATATCACATACTTAAATAATCTTATCTTAATGTGTTATATAAGCTGAGGTTTGTTATTAACTGAAAAGTTACACATACAGTTCATATAATCACTACGAAACCAAACCCCGTAATTTTACCCCTTAATATAACCTTAATTTTTACATTAATTTCCAGTAAAGTAAGGAAAATTAAGTGGAAAAGTGCACAGATTAAGGCTGATTAAGGGGTAAAACTACAGAATTTTCCTCTTATTATTAAAAATTGCCCCTTAAATAACCGAGACTCCTGAAGAAAATGCCATATACTTAGGATTAAGGGGTTTCCCACTCACACCTTAAATCCACTTTTAAGGTAAAACTAAGGGAACAGTTTACAAATTAATGGGCACTTAATTCAAATTA
>JBBKCR010000122.1:4727784-4738195 GCA_037577295.1 Ladigesia roloffi | reverse complement strand
CACACACACACACACACACACACACACACACACACACACACACACACACACACACACACACACACACACAAATATTCTGCCTGTGGTTCCTTTTACATTCAGCATGACCACCAACCATTGCCTGAGTTATCTAATCGTGGAAGACTCACGCCCAGATCTTTACTGAGCGGACATCGCAATTGGGTGTGCATGATGTTCTCTCAGATAAAACATCCAGGCCTCATTTGCTTTTCAAAGGGTTATCAGTGGTGGTGTCCACTTCCTACACTGTAATCTAACCCAGAAATCTCTACGTGTAGACTATTATGCAAAACTATTTGATGTCAGTGTTTTTTTCCAGCAGCGGGTTGGCAGGATGTGAGCACCCTTGGGGCATTTCAAAGCTAAGAAAAGTTTGTTGACCAACTGCTTTTTTCCAACTGTACATTACATTTTATTGAAGAAATAAATACTGATCAAACTTGTGTTCCACTGTGGTCTTTATTTCGGTTGCAATTTAGTGTTACAGACGTTTTGTGTAGTAGTGTGTAATGGTGTTGCTAGCTTTCAGGATATAAAATGTATAATTTTGCAGCCTATAGATATTATTGTACAGGAGACAGTTAGCAGCATAGAAGCCCATGGAGTTAGTGTAAATTATGACTCATCTATCGAGTGACAGGACATAAAAGGGTTCAGTAAAGTGCAGATGTTTTTGAATGTCTGGAGTGTGACAGGAGAAGTATAAAGTGAAGTAGTGCAGGGGACTTTACTCGGTTAACCGGAAACTAAACATTTACATGCATTCAGAGTTAAAGGCTTCTTTAACTTCTGAGAGGTCCTGGGTTTATGACGGCATGCCCCAGGGCACTGCTGTACTGAGGAGTCCTGACTCCGCGAGAGAAAGCAGTGGGCATGCTGGTAAACAAGGAGGCCGGACTACCCAGGCGGGAATTTCGGGCAGACATGTTCAGAACCACGGACAGCGCACGAAGAACATGACTGCTGAGGGATAAGGAAGAGTTGCCAGGGGTTAGAAGGTTTCCACACATATAAGAGTCAACCACAGCATGCTACAAAGATAAAACATCTGTGAGACTAGGCTTAATTGTGGCTGATAAATTCCAATCATAATAAATTCCAGAGGGTAATAACATACAACCAACTGTGCTGGGTGGAGAACGGATGGAGCCATGGAGATGGTTTGGATATATTTGCAAAGGTCTGTGCCATTCAGCATAATGCTCATTGATTTTGTAAGCTCTTTTGCAGTTTATGTGGTTAAAACCTGCTAATCACTGCTTAGTCTTGGTTGTTTATGTTTATTCAGGCCACTACTTAACCAGATGAGTTGCTTGTTGTGAGTTTAATTGGTCAGTAATATAGCGTTGCTGTCCAAAAAAATTTTAACATTAGCAAATCTCTACAAATCTGCAAAATGATAACTCTGTGCCCTGATTTAAACGTAAATCAGATATAATAAAATGATATAAAATGTCTTTTAAATAACTTGCTAAAATAATTTGTGTGATTTATCCCTTGAGTCTGAAGAGTTAGTACTTCCTGTTATAGACTGTTTATCGAAGGATAACCCCAAACATTCAATTAAAAAAATGTTTGTAGTGCAAACTTTATCAGCTTCAGAGAAATTATGTTTATTTGAGTTTAAATGAATAATTACAATTATTGATTGACAGTTTAAACACTGACAGTTCATAATGAGACAAATATTTCCACTTGGGTGTCATTTAAAAAATGTGTTTTTGCGAAACCAAAAGTTTGAAATAATATGTAGTCTCACACAAAGGAAGAGAGCATAATTCTTACACACAAAATGAACTCATTATAATTAACCACGATAGCTACCAAATTTGAAAAGAAGGCCCTGATTTATATGGGTTTATAACATTAATGTAAACCTGGCCAGAAACATGAAATTTTTCTGTCTATCAAATACTCAAAAAGTTTTACACTTCTACTGATTTTTTTTTTTTACCTAAACCACGTAATTTTGGAGCATTTCTATCTGCTACATGGGTTATATGTTCAAATGATATTAAACATGAATAGAAAAAACAGTAGACAGCTGTTTTATTTAATTTTTATCTGAACAGCAACACCATTTTATTAGTTACTCCGAAATATTTACTTTGCAACTTTCTTCTATAGTTATGAACACTAGATGAAAGTTAGCTGCAGGTTTCATTTTACCTCTGATAAGTTCATAGGGCATTTAGATTTTACTAATTGTTTTTTTTTACTATATTGTTTGGCTACATGTTTATTAATGACATCCTGAACTTGTTCCACATAACTGTTTAAGCACTTTCTAAACCACTTGCTTAATCAATAACTACTTATTGAGTTTTCATAAATCACGCAAATGTGATTTTAGTAGATTGTAATTATATCTATATGAATATATAAATTTACAAATAAATTTGAATTTATGAATTTATAAATTTCAATAGATAAATTGCTCCTTGGGGATTAATAAAGCTCCTTGAATTAAAATGAATTGAATTGACTTGAATTGGATTGAATTGAATTGAATTGAATTGAACTGAATTGAATTTAATTGAATTGACTCCTTCAACAGATACAGATCCCTTCACACAAAACAGCTAGACACAACAACAGCTTCTTTCCCACTGCCATCACTCTCCTGAACTGTAGATAAGTTGGGTTGTCTCCACCATGGCCATTTACCCACACATCACAGACATCATCATCCCATGCACCTTGCATTTTTTTTTTGCTACTCCTCTTGCACCACTACATTTGCATTATTTGTACATTATGTCTGATATGTGCCCAGATGTGTATTGCTGCCTTTATTGTACAGTTTGTGGCAATGGTACCTTTACCCACTGAATATTAAAACCTACCAAAGTCAAATTCCTTGTATATGCAAGTATACTAAAAACACCACTTTTAATTGTTATGCAGGCAGGAAAGAGGCATTAAAACATCTACATTGTAATTTGATGCCAATGGCACTATGACATACTTTGAGAGTCAAAGTTAACTTAAAATTAATGAAGCTTTATGTCACTTTAAATAATTGATATAGAATTTTTATTTTCTTTATTTAAATGTAATTTATGCATCATTAATTCAATTAGTTATATGATGTAAAAAAAGGATTTGCTTTGGATCTGAGAAAAAAAATATTATTACACAGTATCTCCAAGTGAGTGCACAAGAACCAACATGGAAATGAGGGAACACGGGAAAGAAGCAGGATGACGTTTCGCACATTTCTTTTTCTGTCACAGTTTTCAAATTAGATAGGTCTGATAGGACCAACAAATGACAAGAACAACAGTCTGCTTGCCAGACAAATGTTTTTCTTAGTTGATAAAGAACCATGGATTTGTGCCAAATGTAGTTCTGTTCCTGTGTACTAATGTTATTTTAGTATCCCAATCACAGGTCATTTTAAAGATGATCATTTTTGCCATTAATTTACTAGGCCTTCCCAGACTGAAAATCTACTGATGTAATCAAACTTATATATACTTTTTTCCAAATGTCTTTTTTTGTGTCACATAAAACTTGCCTCTGGAAAGAGAAATAGTTTTCAGAAGACTAAAAATAGTCACACTGCTGATGTATCTCTGTGATGTATGAGAAATACACAATTTTTGTGGTGGAAATATTTCTTCCCCCCCTATTCTCTGCAGCAACAAACACATGAGTACTTGTAGTCTCTTTTAAAATGCAAGATTACTTTATCATCTGAGAATTATTGCAAATATGTGAAGAGCTCAGAACCAGGGGGAGTGTAATTATAATCGCAAATATTCAATACGAATGTTAGAGAATTCTGAATTATGATTCAACAGTTGCAGCAAATTCTGTATTATGATGTCAAAATTACCCTCAGTGACTTTGATTGAACCAAAATTCTAGATTGTCGATATTTAATTCTAAAAGATGACCCAGCATTCGTTTAATGATTCTCAAAGTGTTAATGCTACTAGTGCTCTAATATGAAGGGGGTTCATTTATACTTGAAAAAACAAACAGGGAGTGTTTACTCATCAGTAAAATTTGTGCATACCGTGAGGTGTTTCTTGTCATCCACAAAAAAGCTGAGTAACACCATGGTTATAAAGCAGCATGAGCCATTTTAGCACAATGGGGTACAGGTTCATAGGTCTGAGGTAGATAGCCCTATTCGCTGGGCTTGAAATGCTTAATATTAGTAGTAAAACCTATATTTATTTAAAACTTTAAGCTATCACGGGAGGGCCATCATAATCCATATATTTACAAAAGAGTTTTAAAAGCACCGGCCTGACACAGTGTTGCATTTTCTCTTGCCTAAAATAAAAAAATTAATAAAAAGTTCAGTTCATCTATCTAGTTTGAAAATGCAAAATGTGGTTAGCTTAAATTTTTACAACACTGCTAAATATCCCTCTTAATTGTGGTTTAATATAAACAGCAGTATTACACAGTTTGAGAGTCTGAGTTATTGAAAACTGTCATACAATTCTGAATTTTTGTTTTAATGTACAGACTAGCTTGCAGAGTAACACAAATAATGAAAAAGAACAATTTTCAAACTGGCATTTTTCAAACTGGCTATTCAAGCTGGCAGTTGTCCATAAAAAATACTGATAATGTTACTACTGTCAGATGTGTGCACTACTCCACTGTGCCTTTTAAATTGCTCCTTGATTGAATTGAATTGAATTGAATTGAATTGAATTGACTCCTTCTAGAAGTGCTCATGGACACTTGCCCGTTGGAATTGCCAGTTTGAAAAATGCCAGTTTGAAACATCTCTGCCCTTGCCTTTGCCTGAGTCTGCGCAAACCATCCTTCTACACAATGCTTTACATACCCTTATTACCTCCCATATCTCAGCTGCTGATCCTGCCTAGAATCCTGCTTACTACATTACACATAGATCTGATATGTTTGCCTTAATTTTTTATTTTACTGCAGCTGGCTGTGCACACAGGCATCTTTTCAAATCACACAGGTGTCACCACACAGGGAGTATCAGCAAGAGCACACCTGGCCTATCCCCTTAGCACTGTTTTTTTTTGCTGATTTGCAGGGAATATTAATTCACACCTTCATTTCAGCTCACTACTGGAAGCCCTATATAGACGTATTGAGCTAAGCTCAGTGCTGGATTCATTACACATGAACATCTGCACTCAATAAGAGGCTCACTACAGAATGAATTACAGCAGTGTTGCAGAACTGAGTGGCTTGTCAGTGCTGAGCTTTATTACTGCTGAAGATGAGGGTATGCCACTTGTCAACACAGCTATTTGCTAGTAAAGGCCCACACTTGATTCTGAGACAAAGAATAGACTCTACCTTGACCCCCACTGAGACTTCTCTTGGTTAGAACATGAACCTTAGTGTCCGGTACATTTGTAACACTTCTGTTGGCTTCTCAGCTAGTGACAATGAAAATGAATGACCGCAACAGTTTTACACTTCTAAAAGAAAATGGTTCAGAGAGATGGTGTAGTCTTTCTGCCAGCAGTGACAGGTACACGTCTGCCTAGACATAAAATAAGGAACAGATGCTGCAGTCCATCTGCTAGGTCGATTACTAAATATTTGCCATGTTTGAGCCCTAAGATGTTTGTCTTTTCTGGATGCTAATCAACAATTCCCACAAAGCTCTAGTCTCCAAAGTGGAGTGCTTAAATTGTATTTGAACTCCTAAACATTGGCAGACACCCTTATTAGCCTTGCCTATGAAGATCTACAACTTGCTCTTTCACCCATAGAGCCAAAATATTTCAGAACAATAGGAGAGCACCCAAAGGGATGCTGGGATGTGACCCAACAGCCACGAAATCCAGCCAAAAATTAGAATGTTACCCACTTTATTCCCAATAAGCTTGGGGTAGGCCCCTGTGATCCACTGTTTACACTGTAGAAAACACTCTAACTATTTCCTACTCATTTCCCTTCCTTCCCCTCTGCTGAGAGAGAAAAAACATTCCTTTGTATTTCCAACTCCAGCTGAGGTTCACAAACTCTGGAAAACTGATGTAATTTCTTGAAAATTATTGGGGTTACATATGCTCCAAAGCATTTAATGATCCCAGGTTGGTCATGGAAAGGGCACATGTCTTGGTAGAGTCAGAGAATCTGCAAAGGTAATAAAACAAAATGAACACTGAGTTGATGCACCTCATAAATCAGAAAAAAAAGTATTATGAAATAACACCAGAAATATCCATAGAGGTGGAAAAGAGTAAACATCTTAAAGATAACATCTTGTGATATTTTTCATGGAGCTTAGGGGACACAGGAAAACATTCTTCTTCCTTTAAAACCTTTTTCTGTTGATGTCCTTTAATTTAAGGATTTATAGCGACATTCGTAAGTGTTCGTAAATGTTTTTACATTAGAGTTTGCTCATTTCAAAATATAAAGGTCACTAAAAAACTTGTCTTTTTCATGCTAACAAGATGAAGACCTTTTGTCACCACTACCATATCTACTCCCCCAGCTGCTCCACCCTGGGACTGACACAGCTGAGGCCTGAAGAGAGAAAACAGTTGTTCCAGGCTGGTTTATTTCTCTCTTGTGGGTCATTCTGAGCAAACTGCTGAGCTTGACCTGACTCATTCCCAATGCTTGGGGAAGTTAGCATTCCTATTCCATTCACTGTGTTGGTCAACCCAGGGTGGGGCATTAATCCTCGCACCATTTCAGCACTGATGGACTCCAAGGCCAAATGGACATCGGCCTCCAAGTCACTGCACTGGCCTTAAGTCCCTAAGGATGTAAAACAGACTGGAAAAGGGCCCCACGTTTCCATTCTACTCACATTTAGGACTGATGCTGGTCATTAATTTGCTGTATAATATGTCATTTTGCATCTACAGCCATGGTGGGAACATGCTCTCTACATCTCATAGCACAAGTGGGAGATTCTCACTTGGTCTTCTTTTTCACTGCACTGGTGGCTGCATATTACTTGGAGACGTGCTGCCTGAGACACAGCTCTCTGCACCTGCCCAGGGCTACTCCTCCCTGTTCCTAGGTCTACTGCCTCTCTCTCAAACAAAAAACAACCATGGAAGAGTTTGTTCAGAACTCCTTGTGATGGGTATTCAACATCCAGCTTCTGGATATCAGAGTTCTATTTGTCAAAAAGGTGGATGGTAATATTAGGTAGAGTATACGCTACTGACGCTTGAACAAGGTGGTGACCTCCTTCCTTTCACATTATTTCAGTTGCATGTTCCTGCTTAGGTTGATCCCATGCACAATGCAGGAGACAGAAGAACCAAATCCAGCTCTCAATATGGACAAAGTCCCTGCAGACATGGTAAGGCCCTTTTTGATCCCTAGGAGAATAGGAGCTTGCCTCCTTTCTAGAGTAAGTATAGTGCCTAAGTGTCCCTGGATACCTATTGATGATGTCTTAGGCCCCATGCTGGCGGTAGGGTTTCTAACTAGGCATGCCTGGAAAGCAGGTTCCAGTTAATTTAATAAAGCTTCAGGAGTCCCAAGGGTAAGAACAGTTGTAGCTTCCAGGCTCATGCACCTAGCTCTATTTATTTCTTGTATTACCTGTGTTCAAAGTTGATAGCACATCACTTTGGTTACACTTTTTGTATTGTTTCGTTTTTGTGTTCTTTTTTCTCATCTATGCCAAGTACAATCAATGAATAATACAATTGTATTAAAAATACTGTTAAATACTGGTCTGTAATAACAACACAATCAATTAAGATGCATATTTTTAGAAAATGACCCTATCTCACCAAACCACTTGAGGACAAATTCTAATAAAGTAAGTCTTCTGGCTTGCAAAGCTGACAAGTGACAAAGACCTCTTGGCTAACTAAGCTCTGGATGAATTATAAGGCCTTGTCCTACACTCCTCCTTCTTTCTAACCCCCACAGGGTCTTCACACAATCATTCTTTCAGAGTAATTAATTCAAAGTTGCCATTGATGATAAGGAATGTGACACAAAAGCATCGAAGTGTCTCTGTGCAGAGAGAGGGCCTAGCGGCTCAATCAAAGAGCCACAACCAGTGAGAGGATTAATTGGTCGTTCTTGCCTTGCTCTGTTCTAATGTTATCTGTTTTTTCTCCCATTTCCTCTCTTTTTTTCAGCTGAAAAGAGGAAAGAAGGTCAAAGGTGTTTTTTAGGAAACTCAAAACTGCAAAAGTCTTCAAAGCATGCCACCCCAGTTAGAGGGAAAAACAGAGACTTAGAGGGCCTACCTCAGACTTTGCCCTCTGTGAAGCTGACCAGCTGATGTCATAGGTCACATTCCATGGTGGAACTAGGCCAGCCCTCTGTACGATAGCAGGTTGCTGAATCATCTCTGAGGCTGGGGTGAGAGTTTGGACAGGGCTGTAGTGTTTGAAAAGAGATTTGTATCATCAGTTCTTCATTTTTTCAGATCGCAGTTCAGGTTTCTCTTACTGGAGCCAAAAGAAGTTCTAAATCTAAATCTAAAAGGCTTCTTCTTTCTCTTCTTTCCATTGGTTTGACCAGTACAAAACTGTCTTTGTTAGGTAAAAATTTCAAGACCTTATAAGCTCACTGAGAGATGAAACTAGTGGTGATTAGACAATCTAAATGAATTGTGACCTTCTGAAAGGGACAATGGGACTTCCGTTGTGGAAAAAGGAGGCCAGGACAACAAAGGGTGCACGCCACAAGCATGACCCAGAGGTACTGGGTCAAGACCAGGCAGTCAGGAAACCAGGGCATACCCACTGTCGTAATGCTTTATTTCCCTGAAATAGCCACAAAACTCCATTTAGGGACAATTGATTAGCCTCCCTTTTAGTTGGCTGCAACGCACAGCTACCACATGGCAATGAAAGTACCCAAAATGTTTTAAAGAAGTGAAAGTCACAGACAAACTGGAAAAAAGGTTAGCCAGCAGATTTCAAAAGGTCAAAAACACATGATAAATTGCAAAACAGAACTAGAAAAATAGCACATTCGCAGAAAGATAATTTCTCACAGAAAGAAAGAAAATAAATAACTTGACAGAATAACATAAATGGAAAGAAAACAGACTATTCCCTCCTCCTAAGAAGGCCTTACATTATAAATCTAACACAGCCTCTATGTTATACTGAAACCATTAATGCCAAAAACTGAGACACAGAAAATGAAATTAGTGGCACTGATATTAATATCACACTGAGGAGGCTATCTTCTGGGAATGTGTGTCTTCTGGGACCCTCACAAACATTAGTTCAAAGCTCTAAAACATCTGCATGTGGAAACAGGAACTGTTATATGATTGATTAATAAATCAAAAGTTTAAAGTTCTGAAGAAAACCTCAAAAAAATGTTCAGTAAATCTATAACCGCACGTGTGTGTATTTGTGGCAGTGAGTGATTTGCAGCAGCAGTCGGGAGATATCCACTTAGACCAAAAACTCGATCCGTTTTCTTTGGCCCTTGTTTTCAGCACCCATGCACGCACAAACAGCATACTATTAATAAAACACAGAACCAGATTCTCTTCATACTTTTTCCAGTTCCCTCAGCTAGCCTCCAGTTCCCTCAGTTACTTTCCCTGCACATTCTAAAATTGCCAAAGACTGTGAGGAGTTATGAATGATGCTCTAAATTCCTGATTTTGAAATGGTGCCTAACACAGGCATTACTGGAACTTTAGGCTGTTAAGGAATGCGGAGCAGAACAGTTCAGGAAAGTGACGAGCAGAACGGAGTCGCCCTTATCTGCACGCTCCTAGAAAAGAAAACATAGAAAATGGATGGTAATGTCGGGAATAAGGAGACGTTAGCTGACTAATATGTTTTTCTTCTTGGCTACTATGCATTGTTTCTCAGAAATGCTTGAGGAAAAAAACATGTTGAATTTGTTTTCTTTGTGACTGGCACGTAACATTTTAAGGCCACAGTAGTTTTAAAGCCATTTTGTTTACACAGCCTTGTACAACAGGTTTTTCAAAGAAGTTATACACATATTTCTGCATGATTGATACATAATAGAAATATTTTCATAATATTAAAAATATTTGTGAGCCAAGTCATCTGTACTGCTCTGTTGTTGGTCACTCGTGAGTGTACTATTTTTAACTAAAAGTCAAAAATAGAAGTATAGAAACTAACAGGTTTTGCTTCCCATATTGACAGATGGATGATTAGATGTTCTGCTGCAGTTCTATAGGTTACTCAGTATTTAAGTATTGATTGGACCTCTTTCTGACTCTCTGCTCAGCAGTTTGTTTAGCATAGTGGAAAATGCCACTGCCAAATCAGCTGACCGCTATAATATGATTAGACTGAAAGTTGGAGAACTTGCCAAATGTTACAAACGTAAATGTAAGTAATTTATATAGGAACATGATGTTGGGCCATAGCTATCACTATGAAACACAATGTACTTAAAATATTCTTAATTCTACCTTAATTTATGCACCAAACACCTTAATTTG
>JBBKCR010000122.1:4709516-4720351 GCA_037577295.1 Ladigesia roloffi | reverse complement strand
TACTTTCTTGGAAATTAAGGTAAAAATTAAGGTTATATTAAGGGGTAAAATTAAGGGGTTTGGTTTCGTAGTGTATGAGACATTGTAATCAATCAACTCAAAGTTAGGGACACAGGATAAACATCATATGACTGTATAATATTGTCTAATAGTTACTCCAGTGTCCTCACTATTGCTATGTAACATATTGGTACAATCATCGACTTTGAAAAAATGACACAGTTACTTGAAGCAATGAGTAGTTAGCCAGCAAGTGCAAAGACACCAACCCTGAAGGGAAAAGTTTAGCACGAAACAACATGACATGGCAGAAAGAAAGGGCCATAGGAAATGACCACTGTGATTTTGTTTAACCTTTTCCCTGGAATGTTGTGCAAAACTGAATGACTGCCGCGCACTGAGCCTGTTGCATGCAGCTCAGCAACTTTAAGCTGTCTGGGTTTCCTCTGGATCCACTGCTGTCTATGAAAGTGCTGGCCGACTTATACCAACACAAATAACATGGCTTGGGCTATGAGCAGACAAGTAAACGTTCACTTAAGACCCAAAATTACACACCACACTCATGGCACACACGCACAGTCTGTCTGGTGCGTAGGACATAATACATGTTTACCTGCTCAGAAAAGCCAGGCACATCTAAGGGTGATTGACTTACTAACGTAATGACTGCCTTTGGGCACTAAAAGCCCTCTGATCCCCCCCGAGGAGATTTTCCAAAAGCAAATATGAGGGGAAAATAAGATGTTTTATACCATGCTATGAGAACGCACTATTGGTCCTGCTTGACGTTAAAGTGTGGGCAGAAAAAACTCTCTTTCATGCTTTCCGCAGCAGAATAATGCCCCGAGGAAAAACACCGCTTGAAATCCCTCCAGGCAAGATTTACCAGAACTGACCACTGTGGTTGAAAAACATAATGCCAAAGAAATCACATCACTGCCCCCAGAGTGATGTAATATTACTAGCATTTTTCTCTAGGAACGTCACAGTGTCAGTGTTGTTATATCTGTGAACTTTTGGCCTTTGCCTTATTTTCCATTAAATGTCATGAAACATTCTTACAGTTATTTTTATCAGCATGCATTATACTAAAGAGCTTTACTTATTAGTAACAGATTCTGTGTATGAGGTAGAGTTGGCATGGTAACGGAGAGTTGGTTTTCGGCGTGGAAGCTTGGTTTTGTTCTAGAAAAAGTAATGGGTGGTTTTTAACGTGGAATATTTATAATATGGAAGGTCTAAAAAGTTCTTCAAACTCGAGAAATGTTTCTTCAAGCAATCAAATGAAAATCGAATGTGATTCTTCTGTGGCATCGCTCCTTCTAGGCAACTTTACTAGAGCAGCCGACGCTATGTATAGTAGACTATGTATAGTAGGGTCATGTTTCTTTAAAAAAAAATTACAAGTGCAAGTCACTTCATAATGTTATGTTTGGTTGTCAATGTCAAGAATTTATGACACACTTTAGTGTGGTCTCTGAAGTAGACCATTACTGTAATTGGATGGCTCCTCTCTTTTCCTTAATAGCTTCTGTTGCAGTTGGCTGCTGATTTGCCCATTCTAATAATGCCAATCTTTCTGGAACACACACACACCATACTGCCACCCATCATTAGTCACAAAGTCTTGTGTGTGGCTCACAAACAGAAAAGACGTTGTCATTTGTGATGTGTGGCTCAGTGCTTGAGCATTTCTGGACGCTGTTCCGTCTGCATTAGTGAAGCATTAAAATGAAGCTGACAGTCTTCTAGGGAAAGGCATGGCACAGGGGCAGTTAGGGGACATAACCAGACTGCTAGCCTCACCACTTTGTCTCAGAACACAATTGTTGTGGGGTGGCCAAATGGTGCCGCTACAATGTCCTTCTCAAGTAATTTTGCCACAAATATTTGCGGTGATGTTTGTGTGCATGTGTGCGTGTGAGTGTCTGTTGCAGATTCTGGGTTGTTTTAGTGGTTGCCTTCACATGCATGCAAATGTTGAAGTAATTTGATAATTATTGTTTGTCCCCATTCTGGAGAAGAAGAAGAAAGTCCTGTCCTCCTTAACAAGCAGCCAATAAAACGTTTTCTAAAAGAGTCAAATAAATACTGGTAAAAGCTAAAGCAATGAGCGAAGGTTAAATAAACCTGGTGTGAAAGACATTTCATGCAGACTCATGCATAATATTTCAGTGTTTAGCAGTCCAGCTGCAGTCAGTGGGTCCAGAACACAGATGAGGAGGAAATGAAACCTCAGACACATGGCACTGTGCAAAGTGACGTGTGTGAGGTCTTGCGCAAGACCTTGGATGCAGCGGGGCACGTATTGCACAAGCGGCTCGTTCACTGAGCACGTTGAAATGTTTCAATGGGGACATTACTTCCAAATGTCTACTAAGGCAAGCACAAGAACCCCTACATCATTGCTCTGGCACATTTACAACTGTGAAAACTGACTAAACTAAAAAAGGTCATTAAATGTGTAAATCCTCTGACAAAAACGTGAGAAAACTTTCCAAACAGAGAGCAATAAACAATAGACTACTGTAGTTAAATGTAATAGGCAATAATGGCACTGGTAAAGGAAAAATTTACAGCTGATTGATGTCTACTTTACGATCAAAAAACATGTAATTTTTGGAAAAGGGTGGTTAAGCCCAGAAAGGGGGGGATTTGTTGTAAAATACACGATGATTTTAGGAGAAAAAAAGACAATAGTTTTTTCTCACTGGATTATGCACTTTAGCCTAGTTTCAGTGTCTGGACATGTTGTAATAATTCTTCATACTTTTTGTTACTTTCTGTTCTTCAGATGGGAGCAGATGCAGTGCTCTTGAACTTTGAGTTCAGCCTGCTTATGATGAATTCTATTTCTTTGGCTGTCTTACCTAGAACCGGCCTGCATTTACAGTTTTTACAAGTTACATAAAGTGGGCTCCACTAAAAGGGATTTGCATGGAATGAATTTGTCATGTCAAATTATATTATAAGCAGAATAATTTGAGAAACTATTTACAATAATTTTGGAATTTTCTGGTATGCCCCAATTTTGATTTATTGACAGCATATTACTTGCCAGTGCCACCACAAGTTTGTGCAAAAATCCTTGAAGATTAGATCTGATCTGTCTGGAAATGTGTCTAAGCAGTCGGCTTAAGACTGAACAAAGGTCTTAAAGTGATCAGTGTCACAAATGTACTTACTTTTGAATATTAAATTCCACCGAAAAAATGGTGGATCTTGATATTCTGTCTGTTTAACTTTTTCTTTAATAAAAGAAAGTTAAATGTACTATTGTGCATTTGAAAGGAAGTGGTTTTAGAATCTTGGGCTCTATTATATATATATATATACACACACACACACACCACACACACACACACATGCACACACAAACAGTTAATAAATAAATAAAGCTTTTTTAAATACTGCTGTGTACAAAAGCTATGATCAGACTGGCATGTTATCAGCATATCCCCAGAATGCCAGGTGTAGAAAATGAGAAGCTCGGCTACCTGAGTGCATCAAGATGCTTGCCTATCATTGTGATGCTCTTCACTGGAGGAAAGGAATGTGCTACTCAATCCTGGTAATCTTGCCTTACAAACACAGCAGTGCACATTCAGAGACAATATGTTGCTAAATGTCTTATAATCAACTCCAATATTGCCTCAAATTCCAGGCAATCCAATATCATGGGCCACTCCAGATCTCTTTAAACTGATCTGCTGATTTTTTCAGTTTGGCACTTTTTATTAGCCTTACTAAGTCAGTAAGCCAACCTCAGTAGTCCTAAAAAATCTGGTTAAAGAATCATGTTTCATTGTTATTTAATGTTTGCTAGAGAATTGCTTTTAGAATTGTATTGTTATGCCTAAAGAAAGATAATCCTTTGTGTCGGGATATACACAGATATATATAGATAAATTTCAGAGGGTGTTTTGCTTAAGTACCTGACAACTGACATAATTAGAAATAGCTAGAAATGAGAAATGATCCAATTGCAACCCTATAGTAAACCCTTCCAGGGTTTACTATAAAACAATTTCGTATTAAACAGTGATGGGAATAACGGCGCTATAAATAAACGGTGCTACTAACGGCGATACTTTTTTCAGTAACGAGTAATCAAACCAGTTATTGTTCCCCCCGTTACAACGCCGTTACCGTTACTGACAATAAAATGCGTGTTACTATAACTGAGATCACTGAAGCAGTTTTCATGCGAGTAGCATCTGTCTCAGCCATCTCTCTATCTCAGGGGTGTGTGTGTGTGTGTGTGTGTGTGTGTTCAGGGCTGGGGCAGGACACAAAACCAGAGATGATGATTGGTGTGTCTGTACACGTGGTGTAACTAGGAATGCGATGATTGGCTTAGATTTAGTACATTTCCATGGTTTGCCAATCAGGCAGAGTAGGTGGTTCTACACAGGCACCAGGCCCCCTTACGCCCCCCTGCTCTGAACAGCCAAATATTTAAACATAATTTTTATAATCTTGACATGCGCTGTCTCGAAGAAAGAAACTAACGCTACGTGTGTTCTACACGGACTACTTAAAGCGATAGTTCACCCAAAAATGAAAATTTGATGTTTATTTGCTTACCCCCAGGACATCCAAGTCGACGGTGACTTTGTTTTCTCAGCAGAACACAAACACAGATTTTTAGCTTTAGCGGTAGCAGTCTGGTAGTCATTTAATAGAAGTGGATGGACATCAAACATTTCCAAGTAAAAAAACATACACAGACAAGTCCAGATTACACCCCGTGGCTCGTGATGACACACTGATGTCTTAAGACATGAAACGATTGGTTTTTATGAGAAACTGAACAGTATTTATATCATTTTTACTTCTGAAAGATGAACGTCTTGATGACTACCAGACTGCTACTGCTAAAGCTAAAAATCTGCGTTTGTGTTCTGCTGAGAAAACAAAGTCACCTTCGACTTGGATGCCCTAGGGGTAAGCAAATAAACATAAAATTTTCATTTTTTCTATCGCTTGAAAGCGCTACACTCGTGCTGACACACACGCGCTGACACATGCACGTAACCCCCCACTACGCCGCCCCGTTCGTATATGTGCCCCCCTAAAAACCCACTGACCCCCACCTGTCTGCCCTGGTCATTTTAGTCTAGATCCGCTGTCCAGGAGTCACAACGATGGCAAGTACAAGTTCAAATGTAGCCTCTGCAAATTAGAAGTTTAAGCGCTACTTTTCCTTCTCTGAGGATAAAGGCAAAAATGTTTATGTAACGTGCAACTTATGCCCTGGAAAAAAGTGTCTCTCTGTGTCGGTGATTAGTGTAGAATGTTTTATATTTATTTTATATTAAATTTATTTTTTAAGTAACGCAAAAATTACTTTGCCTGGTAATTAGTTACTTCTATAATGATATAACTCAGTTACTAATGCACTTACTATTTGTGAGAAGTAACTAGTAACTAAAACTAATTTTTTTAAAGGTACTTGCCCAACACTGATATAAAATAAAGTTTATGTCTGTTAAATGCTTTAAATAAAACACAAAGAATGTCTTGCAAGAGCTTTACATTTCTTCATTTAATCTACATTCAAACTCTTCATGTTCATTATTGTTAGCTTTGTATCAACAAACATCTATTGTAAGGGTGATTTTAAGGCTAGTATCTTGCTGTCTGTGCTGGGAGGCACAGAGGCCCCAGACACCAGCAGCACCAGGTGAAGAAAACACACACACACACATTTGAGTTACTTGTGGTTGGTCGGATGCACGGGATGCACTGAATGCCAAGCCAGCTATTGAAGTGGATTGGCAGCGGTAGGCCAGGCCAGAGAGGCTAAAGCCAGTCTCCTTGTGTAAAGCGTGCTCACGCATTCCATGCCAAGTATCGCTGCTTCTAATTGCTCTAGTCTCAGTGGAGGAAAATGGGGTCATATCACAAGCCTGCCTTGACCCGTACAAACTGTTCCGAGCTAAGTTGTTTTTACCTACCTCTGCTTTGTTTGAAAAACTTTGAAAATACGCACAGAAATAAAATCTTCTTTATGCTTTCTCTTTTACCCAAAGGGCCTGATTTCATAATTAAATCAATTTCACTCCATATCGCTGCCAGTGGCTTGTTTGTCGGAGCCGGGCCGCCGTATAAAGACGAGATTGTATTTCTTCAGTGCTCCACAAAGTGATCTAATTGTCAGTTCCCAATCAACCAGTAGCTGTGAGGAGGGCTTCCTAATTATGTAACCATAGTTTCTGACTTGTAAACAATAGAGGGGCACTCTCTGTATTTTTCATATGGGACAAATTTTTGTTTACAAGTTATGGGTAGTGGGATAAAATGCCAAAGCTAATGGAAATGTTTAAAAAGATGCTTTAGCTATTTTATATACACTGTCATGTAAAAAGGTACCGTATAGGGGCATTTTGTTCATAAGTTTAAAAACAATGTAATTGCCCCCTGAAACGTGCAACACTGACCTTGATGTCCAAGTGTGTGCCTCCAATCAGTTTCCCCTGTAGAAATGGGCATATTTGTGCTTTCCATGTTTTTAAATAAAATTTGAAGCCTGGGGTCCATGGAGTTAGTCCAAATTAAAATGTGTAAGGGAATCTAATAAAAGGCTTACTCTTGAAGGATAGTAAGTGATGTGTGAAGAACCGTCCCAGTGACAGTTTAGAACCTTCCAGAGCCTAGAACTTGTGCGCTAAAGGTCATCTACTACAACTTCCGCAGGTTCAACGAGTGCACTGGAGTGAGTATAAACTGATGACTTTTCTGAAATATTCATCTGTAGTGCGGTGGAACAGGTTTTTAATTAAAATCTGTTGGAAGGGAAGAGACGTTTGTAGGACTGGCTTTAAAATTTAAACTGTCACAAAGCAGTTAATTAAACAAGCAGGTCAGCATCCATGAATACTTCCTTTCATTTTAATGCAGTCCAGGTGGAGCCTTGTAGCCTTTCTGCGAACAATCACCGAGGCACGGCTGGGCTGTAGCTGCACTGTATAGGATAGTGTTGGGTTTATTAGATGCTACAGCACACCTAACATAATGATCTTCTTTCTCACCAATACACACACACACACACTCAGAGAGAGAGAGAGATAGAGAGAGAGAGAGAGAGAGAGAGAGAGAGAGAGAGAGAGAGAGAGAGAGAGAGAGATTGGCTGTTCTTAGTATAAAGAAAGAGAAGTTAAACTGCAACACTTTTTGTGGTAGCTTTGTTGCAGATCAGCAGTGAATACAACCAACACAGCTTTGACAACAAGTGTCATTTTAAAGAAGGCCTGTGACCTCTCCTTCAGAGTCAGCTGTTTCAGATTGTAAAGCTTCAATCAAGGAAACACAGTTGTGGGTCAACATCTGAATCATCTTAATACTTAAAGGGAAAGCTGAACAAAATTTCCTGTCCCCTTTAACCCCTGAAAATGTCCTTGTTTCAATGTCTATTATTCAGTAACTACATGGGTGACATTCGTTTGAGTTATTTCACTACAGTCTTTTCCATTGGATTTTAGCAGAGGGATATTTTTGTTGTAGCAACCACTAATACTTGGCCATGAAAAATCAACCAATGGACATTTCTTTAAGAAAAGAGCAGAGATACTGCATACTGTAAACCTATTTGTAACTGGATACTCTGTCACAAACACTATGAAAAGAAGTTGCACTGTAATAACAAGACAAACCTCCTTCTGATGATGTTTCTTGAGGATAGAATTTCAGGGTGATATCCATAATAATGTATAAAAGTATTGAGCCACTACTCATTTCTTCATATTTTGCATCCAAAGAACCAGACTTTCTTATAGTTTTTAATTAAGTGTTGATGAATGGTTCTCCAGTTTTCTTTCCTAAAAGCATTTCAAAGACTCAGTACCTGACCAGTTATATTTTTAGGTTTGTAAAGCCACAAAGGGACCTACATAGGAATCATTCAAGCAGTACAAAACCATATAACTGAAGTCCTGAACCAGTGAAGAAACAGGTGCAGATGATTCCAGATGATAAGGCGGTGATCAGTATACTGGTGGTGCTGAATGCTGAGTGGTTGAAATTCCTCAATCTTGACACTTTTATCTTTAGGTACTTAAACCTAGCAAAATATAACATTTGTTAACAATTATTTTCCTACAGGTGGGAGTTATGCTAGGAGAAGCTAGCTTAGTTGAAAAAACTGAATTGCCTACAGCTCAGTGCCTGGGCATGCAGTCAGGCCTGGTTGACTCCACAGTGATTCCCAATGTGTGTATAAAGCCTGCTGGGTATTGAAGTGAGAGAAGATTGATGACTAAAAACATAAATAACTGTAAAATCATTCATTCTGTCCAACAAATGAGTCTGAGGGTTAATGCCGAGGTACCGAAAGCTGCATAACGTGACCCAACTTGTTAAACTGTAGTTTTAGGCTGGAATGCCCCTTTAGGTTTGTCTGCGGATAAAAGATTTGCACAGTTCTTAGAAAAAGTCTCAGATGTTGTCTATCGGTTAACCCATCCCAGATGGTGGCGGTCAGAAAAATGAATTGGACTGAAAGCCATATCTGTGTATTTTCAGCTACATGCAACAGTTAAAATCCTGAAATAAATCATTAGCTTTTTGTTTGAACAGGTATTTGAAACCCCTTGATCAGGCTTTGTATGTCTGGGGATGCGTGATTAAAGTCACAAATCAAGGCTCTGTTGTTATAACTATAGGATGCATGTATGTGCACATGCCATCAAAGTGTGTGTGAAGAGGCAGGAAGCTTTTTATGCCTTTTCCAAGTATCTGAAAGGTTGCTTCCTTGCTTGACTTGGTCTGGATTGGAGGATTTCTGAGTTAAACCCTAGCGTGCAAAGCAAGCCTCTTGCCGTGCAGAATGTTCCCATGTCGGTTTCTCTGCGAATGTTTGGTCACACTTTTAGTGCAATTTGTTTCGTTGGCACACTTTCGTATATCACAGGCCAGCCAGTGCAGAAAAGACACTAAAAGCAGCACTGAGGATATTCTTTGTAAGCCTCGAGATCTACTAAATCATTTACGGTGCACAACGTTTCAAAAAGAAACGTGTCCACAGAAAAGTGGGCACGCACATCAGCACCACACACACACACACACACACACACACACACATGCGAACACATACAAATGTCTACATAACTAAAAGGTATATTTGATAAAATGTTTTCTTTATTGATATTAAAAATGAAAGTACATGAATTGTGCATTTCGGACATTCTAGCGTGCAGAGGTTAAATCAATAAAAATACACACAGGCTGAGTGGGCTACTGACACTGATATGTTGCATGGACAGGCAAAAAGTTCCCTTCATATTTAGCGCAAAGAGAAATGTCTTTTCTTCAACGCTGTTCACACAGAAAGTAGCCTGTTCGAACAAAAGAGTGGATGCAGTCCTAGCAGGAAGTTGGAAAAGAATGTTATGTCTCCAGAAAAAATGGAATATAATAATAATAATAACAATAACCATTAATAATAATATAATTGCACTGCTTCATCACACAACTGATATGGATAACCAGACAGATATTTGAGTAAATGTAAATGCAAAGTGGTATACGGCAGGTTGTGATTCTGTAGTGGCTTCCAAATATTATTCACTGCACTAAAGACTGTTAAATACTGGCTCATGTTCCTCCATCTCTAAGTGTGGGAAATATCTGAGAAGTGGAAGAAAGGATTGGGTATGAAGGTTATCTTCTCGCAGCTCCCTTGTACTCTGACCCCTCATCACAGTAAGGATGGAACCAACACTGTCTCACTCGACGCGGTCTCTTCCATTTCTTCCTGAGTTTGAAAACTGCTGCTAGGATGGTTCAGTATGGTAGCCCTTTAGCAATCCATTGAAACTGTTGTAGTCTGAGTCAATGAGGAACCTGTCCCAGCAAAGGCAGGGCGCAGGGATAGAAGGAGAAAGAAAAAGACCAAGACAGTGGGAGGGAGCCTGAGCAGGGAGCAGACAATGACGTTCATTCGAATAAAGCACCCCCTCCTAGTGACCTCAGCTCCATTGGAGCTGCCCCTCAGCCGACCACTTCTGATGTCAATCGCTCAGCCAGGGAGGGTAACTGTGTTAAAGGGACGCTGCCCTTTGACACTGATCTGTGACCAGCAGAGCGGTAAGCTGTAAGCCCTGCAGAAACAGATTGGGGTAAATGGACAGTTTCCCCTGTTACACCTCATTACTGCTACTGGCTTACGGCTTACTTTAGAACGCCATCCGATTTCAATGTATGTGGCAACCCTTCACTCCTATAATACCTACACTGTTGTATCATTATATACATACAAATAAATCCAAAAATGACAAATAAAAAAAGGCAAATCACCATTTCCACTACCGCTAAATTGGCTTAAATTATTGTCGGTTGAGTACAATCACTGCATATTGAACAGGTGTGATAAAAGTCAAGCTTGAGTATTTTTCTTAATAACAAATCCATTTGGCAGATCAAAAAGCCATGCAAGAGAAGTCATGAGAGGAGGAAGACGGACAGTCTTCAGCGTATGTGCCTATTTTTGTGTCTAAGCAATCCAGGGTACTTCTGCTGTTAAAATATTGATTTTGCTCTGTGGCAAACCAAAAAGGAGTAAAAGAAACAGGACATTTTTTTGGTACAAAGCATCTACAAAAAAAAGCATTACAAGTACAATGGGAAACGGAGAGCGTATAAAATAAATTCCGTCAGTTGAGCATCAGTGCTACGTATATTACTGTATTTGGACCAATTTAATATATATTTTTATAACAAAATAAATAATGCCTTTATACAGTGCCCATATTTGTACTTAAACAAACAAACAAAAAGCTTGGCGGCTCATTATGCAAGATACAGCTCAGACTAAAAGAATATAACATGATGTC
>JBBKCR010000122.1:4689415-4703329 GCA_037577295.1 Ladigesia roloffi | reverse complement strand
AACGGGTCGAGGACCTATGAGCAGAACCTCCGATTACGCTCCAACTGTATACAGAACGAGGAAGAACTGCTTGTGCAGGGAGAAAACCTGATTTTTTTTATCTCCTCTTACACAACGCTCAACAAGTTGCAAACTCCTCAATACTGAGCTCCGTCTGGGCCCAGACTCAGCACATTACCCCCCTCTACACCGGCCTCACCGCCATCAGCCAAAGTGCTGTCGCCCCCTCGCGCTGAGCACGTTTTTCTCAGGCCAGCCTGGTGCTGTGCAGATGACAGGGGGCATATAAAATGACCTCCCTCTTCCTCCAGAGCAGAACAACAGGACTGTGCGCATCAGTCGGGACAAAGTGCCCCATCGGAGGGTCCTGCTGCCTGTTAAAACTCCAGACCTCCATAGGCTTCCGACAACATCAGGCATATTTGGCTAAATCGACTGTAAAGCAGAGTGTAGGATCATGCACTCCCCGCCACCCCCTTTATGCACAGCTGCCCATAAACAGCTCATTACCTTATTTCTGCCTCTCTCTGTCCTCAGGCAGGTGTGGCAAACGGAAAAGTGGCTATGATTTTGATGCTGCTCCATTTGTCTTATTGGAAGTACAAAAAAGGGAAACAGAGAGAAAGAATAAAAATTTAAACAAAAAATGAAAAGACGCTTTTTTGGTTAAAGAGAAGTTGCAGGTAGTTTCCCCAGATGGTGCAGTTGGAGATGTTTGTGCGTCTAGCTGTCCCAAAAACCAGACGACAGGCAAAAAGTTCTCAGAGAGGAGTATTATATAGGATGCCCCGCCCCCTACCCCTTCTCCCTCCACTGCCGGCGCCGACCCCGCCCCTATTTGCGTAGGGCTGAGTCACTCGGACAAAAATGATTCGTTCAATTGTGCCGCGTGGATGAATCAACTTAGCGCGCGTGTCCCGTGGCCATTCAGTCGCGTGGAGACTCCCACCGCATGACATCACCGTGTCGCGTGTTGTTTTAATTTATGCCAACAAGAAGCGAAATAAAAAAATTCATCCTAATTCACGGAGTCGATTCTATCAATCGGTCAGTTCAAACGATTCGAATCCCACGAGTCATTTTTTGTTTCTACGGGTGGTTTGGAGAGGAGGGGTGAGCAGTGAGGTCAGCCTTATCCTTTATCTTTTCTCCAGGTTTAAATATGTGAATATGATTTCCAGGACTCACTATGTTTAGCTGAAAACATCCACATCACATTAATCACGAAAATACGAATTAAAATCTAAGTGAATCAAATTACAAGTGAATCTAAATAGTGACAAAACGTTTGCGGTGTCTTATGTTGGAACTGTGTTTAGTCAAACAGTGACATAATATTGTCTAAAGTGTACCTAAATCCTTTATCATAGGTACTGATTTATTCAAATGAACCGGCTCATGAGAACGGTTCTCTCACCAGCTGGAGATCACTATCCCCATAGCCATGCACTCATTTCCTGTGAATTTTACCTGCTATATTGATCCGCGATGGTGGTTTCACTGGTGGATCGGTTACCAGCTGAGTGCACTGAGAGGGATGTCGAGGAATTAACCGAGCCCGTATTGAATTGAACTGCTGTGATTGAATTATAGCTACTAAGCCTACCTGGCAGTGATATCCATCCCAGAACAGAAGGGAGCAGAGCCTTTGCAGTAGTCTCTACATTAGACATTACATCAGGGGCAGCTGTTATTCTTCTCGGGAAAAAAATGCTGTCCCCTCGTTGCCTTAAATGTCTGATCTTGTTCATTCACTCCACCACTTGCAGAAATAAGGCAACGACCACTTAATGGGTGATTTGCTGCGACCGCAGTGTAACGTTTAATTTTGAAATGTCCAACGATCCTGTAATTTCAGTAGATCTACACTCTTTTCATGCCAAATGCACTGACTACAGTTGGTAGACGGACTATTTTAATAGCCAGCACTAAAAGGAATGGGGTAGAAGAACACATGGTTCTCAAGTAAATACATAAATAAAAAAGTAACAAATAATTAACCAAATCTTTAGATATTTGTTGAAGTAAAAATGGGGCGGTGAAGAGTAGCTGCTTTATCCAGGATAGACTTCAAACGCTTTATTCCCACACGCAGTTACAACTGATTTGCTACTTTTAATAGCATTCAACTGGACATACGTACTAGGGTTGCCTGCTAAAGACTAGTTTTGTAAATGTGTAGATTCTAAACAAAATTGAACTCTAGGGACATTATATGACATTGGTGTATTATTTTTAAAATCAAAGGGCCTAAATTTAACTACGTTTTTATTTACGCTGAATTTATATCATAAAAGTGAGATGTAATACTTTTCAGAATGTCAGTGTAAGAATGATGTCCAGTGTGGAGTTCCTCCCAAATAAATTAATAAATACATAAATGAACGTCGTGTCATATTGGAATGGCGCCCCTCTTGGATGTAAGGGGCATTGCAACATCTAAAGATGTCATAAATTATCAATGATCTGAGTTACTGGAAGACCCATTACAAAGACATTAAAGCTCCTCTCTTTGCCCTCATATCATCCATCAGTTACACTGAGCAGGAAGTCCTGTTGGTTTGCAGGACAATATCATAAATCATTCACTGCTCCATTCATTCAACCACATCGACATTAATTTTAGACAAATCGATTTTTCCCTTCACATGACTGCTAGTTTTCGGAGCAAATCTGCAGCAAAAGAAACTGACCGTGCATGGGTCTGCATATCATATCTAAAAATCGTATTAAAAAATATATTTGTGAAAAATATAAAATATTCAAATTATAAGCTAAACCCTGCCACCCTGATCATTACGTTCCATAAATTTACTGTTCGACATTATATTTGTACCATAATGTGCCATTGTATCACTGGTTGTGTGCTCATGTTACTGTGTAATAAACCGTGAATAGCGTTGGATTTAAGTCTACCAAGATCGTGTACATATTTACTTTTTAATTTTATACTTATACCTAAATTTAATATGCGTTAACATGTTATGTTAATATGTTTGCCCTCGGCAATGTAAATTCAGAGTATATGTGATATATTTGTGCAAGAAAAATTGATCGAATACTGCAGGACCTTAATCAGATATCAGGTAACACATTTTTTTTCCATGGCATGATGTGTTTCCGGATGAGACACAGGGAAAGGTTTCTGAGTGAGCTGAGGGTTTTCTCTGGGGGATCCGAGGGGGAGACAGGAGAGGGGGTGAAACATGATATTATGGGTTAATTCTACTTTTCTCTGTTGTCCGGTGATGTAATCAAAGTTCAGAAGATAATAGGAAGATGCTTCAATACTATACTTCAATCTGAAATTTCAGAAAACAAGAAATGTGTCTTTTAAATGCTGCAGTATGATGAATTGTCGTTAATATGACTAGAGATTTGGTTTAAAATATTTTTGAGTCATATATTTACATTTTCAGCATTTGACAGATACTCATGCAGAGTGATGATGGATAAATATGTAGATAATACTTCACATATGTTTGACACACACCCTGTAAATGACAGGCTGATCTGTGTATTTTTGAAGGAGTAAGTAAAACTGGTGCTTTGACTGATGGCAGGGCCCACTGTGTGTCTTAGAGCACGTTGCTCTGGAGCAGTTTGAAAATAAGACCTTGTTAAGACATGCAGGAAATCTTCCTTCCAAAAGTTCCTATTGGCTGCCATCTAGTGTCTGCAGTTTTCCAGCTGTCTGACATGACTGTGGTATTGGAGGGGATTTAAAACCATTTCTGTCTTCTTAAATTGAATTGAATTTAAACTGATATGGTGATTTTAAAAGTTAATTTTAAAAATAGCTAATAGGCAAATGCTAATTGCTAACTGTTACCTTTACTTTTTCCAAAACTGGCTTTAACACATGAATTGTGAAGACTAACTGTGACTATTTGGTTATTAATGATATATGTAGAAGCTAAACACAGACAAAATGCAATGAAAGAGATGTTTGTCCAGTACTTCTGGAGTTACACTGGGGTTTTATTTAAAAATGAAATTAAAAATAAACACGTTATTTTGTCCACAGAAATCCACTTCGCCTAAGCACTATACTTTGAAAAATGGAGGGCCTAAAAGTGTATTTTAATACAGTTTTTCATTTAAGACTGAGATGTCTTACATTCTCTGGTTTACAGCAGAGCTTTTATTCAACTTACATTAAAGTTATACGTACCTGCATATATATCCACCTGCATATATGGACACATTTATAATCCACAGTGTTTAAAGTTTAAAATCACACAAATTGTCATTTTTAGTATTTTTCATCTTAATACAGATGCACCTCACTTGTATTTTTCTGTTTGCTGCTATTTACTTCATGATTAATTATGCCTTCATTAGAAAACAGCACATGCATGATGCAGTAATAAGCAATCTTAATGTAGATCACCTAAAGCATGACCTCCTTAGACTCCAGACTCGTTATTTGGGAATTTTGTATGTAAATTGCGTAATTGCGAAAGTGTGGTCCCCCATTTCAAGACAACTTGAGCTAGTCTTTTATCATTCAGCAAGAGTAAGCCTGCTTAAATCCCTGTAAAAACACACATGGATTTCCAGTTGGTTTGGTTAACCTTCCTTAAATGAGCCACATTCACCATGGTTTATAATTTAAAATACAGATTACGAATAACGTAATGATTTTAAATGACTCAGCCCTGTAAATCAGAGTATTTCTACTTTAATGCAGTTAAGGATGTTCCAGGGTTTTCTCAAAAAGTGCTTTGTAATCAAGTCAGGTGAACGAGTTTGAATAAATTGGTTTGATAGTGTTTGCAAACAAAGTGATGTATTTTATGGTTTTGGTGGGTGGGAAACGTATGAGCAGAACATTGAGGAGTGATGTCAGAGGTACTGTGTGTTTGTCCAAGGAATGAATTTATGTTTCGGCATTTCAGGTTCAGCAGTGCTTTAATCACTAGAGTGACTCATTTATGGATTTTAAGTGCAGGGAAAATAAGACACTCACTGGCAATCATTTTAAAATGGTTTAATTGTCCATCATGTTGATTTCAGTGTTAGCAGCACTGGATTGCCTCATAGGCAAGCACAGCTGATATTATGCGCTTGAAACAGTCACCACAATGCGCAAAGCACAGTATTTTCCACATCCAACCTGCAAATAATAGCCAAAGCCTGACCATTTTGGTCACTGAAACAGGCATTCTGCTGCTTTTTTAGTTCACATTTGGAAAATAACATTTACTACACAGCGCACTGTGTGACAGCGCACGGTGAAGAAATATGTTCACCGATTGCAGGAGAATACTTCACATTATTGACACTCATGCCATTAAATATTTATGCTAAAAATATTCATACATTCATAATTGTAAGGGCTAAATAGTCATTTTAAATGTCATTTATTTATTTAATTTGTTTTTAATAAATAGAATTTATCTTTGATTAATAGGATCTTTTCTTGAAAAAAATACCACGTTCTTTGACACAGAATGAATCAACAAGTGATCCAAAAAGTCTTTGGAAAGAATTTGAAATGTGAGGCCTCGTGGTTGCCACGCAGATTTTTAGAAGCAACGACTTCAGCTGCAGCAAAATATAAAAAGACATGAAGTGTAACATAATGAAAACGGCACATTATAAGCACTGAGGGAGAGCAGGTGGCGAACTCATGCCAGCACGTTTAAGGCGTCCGTCAGGACCTTCAGGTCATCTTTCACTAATTCCAGTCCTCCTCTGATCTTCAGTGGGTTGTCCAGCACTTCTATGCTGTCTGTGTAGGGATCGAACCTCACTGAAAATGGCCGTTTGATGCCTGCAGAGTAGCCTCTGTGCAAACATAGTCAAAACACTTGCATGGATATATGTAAAAAACATTTTTCAATCACAGCAGCCACTCTTCAGAAAATACCCAACGCAATTCTTCAGCGGAGTCACTTCTGATGCCTGTCAGTATTAAACTGGATTGGTTTTTAAAATATTAATTTTTAAAGCATTTCATGTTTGATTATCAATATTTATAAATGGGGTATTATCATTATATCATAAGTTTGTATACAAACACAGAAATGCTCTTGGCATTTGACTGAATTTGGCACTGAATACAATACTGTGCAAAAGCTTTGGGCATCTATGTAAATAATTTAAAGCCACTTTTGTGTGAGACAATGTGTCTTTCTGCAACTAAAGTTAACATGAGACAAACAGGACAGCAGTAAAATATCAAGATCTATGTTGTAAATTAAAAAATATATATATATATTCTGTGAGCTGGTAAGGAGAACACAGGTTTGGTTCCAAGTTTCTCACAAAGGACACATTGATAAACTTTAGATCACATTTTGTATTTATTCTTTTTAGTTTAAGATTGTATATCTAGTAATATAAACAGGATAAAACAGTTTTGAACATTATTTTCACAAGTACCTAAGACGTTTGTGCAGTACTGTAGATGTACAGACACGTGTTTTGAACCCTGCTACTGAACATTGACCAGTGACATGAACATACCATAAACCATGTCAGATGACGTATGCTAGTAGTTGTCACAAGTTGTCACCATTAAAATAACCCTCATGTTGCCATTTCCAACAAAATGTACAAGGATTCAAGTAAGTGTTTTTAAATAAGAGTAGCAAAAGTAATCCAGTAGTGATCAAATTACTTTATACCGTTTATCATTCTAATATTTTCTCTTTACCTCAGTTTCTCTTTAGCATCAGAGAAGCTCTCAGACACAAAGTACACAGACTGGTACTCCTGGTCTTGGTAAGGCTGCACAGCTACAGCATCTGGATCAAACTCTCGGATCTCCGGCTCGTCCGACAGGGCATGCTGATGAGCAAGGAAACCAGAGACAGATTAAGAATGCAGAATGTAGCTAAACACTCTTCACCCTGAGCAATAAATTTAATTTACTTCATAAAGTCACTGACCACTAGTTCACCATATGAGGACAGAAGGCCTGCTCCATAAGCTTTAAGTGTGTCTCCCTGTTTACACAACCCAAACTCCACCGTGAACCAGTAAAGCTGAAACACACACACACAGTTAGTGGACTGGAAATGCACACATATATGATTACTGATATAACACATAATCACATGATAGAAATAAATACATAAAAACGATTCTGTGGGGAAAATACTCACCGTTGACAATTTTTCAATGTCTTCCTCTGATGCGCCAAGAGAAGCAAGACCGATGTTCTGGAAATAAAAACACATCCGACCCATATTTGTTATTGTACAGACCAGTCTTATTCCTGAACAGAGAACAGCTACAGAGCTTAGGTTGTTTACCTGGGAAAACTGAGCAAATGTTTTATCCGCTAGCATGGGAACATGTCCGAGGAGTTCATGCACACAGTCTCTGGAGAGAGAACATAAGTCACTTTGAAGTACAAGTGCCAAGAATGTATCTTTCATTTTGAAACACAATAAAGATCATTTTCAGTTAATTCCTGTTATTGTTGGAAGCGTGTGTGATAGTATGATTATTGTCACATGGAACAGAGAAAAAAAAAAGGTTTTGCGCTAAATGTCAGCTGTTAGTCTTTAGTTTCATTAAATCTGAAAATGCAACAAATGCACAATCGTGAAAGCCATTTCTAATAATATGAAAGTTTAAACCTATTTTACAAGTGAATGTGAGGACGGTATCTTCTTACGGTTCTGGGGAATGCATGGGGGAAGAGGCATGGCGGATGTACTGCGTACACTGAAACACACGGAATGCAAGACTGGCCAAAAAATCTCGTGCTGACAGGAGACCTGCCACTGGCCTCAGCATAAACCCAGTCCGCTCTGAGAGAGACAGAGAGAGGGAGAGAGGGAGAGAGACAGTGAGATAGAGAGATAGGCAGTCAGTGTGAGAGAGAGAGAGAGAGAGAGAGAGAGAGACAGTGAGTGGAAGAGAGAGACAGTGAGTGAGATAGAGAGACAGTGAGAGAGTTTGAGACAGCAAGAGAGAGAAAGAAAGGTGGAGATGGGGGGATGGAAACCAAGAGAGGGAGATGCAGAGAAAAAGAGAAAGTCAGAGATGGGGAGAGAGAGAGAGAGAGAGAGAGAGAGAGAGAGAGATGGGGACAGAGAGAAGAAGCAAGAGAGAGATTGGGGAAAGAGAGATTAGGCGAGAGAGGTACAGAGTTAGAGAGGGATAGAGAGAGAGGGAGAGAGAGTCACAGAGAGTGATAGAGAGATAAGTAGAGAGAGAGGAAGAAAGAGATAGGGAGACAGAGAAGGAGAGAGTGAGAGATATGGAGGTGACATTAAGCACTAGGCCAAATGTAATGCATTGGTGTTTCTGAGCATCGAATTCAGTCAAAATGCTGCACTATAAAAGCCATGTCTACAAAGTAGATGCAGTCAGACAACATACATGTTTACCAATTTTCAGAAACAAAAACTATGCAAATAAAGTTTCTCTGGAAACGCTGTCCTTATTATTTTATACACATTTTTATTACAGTATTTATATAGTCTCTTCATTCATGGCTGGGTCCAGTCTTCTAGCTCCGAAAGAGGTATCTCCAGCCCTGGATTGATTTACTCCTGCAGAGTTTGTAATATAAGTAAAATAAGACAACTTTCTCTGTTTGGGAACTTCTGATAAACCAAATAGAAGTGAATGTTATACATTTTAAGGATGCAATAGCTTTGTTGATGACTGCAATGTTACTCGATTTCAGGTTGATCTGATTTCATGGTGTTCGTTATTAAAAGCACTGTTGTAGCTCAAATCAGTTAGACCTCTATTGGCAATCAGTGTAGGATCCATTAAAAATATTGTCTCTTTCAGGCCAAAAGCTCATATGCCCAAAACGGCTATTTTTCAGGAAACTAAAAAAAAACTATGTACGTTCCAAATTAATACTGTGTCATTAAAATTGGTAAAACTTTTTTTAACACTTCTCATTGGTTAATAATTTCTAAATTGTACAGACCCACATGGAGACTGATCAATAGTTTTTTAATTTATGAAAAAGACAAAAAAGACCAAAACTGAAGTTACAAGTTTCCGCCAGACACCAATGATGTGCTATAAACAGATTATTTCATTACCTTTCAGAAACACTGAGACATCCTCTAGTTGGGGTATGTTATTAGGGCTGTAACCACAGTGCTTCTCCAGAAGTCTAAACGCCTCTAAATACTCATTGCAGGCATGGGTGTGGTACAGGTCCCTAAGGGTACTGTAGACCTCTCTCCTGTCAACACACACACACACACACACACACACACACATATACAAACAGATTTAAGAGACTCAGATTACATTGACAAATCACTTAACTTTAAAGATCTGTCACTTGCTGCCTCACCACAGGTGTGAGTCAGTCTCTAATGTGATTGTATATCATATCATAAATCTGATTACACATACAGACAACATGCTAACATAATGCACAGCCTTGCAGGTGACCTGATGTGTTCTGTGTAAACCAATTCCTGTAAAGTCGAGCGGCCTGCTCTGACAGTGATTGAGTTAACACAGCACATTGCCTTGGAGTGCGATCATAAATCTGCCAAATGTTTAGTCTTAACAAATACATTTATATAGAAGCATACTCTCTATATGTGCATAGTAAAGGGCTCTTTTATAAACAATTTACCACACATACCAAGTTCCAGTTTCCTCATTTGTGTACTCCACTTTAGGGATGGGTTCTCCACTTTAAAAAGAAATAAAAAAATGGAAATCAGTCCCACTTTAGCACAATAAATACACAATAAAAAACAATATAATAAAGAGCAATAAAAAGCAATGAAAGGTGAAGTAATGAATGAAATCTAGTGACATCATAAGCAGAAACACTTTTAATGCATGCAGTTTGTCTCTATGTTTTTAAAAATGAATTTATGGCAATGGAGGATTCTTGTTATGCAATAAGGAAAAGTGTTTCATGGAGGAATAGTTTATATAACTAGAAATGGTGTGATGAGAAACATTAGATATATTGTATTTCAGATGCTTTCACTTTCCAAAGTGTGTTGTTTTTGTTTTTTTTTTGCAGTGTACTATGAGACCATCACCTACTGCCTGTATTTGAAGGCAATGTCACCAATCTGCTTTCGTCGCTTTCTGTACACAGGGTCTGTGAAGCCCTAAAGAAGAGAAATCACATTTATTTTGATGACAGAGATAAATATAATTGGGAGCCCTCTCCTCATCATCATACTGACGGTAAATGTACTCACTGGATGATCCTGGTCCAAATCTGGATCAAATTTGTTGACCAGATGATGACATTTATCCAGCTCTGCAATTTTCTTTGGAAACCAGTGGACTTAAGAAGATAGAACGACAAAACAAATACGGCATTTCTGTAAAACAACATTTTATTGTGATCACAAAAACAGGTTTAAACTGATTAGAAATGCAGACTGTAACTATCTTACATTTAACTTCTTTAGTGGTTCTGACATCCTCTGTTATTCTCTTCAGGGAGCTGATGAGGGTACTAGCATCCGACAGATGAACTTCACATCGCACGAAGTATTCCAGATCCTCCAGCCCGTCTTTTGGCTTCCGACTCGGTCTGGTTTCAAGATGATGCATCTTGGCTTCAAATGTCTGTGAATGATAAGAGAAAGGCTGGCAATTACTCCACTATTTTCATGCAAATGTTCTATTATGTTAAACATATGGGCACCAAAGCAAATTCGTGCAGCATTGTGCATATTTGAGACCCTTTACATTTTCACCCATCTGAATATACTGTATTAATTACATTAACTAATATTTGTCATTTTTGTATATTGTCTCATTTGTAGTTCTACTCAAGTATCCCTATGTAGTAACAAAAACTTAAATTCAAAATAATAAAAAAAAACACATTTAAAAAAACTCTTAACCAATAGCAATATAGCAATCAATATTATAGAAACAGTCCAACTTGTACAATAATAAACTGTTATTACTGTAACAACTTACAAAGTACAACGTGATTCAGTTATTATAAATATGTATCTAATGGGACCTGAGATGATATTGTTTTTTATTACTTCAGTCCAAAGTTAAACCAAAAACTTGAGCAATTTACATATGTGTAGACTTCGACTGGGCCAAATCAGACACAACAACAGGTCGCCAATAGTTTTTTCAGAGAAAAAGAATATCTCTCGACCTACATCTCCAGATTTCCCAAATCAAACTCCAAACTTTTCCGCTTTAACTGCAAAATACAGCTAGGATTCAAATGTGAAATGGGACTGTTCCCCACTTCGAGGACAATACAACACATTGCGATGAAATATCCTCTGAACCGAGGTTCCAGAAACCTGTAGAACGGTACAATAGAAATAACACCTGGCCTTTCTTCTCGTCTTACCTCGAACACTTTGAGCGTGCGAGACAGGGCGGGGCTCTTGGAGCTCTTGAGGGTGAAAAAGAGGTTGAGCAGGGCTTTGCCGTCCTCCTCCTCGAACACGATGTGCTCCGCGGACTCCGCCGCCTCGGCCGCCGCCGCCGCCGCCTCGCGCTCCTTCCGGGCATCCTCAATCAGACTCTGCCTTCGGCCCACGAATCTGGGAGACTGGACAGAACCACATATACGTCTGTACAGTCCACACACGATGCCTCCTCTAAACTCCAGCCTCTCTTCGGAAGCCCAAATACACTGAAAGTGTGTGCTGGTGCTGCTGGGGCCCCTCTTACCTTTTGCACACTGGATGGAAGCGATTTGCATCTCCAAAAGCGCATGAGAACCTCAGTGCAAGGAACCTGCTGCACAGCTTAGACTTAGTGTTTCGAGTGTCTTCTGCAAGCTTTACGCGTTTTAGAAATTCAAGCTCATGCATTTAAAATTTACTGTGCAAAAATTGAGTGCATCGCGCGTGCCCGCTTACTTCTGGCTTCTAAAAGGAAATCATTATAAAGAAAAGCTTATGAAGCGTGTATGAGGGCTCTTAAACAGTTTCTCGAAAGCGTATGAATGCGAAGCGCGTGCATGAAGCAAAAAGAGCATTGCGGTGCGCGTGCACTATGCTACATTTATAAAACAGGTGGATAAGAAGTTTGCATGTTATTGACTAGATTTCAAGAATCTTTATCACATACACACTTATATACGCCCAACATATAGTGAAACGTGAACAAAGGAGAAAATGAATTTGGAAAGGCTTAACTAAGGTGATACAATTATTTAATTACAAACAGTTGTTATTTATGATATAGAAACACGTTAGCAAACTAGATTTCAGTATTTCAAGATTCTTTATTTGTAACATACAAAGTTTCTACCTATAGTGAAAAGTGTACCTGAGTTGACTTTTGACATTACAATAAAGTTACCCAAACATTTGGAAAAGGCTAAACTATGGAAATGCAAATATACACAAAATGTATAATTAAAATAAACAAACATTACCAACAGAATGAAAACAGAAAAATAACAGAACTTGAAGGGTGAAGGGTGTTTGTTAGTGACAACACTGCACCACTAAAACACCATCTCGGTATTCCTGAACTGATGAGAAAGGGGAGAAGAGGTGGTCTCTTACCGTGATCGAGTCGGAGCGCTCGAGCTCGGACGCGGCTCTCCTCATGCTCTTGGTTGAAGATGTGGAGCTGGTGGAGTTGGGCATCGTTCCTCTGGGACTGGTTCCTCCGGCTGGCTCTGTTGAGGTGCGCTTGGTTGTGTTGGGGGGTTTTCTACCCCTCGCCGTATTTATAGTGGCAATTTCTCTTTACTGACGTCAAACCGCCGCTCATTTCTCTTCGCGCGTCTTGCTGGAGGCTCTCACACACCTACTTCTCTCTCATATCACACCCTGCTCTTCTCATCTAATCCCATTAGAACATGGCTCTCCACGAGCCCCACGCGGACTGAGGAGCAGCACGCGCCGTTTGATGGATGTTAACCTAGTCTTTATTAGTTAAATAAACATATGCTTTGCGGAGAAAACCAGAGACCACCAGAGAACTTCGAGAACAAATCCAACGGATCATAGATTGTATACAAGTATTTGGATGACGGATTACTTAAGAAAAAAACTGCTTGTGTACACTCACAGACATATATGACAGACACGCATATGGCCATGCACTTACATACATGTGTTTTTAAAAGGGAAGTATCATTGTGGACTGAAAGGACGTGGAATTAATGTTTATTCCACTTACAGCCAAAAAGCAAATTTCAGTTGAGTTTCATAAAAGTCATTTTAGCAGCTTAAAGCTTTGGCGTATATTTGACTCTACCTTCCTTTCAGTAGCCCAGTTCTTAATAGATTTTTGTAGGTATGTACATTTAATTTAAAATGTACTTTCCCTGTTTTTGGATAAGATTACGTGTATATGGTACATTTATATTTCACCCCGTGGGTCTGAGGAGAGAAAGACTGCGGTCAGCTGAAGAGCAGTGAATCTGTAACAGTTCAGCTCAGCAGATTTGATAGCGATTAAAAGCGTGACTTGTTTTTTCTCCTAATTTGTCCTTTGCTCGAGGTGGATTTTCACCTCCAGCCGAGAACAGGCTGCTGCGGTTAAACGCGATTAAAGACTAGATGCGCGGCTGAGGAGATTAAAATTACGGGCCGTGTTGCAGCAACCACCCATATTCCACACCCTCAAATTTCAGGATGAGCACCTTCATTTGTTCCACAATAATCATGTATTTCTACTGTTGTGGCAGAATTAGCATTTATTAATGGTAATTCTTCATATCTTGCGTTATTAACAATTGTTATTGTTTTATTAATTATTGTTTTGGTTTATTAATTGTATAATTAATTATGTAATAATTATTTATCCATATTCACTGTAATAATGTCTGCACTTCACTCTGGTTCGGAGTGTGTGTGTGTGCTCTTAGGCTGATTAGATGTCTTAGAGGCGCCATAGTCTGGCCTAGGCTGAGGGTCAGATATGAGTCCGGTTAATATTCGTAGACTAAATGTTCTTCTGTTATCAGAAGGTCACTGATGTACGGTTAAGTTTGAAGGAACT
>JBBKCR010000122.1:4644622-4668502 GCA_037577295.1 Ladigesia roloffi | reverse complement strand
CATTCCAACCAAAAAGAAGCCTCACCTGAGTAACTGAAGATCAAGACTAACTGATTACAGAGGTGGAATCAGGTGTGCCTCCTGCTTGGTTGGAAGGAAAACTTGCACCCACAGAGGCCCTATCTGGACCGGTTTGGGGAACCCTGGTGTAGAGACAGTATCTTAATGGAGGGTACATCAGTGGTGCAACTAGCAGTCCTGGGATCCAAATCCACAACCTCTGATCAAAGGGTGCAACTCCCTTGCCACTAGGTTACCAAATGCATCCAACTTTATTCATTCTTCATTCTTCTTATTCAAACGGATTCATTCATTTTATTTTTGTCTCACCTTGGTATGTGACTGGGATGTTGCCCACCAGCCTCAACAGGTCCCTCTGAGAGCTGTCACTGAAGGCTTTGGGGTGAATGAAAAGAACAATTCAACAATTAGGCTTTGAGGTGAAAGAACAAAAACAGTCAAAACCAATACTAGAAAAGAAAAAGTGCTTAATTTAAGGTATTTATTTATAAAACAGTTACTCACTGTAGGTGCCAGTCAGGGGCTTCATGTCAGGATAAACTCGGTGGACTTTCTGAAGCTCCTCGATGGCAACATCTCGAAATTTGTACTGTAAAAGAGGAATATTCCAGTGATAAATAAACTGGTCTAAGTCGAGCTGTCAGGTCAGACCGGTTTTAGCTCCTTGAAACTCCAAACACATTCGGTTTCACTTAACTCACACTAATCACTACACCCAGCACAGAAATACAGCCCAGCACTCACCTTAGAGAGTATTTTCTTCACTGCCTCTGAGCTCAGGTCCATCTTTTATCTGTGACAGAGTATCTGAGTGCTGCTTTCTCGTGTTTGGTGCTTTCAGCACTCAGATAAAACTTCCGCACTTACTGCCTCCGCCTATGAACGAGTACGGCAAGCCTACAGGGAAACCACCTAAACAGCCTTCATCTTTCCTGTGTCACATCTATATTACCCTCTTATGTAAGTCCACTTATTCCATCTGTGTTTTATGCACTAAAACATTAAAAATTATTTTTAATTTCCAGTCCCGTATTCTCTTAAAATAAAGCAGGCTAACCACTGCGACCAGACTGAAACTGGTGAACAAAATCTTCTCTGATTGGCTGCATATTGTTGAGCTCAAATAATGTAGACAAAAGTATTGGGACATGTGGCCATTACACAAAGTACTTAAGTGGCATTGTATTCAAATTCATTGACTTTAATATGGAGCTGATTCGCCCTTTTGTAGTTTCTGAGGAAATTTTTGCCCATTCATTCTGTAGAGCATTTATGAGGTCAGGCACAGATGCTGGACGAGAATGCCTGGCTAAATCGCCTTTACAGTTCACCCCAAATATGCTGTTTGATGGGGTTGAAGTCAGGGCTCTGTGTGGGCCAGTCAAATTCTTCAACACCAAACTCAAAAAAGGTGTATCACAATATATGTATAGTCCATATAGTATATGTTCTGATTGACGTCTTAGTTTGGGCTGAAAAATTGCTAATAATTTCTGCACGAATGATGTTTATGTAGGACAAATAGAAAGGTAATAAACCAATCACAGCTACATGGACATTTCTGACAGACAAGCTTTTTCTTATACATCATGTGGATGGCCAGGTGAGTGTGCATCACTTACTTGGTGAAGAGATGACACCAGGATGCACTTTTGGAAGCAAACCAAGGCTGTGTGATGTTCTGGGCAGTGTTATGCTGGGAAACCCTGTGTCCCAGCATTCATGTGGAATTTACCCTGATGCTTGCCACATTCCTAAACCTAGTGGACCCCTTAATGGCAACAGGAGTGGTGCTTAACTCCTAAAAGGCAAATGTCCAAGACTGTTCAGTAGCTCCCCCAATGTAACACATTCAATAAACCTCACAGTGAAATTGTGTTTGAGTTCAGGATAATAACCAGCACTTCAAAATCACATTTGGGCATCCCTGCACTAATGCCAGTGGCATCGTTTAACAGGATAATGCATCATGTCATACTGCAAACATTGTTCAAGAATGGATTGAGGAACAGGAGAGTTTAAGTTTAAATGGGTAAACTGGTCTCCAAATTTTGAGCATTAAGGTGATTAACTGAACCAATTAGTCTGATCCATTTGGGCAACTTCCAGTACTTACAGTTATGGCCTGAAGTTTAAATACACATAAGAAGGTTATTCATTTTGGGCTTTTACTGATTTATCTTAACCATTCTTTTGTCCAGGACAGAATGATTTTACAACTCACAACTTCAGTGATTTTTTTTATACTTTCGGTTAAATGTTCTACAATCAAATGCTTTTTGTAGCCACCAGCAAGCTTCTAGCACAATTCTGGCTGGATATTTGACTACTCCTCTCAGTATTGGAACAATTCATTTAAATGTTGATTTCCTGGCTCCGAACTTGCTTTTAAGCATAGTCCACAAATTTTCAATAGAGTTGAACTGGGGAATTTGAGAAGGCCATTCCCAAATCTTAATATTAGCCTGTTTAACCATCCCAAAGCCAGTTTTGATGTGTGTTTGGGATCATTTTGTTTTAACACATAATTGTGTCTGAGTGTCAACCATCTAGCTATAGATTTAAGGTGAATTTGAAGAATTTGCAGGCATTATTCCATTCAGCAGGGATTGTTCGAGCAGCTTCCAGTTCATGGCAGACTTGAGCCTTGGTAGTCCTTGGCTTGTTCTTGATCATCCAAACCAGTTTTGTTTCATATAAGAGTGACAGTTTGGGATTTCTGCCAGGCTTTGGAAAAGTGCTGCTCACATATCAGAATAACTTGTACTGAAGTTTAAAAATGAAAAATTGCAAAAACATTGCTTGTATCTAAAATTGCTTCAGGGGAATAAATCACCAAAGACTACAACATGCAATTTGACCCTGAGACAGGTATGAAAGGCATATTATGAGGTGACTGGCAGCATTCAAATCTAATAAGCACACAACAAACAACAAAAAAGAAATCACAGGACAAGAAAATCTGTCAAATCGCTTTAACAAGAAAAAAAGAAAATACATTGCAAAAAATTGCAGTTTCTCATTTCAGTCATCAATTAAATAGTACAAGTAGTAAAATAAGACTCCCAGTCAGTGTGAAATCCTGAACAAATAATGAAGCAGATCTTGCTTGTATGCTAAGGCAAACAAATAAGTTTCATTTTTATTGATATAAAAATGTTAGTGATTCATTTATTACATTCTCTACAGCTCAGCTATGAGAGATGTGCTCTCACAGTGCACACCTGCTCCCCTATTTTGGCTATTTGAAATAAATAACATAACATTAATTGCAAAGTGGCACAAAGACCTTTCAAACCCTTCTTCACCCAATGGCAGACAATCAAAATCATGCATCAAGTCTTTCGCCGCTTTGCTTTCATTGCTTGTTTTCTTTTCATCTCCTCCTCCTCCAAACGCATTTCTTCCTCATCTTCCTTAATACCCAAGCGTAAACTGAAGCAGAAAACAAACAAAGAAGCATTAAGGTACACAATGATCTCCATGTTTGTGTGGCCATTCTGACATGCGAAGGGTTCAACATTTTCATTTCATTTTTCTCCTTTTGGCTTCCTTGTGTTTTAACTCTTCCAGCTCTCGCCGTTCTTCCTCCTGGTCTTCGAGAACAGCCAATCGCAGGCTACCAGAGCAAGGTGCCACAGAACACAGAAAAGAGGCAGACATTGTGAGGTATGATGTTGGACAAAGGTAGCCAAATATACCTTGGTCTGCACACAACTGAATGAAAGTTTTTTTATGCTTATTTACCTTCTGGCCTCCTCCTTCTGCTGATCTTTCCAGCTGCTCTCCATGAACCGTAATGCATACTCACTCTCATCTTTGTATCTGATAAGAGAAAAGTGAGAGGTAACATTCTGTGATACATGAACACACCACACTACACAGTGCAAACAGCACAAAATTATTCCTCAAGTGAAGCAGCAGGCAGTCAGGAACACAGGGCCCTGGGGAGTATCACAGGTTTGGAAATGGAACCCTTGACTTATGAAGTCCCAACAACTAAAGTCACCCAAATCAAATATATTCCTTTATAACTTTAAAACAAATGAATTTAAGTACTGACAATACACCAAATGCCATTCAGGCCCATATGACTAAAAGTACAACAGTACAAAGTTACACTCGCTCCAGTGCTACAGAAAAAAATCGACAACATGAGACAGATTTTAAAAAAGAAACAATGTATAGATTACAAATTTGAACACAACTTACTTATTCCGATCATAGCCGAAAATTTCCCTGATATGCTTTGAAATCTCGTCTTGCTCTTCTCCTGCATCATCAATGAAGTCATCCATTTCTGAGTCGTATTCTTCTTCATCGTCACACTGGCGTTTGTAGCTAGATGTTATTGGTGGCAGATTTGGTCCTGCAAAAAGTGGCAAACAAACTAAAAATGTTAATCAAGCCTAAACCTTCAGCTACTTATTGAATTCTACACTAATTACATACATTCATTACATGAATTCATTAACGGCAATATAAACAATATGCAGTATGACTAATATTCCAACTAAATGTTTTTTGCTGTTTTTACAGGCAGCCAGTCATTCTTTCTGGTCATTCTACAGGTAACATCTGCTCTCTGACAAGACTTCCACAAAGTTAAACGGCTAAAATAATCTTAATTACTAGCATTTTTAGTAGCATAATTTTTCACAAGGCATCACACAACTGACTACCTACAAGAATCCTGAGAAGACACATACAGAAATTACCAATTAAAAAATCTGAATAACACCACTTCTAATTTAATCAATACTTACCAGATGGTCTAACCAACATTCTATGGCCTGTTGGTCCTATTATTGTTTTGGGTCCTTGTGGAACTGATGGCCTTGGAGCCATTCCGGGTTTGGGTGCCAGGTTCTTAGATGAAATGGTTTCAGACACAACAGTACATTGGGGTCTTCCGGGACCCAGGCCCATGCTATTTACTGGTCGTGCAGGCACCCCACCTCCAGTCCTACTAGTTCCATTTGCAGAGGATTTTCCTGCACCAGGCAGCGGACGACCCTGCATGCTACCTCCGGGTCTCGGCTGCTGTGTGCTTGGTTGTTTTGAGGAGCTACCAGGTCCAGGTCTTGCAGGTCCACTGCTACCTGGACGAGGAACAGAGTTACCTGTATATCGTGATATTTCTCCCTTCCCAGGCTTTTGTGGAGGTCCTCCTCTGCTTGGGACTCTCTGCCCAGGTCTGACCTGTCCAGATCCTTTGATTCCCTGCCCTTGGCCTGGCAGTCTAGACGAGTTTGGACCAAGACTGGGGCGGGTCCCAGAACTGCTTGATTTTTCTTGCTGTAAACCAGGATATGCTTTCTTTGAGGTAAGGTCACTTGAGGTGGTGGGCTTTTGGTTTGACTGGGGTCGGGGTACTGCTTGCTTGACTGAGACTGGATAACCGCCCTTCAAGGGAGTTTTACCACTTAAGGCACCTGAGGAGCTAGAACCATGTTTGGATAAGTTTCCATGAGATAACTTGGCAGAACTGTGCGGTCGTTCACTTTGTGCATACTGCTTTGGCGTCTTATTTATTCCACTGGATGGTTTTTCACTTGACGACTTGTGTGATTTGCCTTCCCTACTGTCCCTGTCAGTCACATTTTTCTTGAGGGAATTTGAGCTGGATTTGACATTTTTCTCTCCTTTACTCTCTCTACCTTTATCTTGTCGCTTAACTTTGCGCTCAAGTTCCAACTCTCTAATTTCCTCTGCTGTGCGAAGTCTCTCTTCAGGTTTCTTAACTGTTTGTTTCATTTCAACAGGTTCAAACTGTTTTTTCTCAGCAAGCTTTAAGAGGTCTGCAAAGTTAATGGCTGGTGCAGCAGCTTTCATTGGAGCGCTTGGTTTTCTGTGTGTGTTGCTAATTTTGCTTGGACCGTCACTGCGGACCTGAGGCCTCACTGGCTCTGGTTCTGGTTCTGGCTCAGATTCTGAATCAGATTCTGCATATTCATAATTGTCCTCATCATCATAAGCATCAACAGCCTGCATTTCATCTGCATTTGCGCCCCTGGACCTCCGTTTCTTGGGTTGTTCGACAATAGGTACACCATTGTAGCCCCTGAAGTTGTCCTTGGTGCGAGACGCCATGGCACGCGCTTTTCTGTCGGATTTTAGTTCCACCCTCTTTGCTACAAGTTCATCTTTCTGCTTTTTTTGCTGCAGCTCTGGAAGTGACAAATCAAATAAAAAGAGAACCATGTAAAATGTAACAATACAAGAAAAAGATTTAATGCAAACCACACTCCTTGATCCTACCTTTGTGCTTTTGCTCAACTTCCTTCCGCTTCAAAAAAGCCTGCACTGCAGCAGAATTGACACCTTTAACTTTGGGGTCTTTTTTTGGAGGGCCAGGTTTCAAGCTGTACCTCTTCTGTAAAACAAACAACAGACAGGAGATTTTGAGCAAACGTCATTGCATTTGGTACTATGCTTACATTTACATTAATGTCATTTGGCAAATGTCATTATACCAGTGGCATACACCAGTCCTTAAGTTGTCTATATCTGTTCTTCAAGCCTGTGAATCTAGAGAAAACCTGCTTTTTAACCAACTACCAACATCTTAAACACTGTCAAAGAGAAAGTCAGCTAATACAGTTACCAAAAACATGACCAAGACTTAAGATATGGTCACGGGTATATTTTACAGGAAAAAAAACAAACAAATACACTAGTATATATAAAACCCACTATACACATTGTCTTACTGGGACTTGTTTTACATGATACTGTTGTGCTGAATAGCTTTTATTCTACACTTTCCTTCGTACTATCTATTTTCTGCCGTAATAATGCAAACTTCCCACTTGTGGGACTAAAAGGGTTTACCTTAATTCTTCATATCAGAAAGTAATCTTTCAAGCAGTCATTCAAACAATGATACAGAACATATAAAACTTCACATGACTATGCACTTAGATGCAATGCCGTACTACCAGGACCTGATACCAGACAAAAACCCACCGGCACGCTGCTGAGGCCTTGTTTTTCAGAAGCGATGGACAGCACGTTGTGGAAATCCATGTTGCAAGAAGTCGACCTGACGACCACAAAATTCTCGGTGTTTTAAAAGCTAGTTAGCCAAACCTGGAGACTGCAGCCTTGCCAGATGATAAAAATACAGACACTCAGCGTCGTAAACCAAATCCACACGGCAGCATTTTAACAACAGGTGCTAAAATGTGCTTATCAATCCACTGTCGACAAAATACGAGCTAATTCACCAGCTCGGAGCAGCATATTTGTCTAGCCACGGTGAGCTAGTCTGGTAGCTTAGCCTAGCCTCGCCTATATGAGTATCAACAGTTGAAAAAGATGAGCATCTATCAAACCTGTAAGTACTGTAACTAACTACTGTCTCTCCCCATAGTCATCTAAAAAAACGACTTGTTTTTTAATCAAGAATAAGGAAATAAACACAATAGAGAGGGAGAACAAGCCTAGCCACTTCTAATCCGTTCGCATCGGTTGCGAGCTGTAGAGAGTCGCGTCACCAGCACAGCACGCATATGTAATATCCGGACTCCGGAGCGGTGGTCTCGGTGGAGCACAGATGTCACAAGCCCCCCTCTGGGAAAGCACAGTAACTGCTTAGTGACACAAACTCAATTACACTATTTAGACATACATTACGTATATTTATATTTTATGTGTGTAAAATATAAATATACAAAATAAAGTGGAGAAAACACCCAATGCCGTTGGTACTAATGGTGTAATTAAATATATGTACACTGGTGTAACATGATTGTTTTTTTGTGTTTACATATAAAGGGTCAGTTCACCATTTGACTGTATGTGTGTGTTTGCGTGTATACGGGCTGTATAAATTTAAACACAAAAAAATTAATAGGGTCAATTAATCCAAAGATATAGATATGTGTGTGTGTGGAGGTGGGTGAAGCCCTAGGACTGGTCTCGATGTGCCACAAGGTGTCATAGTTCTTGCAGTGTCCCGTTCTGTGGTGTTACGGTGCTCTTTTTCTATAATGTTTTTAACTAAAGTTTCGGGATAATTTATAGCTCTATTATTTGACAAGGTATATTCCCTGGCATGCCACTATGCCATAAACTCGGAGAGTGTAAATAAGCGTACGGAAGATGAAGTTGTAAATAACCCGTCCCCGATCCCACCCCTCGGTGGGCGTTCACTTTATCCTGTCCTATTTACAGAAAAGCCCTGCGCTCTGATTGGACGGGGGGCTTTAACTACATCCTATCCGTGCCCTGCTACTCGTCTCCACACCCACACTTACAGCTGATTCTCTCCTCCCCCTGAATGATGAACTGTCCCAAACAAGACAGAAAAACAGTTTCTCCCCCCCATCTATACAAAGGAGCGTAAATACTCTTGCGTGCACCACTGCGGTCCGTGTGTGCGCCATTCTTTTTTGCTCTCCGCAAAAAGCCAGCGCGGCGTCAGTCCCGGTACTAATCATGGTTTCACCTGTCACTGTGGTAAGTGCACTTATTATTGACAGTTTCTGAATGTGCTACTCGTGTCTGGAACAGGCGTGCTAAATGCGTAAAAGCGCACCGCAGTCGCATCTCCGCTCTTATTTCTCCTCATTTAGCGGCTGGTGTTCTGCGGGGGTTGTCGTGCAGCATGGCGTTAACTGCTGTTTGGGGATCTGACCTGCTACATTAGGACATTAGTCACTGACAGTGGTCTAAAACGTTTCCCTTTACTGTGGAGGCTATCCAGTTGCGCATCATCCAGCATGTTATCTGGATAAACAAAGAGCACGTGACCACAGCCAGCATGCCCATGTTTGTTTGTTGGTTTGTCTTTTCGTTTAATACATTCACTCTCGTCTTCATACGCATCTCGTTGGATCGTCTGTCAGGATCTACCAAACGCTTCTGTGTTCCCGAGAGAGAGAACGATCAGTTCCTCAGTTTGAGATGTTTCCCAGAACCAGGCTGATCTGCTCTAGACTGTTTGGTTGTACCTCGAAACCGCCGTACTTTGTGAGGTAACTCTGTGTCACGAGACAAAACATATTCTCACGATTTCGTTATTGTCTCGATGCTTTCAGCTGTTTTCAAAGGGCTCGCAGTGAAAGGAAGTACTCATGTGACAAAGCTTTTTTCGCCTTTCTTCAACTGGCGCATGCGCATATCGCGTCTGTAGTGGTGCTCCACTCAGCAGCCGTGCAGCTCTCGCAGTAAGGAGCTGAGATTAGAAAGAGATTCCAGCACTTCCTCAGAATGTCATGGCACTTGTCTGGACTGCCGATCAGCACGCTGTGCTGTGTGCCCATGTTTTTGTTTATTGCTCTCGTTAACTGAATATAATGTGCCTTAATGTGAACTTGTCTACTCGCCTTTTACAGTGCAGTCTTTGACGGTGTCAGCACTTTGTTCCTGTTTAAAGACTAGTAGAGCCATTTCTGATGATGTCTTGAAGGTGAGCTAGGGGAAAAGCCATGCTTGTGGACAGCCAGTGCAGCTATCTGCATTTATGCAGAGTAAATGCATTGTAACTTAACTTGAGTCTTCTAACGGTTGATGCTAGACTGGATCACTGAGAGTGATGAGAGCACAGCTCTACACATCACACTTATACATTCTTAGCAATAAGACTCATTATATGTACAAAAATGAAGTAAATAATTTAGCCTGTTATTTTTAAACAATGAGATATATGTTTCAAATTTATTCTCTTCAGGAATTGGTTTTATTTTTGGCATCAATGATGTGAAGTAGATTAAATATCCGAATAACCTAAACATATCTGTCCTGTTGAAAGGCAAACATACCATATTTATTTATCAGCCTCTACACCAGTGGTGCCTCAGTACATTTCTTTAATGCCAGTGGTATGTTTTAATATATATATTTAATGCCATAGGAGGATTCCAGTGGTATGTTTTAATATATATATATACATATGCATGCATAATGCATGCTGGGTATTGTAGTGAGATAGAACACAAAAGAATGCAAAGTCATAAATTCTACCGACCCAGTGAACATGCAGCGGCGAGCTACAGAATATTATATAACAAGACGAATAACATATACTGGATTTAGTCCTCTCGAATATTTTCAAAATTTAGGGTTTATTTTGATGTTGTTTTACTGTTTATTGTACATGACCGTGTTTTGTCATTAATTTGGTGCAATAAAATAGCGCAATAATTTTCGCCTCATCCTCGCACAGCATGGGCCGGGACTCCGTTTCATAACTTAATTCCATTGACTGCACGCTGAGTCCTTCTCATAAACTCCTGCCAGTCATCAAATACTTAAGCCAAACGATGTTTAAAACTTTGTGTAAACAGACACTTACTGATCATTAGACTATAAATAAAGAAAACCCAATAGGTAAGGAACCTGAAAACATCCTTTTTTATTTTAAATTCAAAGTGCAGACTTGCTGTGTCTTGTTCCAGAGCTTCAGTGACTTACCATGACCTTTCCCAGGCTGCAGGGGTACAATCTGATTAAAATATATGCTTGCTAACAATAGCCATTTTTCCAGTGGAACAGCACAACTGCGGCCCCCCACTTCCTCTCCTAGGCCAAGGAATCAAGAAGCCCAGTTACATCATACTGGCCCAGAGCATGTCCTGATGATTGGTGCGGGCAAGGCAGTGTGCTATGCAGCATTTATCTTAATATTGTGCAAACTGTGTACAATTCATATACGAATATCTAAAGCAATAAACATGTATAGATTGCATGAGGTAGGCTTATATGAAAGATGCAAATGAGTTTTTATTAGGAACGTTTAATAGGCAGCTAGAATGGAAAGGGGAATGGAAAAATCTTATCTAACAGGATTTTTTTTCCAGAAGCACCCTGTTTTTGGAATGTTTTACTTAAACCCCTCCTTTCGGCGTTAATCTTTCAGGCTGTGATTCGGATTATGCCTGAGCTGTGAGGGTGCTTTGATTATTCTTGTCATTGCCTATGTTGATGTGTGGCATTTTGTTCTCATTTTTATCCACTCAGAAATATGCATTAGCAGCCACCTCATTCTCTCTCTATCTCTTTCTCTCTCTATTTCTCTCTCTGTGTCTCTCACTTTCTTTCTCTCTCTGTATCTCTCTCTCTCTGTCTCTCTGCATGCGTGCAGGAACACAAATGAGCACGATGAATAGAATATTCTGATATGCTGTGAACAGTAGATTGAGTGTTTTTGGCCAGGGCTGGAGGCCTCCAGCTGGGTGGGAAAAAGTAGAGCAGAAAAGACAGAATTACAGTCACATGCCCCACCGAGCTGTGAGAGTATTTACAATATGTGGTAAGGGAGTCGAAGTTAATGGTCATCGTCCATTGTGTTTCTTTCAGGGTGTGAATAAGAATACACTTATTATGTTTCTTTGTTTCTATATATAATTAACTTTAAAATCGATTGATTGATTGATTTGGTTGATTGATTGATTGATTTGGTTGATTGGTTGATTGATTGATTGATTGATTGATTGATTGATTGATTGGAGAAAATACAAAGATATGCAGCTATAAATTGCCCAGAAGTAAACATGCTGTTGTGTAACATGTCTTTTGCTCTCTGCCTCAGTCAGAGCTTTAGCCTTATCTGCCTCCACCATAGAAAAACACTAGACTGCCAGAGAAAAAAATCAGTACATCATCGCCTGTTCTCTGTCAGTGACAGTGTATTCCTTGGTTCATTTGTCCCGTGGTATCATTCATTTTTTGGTAGCAGGGGTAATATCATGGCCTGAGTTGAGCCAGTCTTCTGGAATGAGCCTCTGCTTTGTGATTTGGCCCCAGGGGGGTTAAGCAAGCAAGCAGTTTTGCAATCAGCCCGGCTCTCGTGCCGTTTTGCTCTTAAGTGGTGGGTCGCAGCTGGGTTGTTTTTGTAGGTTTCAGAGCACAAGGTGAAATGTCTGCAGGATCGCTTTGCTTAGATATCCCCTCCCTCTCTTACATTCAGTCCATAGTGTTCTCTGCCAGAACATCATGGACTGAACACAGGACCACCCATCCTCCACAACCACAAAATCCCCCAATAGAATTTGAATGGGTCTGATAATATTTATACGTTCTATTCTTTTTGCTTAGGCTTGGCTGATTAGGATTTTTCAAAGCTAAAAATGTCTTTAAAATGACTGAAGAGTCAACATTGTGATTTATGTCATTAAACCTTCTCGCGCTAACTAGATGATAGCAAGTGGGTTGTGAATTGTTTATGTAAACCATTGTCTGCCTGTCTATCTGTCTTTCCATCTACTACCTAGAGTGTTAAGGTGTTTTCACTTGGCTTAAATCTTTAGAAGTCAAAGGTTGTTGCTTTTGTTTCCCTGTACTCTTTGAGTGTACCAAATGTCATGGTAACACAGTGAATATTCTCATTTGATATATGTTCTTTGTTGACAGTGTCTGTATTTTTTTTTTGTTGAGAAAAACGTGGTAAAAACAATGGATGAATGGAATATTATTTTTTTTTATTCAAGACAGTACACACAATTTAAAATAAAGAAATTATAACAGAGTACCATACACTCATGTGACAGAGACGGGAAAATTGGTGTTATTTTTCAACAGTGTTACATCGAGTGGAAAACATTTCATATTGCGATAAAGTTTTTGTCATTCTTTTGTCATTACGATATACAATGGTTTCACCAGCCGAGCTATGACACCAATGTATGTTTGGGGAAAAAAGCTGGAAACGTCTTATGTGGAGTCATTGTCAGACCTACTACAATCAACCTGATGGCCTGAACTGAATTGCCTTTAATTCAGATTTTCTGTTTTGTTCTGTTCTCTCTTTAATGTCCAGGTAAAGAGTGAGGGCCCAAAGCTGGTGCCATTCTTTAAAGCCACCTGTGTCTACTTTGTGCTGTGGCTGCCCACCTCCAGCCCATCTTGGTTCAGTGCCCTCATCAAATGTCTGCCAATCTTCTGCCTCTGGGTCTTCTTGTTGGCCCACGGCATCAGCTTTTTAGGAGCCCACTCCAGTGCCCGGAAGATCCTTGCAGGGCTCATATTCTCAGCGCTGGGGGATGCATTTCTGATCTGGCAGGAACAAGGCTATTTCAGTCATGGTAAGTTATAAAATTACCTCTCTTCCGTGTATCAGGAGGTCAAAAAAGTCACTTTATGTCTCTATTCAGCACAAACACATACATACTTCTCATCACTTTCTTTGCATGTTAATTTTTTGGTTAAAATCAAATTTCTTCCACTTTTCATTTTCCTAGGGTCACCTAAATATGTTTAGTTTCTGATTTTTTGAGCTTCTGTTTTGCACTGAAGCTACGAGTTGGGGCAGCAATACTTATTTCCCTCGAGATGCTTTTTTAGCACCGTAAAAACTGGCCCTAAATCATCACACACTCAAACTGCCAAGACATTAAGTCCTTTAAAACAGGCTTGCTCAAGTACATTTTATACGCAATCTATAAATTGACAGAAACATGGAAAAAATATCAGAATGCCTGTTGCTGCTGTTTTTAGCTGCTTCTCCATTTTAATAGATATTGTATGGATGTAAAAGGAAAACTTTGTAAATTTGGCTTTTGGCAATCCCTCAACACTCCAAAAACCCAGTATATCTTTCACAAACCTGTGATGTTTCTGTGTGCACAGGGCTACTGATGTTCGCCATCACTCACATCCTGTACTCCTCTGCGTTTGGAATGAAACCAATAAACCTCAGGGCTGGCCTGGTCATCGGCACCATATCAGGCCTTTGCTACTCCCTGCTGTATCCCTACCTGTCCCCGCCCTTTACATACCTGGTGGCCGTCTACATCGGCCTCATCGGCTTCATGGGCTGGAGGGCCATCGCCGGCGTCCAACTGACCAACGACCTGTGGACCTGGACCAAACTGTCCGCCTGCTTGGGAGCCGTTCTCTTCATGGTGTCTGACCTCACTATTGCTGTCAACAAGTTCTGCTTCCCAGTGCCACACTCACGGGCCATCATCATGGCCACATATTACGCAGCACAGATGCTGATTGCCCTGTCGGCGGTGGAGTGCCAGGATGCTGACGTGGCCAGGAAGAGAGTGTGAGGAACCTCCTTAAACCTGCCTCACACCAACAACCCACAGAGGGCGGCAGCTTTACTTGATTGGGTCCAGTCCACTCCCCACTAAACCCTCATTTTACTGCCCCCTAGTCCTAGTGTGGCTTTCCCAGCATGACTCTGCTCAAGCTGTTTTATGTTTCCATAGGGATTTGACCACTGGAGGGTGCGTGAGGTTTGAGTTGCTTAATCCGCATCGTCTTATTCGGTCACCAGTCTGGCACTTTTATTTTAGAGTTCTCTTGAAATCAGTGGGCATTTCTCATACTTTCACACTCCTCATGAAGATGAGAAGGGATAAACTGACGTATCTAACCAGAGGGGCTATCCAGGATTCCCTTTTATTCTCTTAGCTGTTGCTGTGCTATTTTGTTGCTGTGTCGGGTGGCATTCTGTTCAGAGCAGAATTCCACTCCTGGTGACCTGCTTATTTCACTCAAGACAGCCACACTGCCTTCTTTCTGTTTTTATTTCGCCCCCTTGCTCTCCTGTTGTGTTCTAGGGAGTCCCAGCTGGCCCAAAGAAATCAAGAGTCGTGACCGTTATGTAGCTGTCGCGATTAGCTTTAGCAACTCACTGGCAAAAAAAAGAAAATAGCTCAACAGTTACAGTGTTTGTGTAGCTGGGACCGTTTATTTTCGGGAGCTGGTTTCCCCGTGTTAACTTAGTGTTAACAAACATAATCAGAGAGCGGCATGATTTTTATATTATAGAGAACTGATAACCCTGTGTTACATCTCTGTATGTGCCCTGTCAGTATTCTGTCATTTTACTTTGTTCGTTTTTTATGTCCTTGAGACATTTCAGAGTGTTTGCACCATCATTTTTGTTTTGTAATTCTAAATTTTTTAAACACCTACATATACTGCCCAAACAAACCCCCCATACAAACACACATACACACACACACTTGAGATGCACAGTCATGCTGGACAAGGTAGTGTTTTGTTGCAAATCTTCGGTAGTAGTTCTATCTCTGTTCTTGGAGAGGCATAAACTGAAGATTATATCATATGATAGATAAGCCTGTGCTTACAACTGCACCTGTGATCCTTTTTTCCACTACAAAGAACTGATGACATCTGTACTTTTAGCTTAATCAAGTCCACATCACAAGCACCAAACCTGATGCAGAAGGGACTGGGTAGCATGTACTAAATACTAGGTCAATGCCCTTTTAAAAGGGAAAGGTTCCTTCAGGGGAAGCTTGTGCTTCCCTTTACGACGACTTGGGCAGTTGGCCGTTAATGTTAGTTCACTGCTGTAGCTCTTTTGTGAAATCACTGCATTGTCTGCAATACTTGTTGGTATTTTGTGTATATTGTACTGTTACCATTCAGGTGTATTTCAAATGCTGGGAGAAGTTATTTTTATTTCGTGAAGAAGTATTAAGGAGGCTACTTACCACATTTGTCTTGTTTTACTGACAGGTTACGGCCTATTCAAGTGATAACAGAGAGTCCGCTCCAAGGCAATTGCACTGCACTGAGCCATAACTTAGATACAGCCGGTAATTTATCTCTATCTGTCTTATCATCTCGTTTTCTGTCTGCTCTCTGCCTGTGTGTTTGTTGACACTGTGGCACCGTCAGTGATCTCTGTTTAAATTTGAGAGGGTGAACAAGCAAGCTAGTACCTTACCTACTATGTGCTCTTACGTCATACTCACGATACACAATATGTACACAACCATAAAGGACAGATGGACAATCCAGGAATGATCGGACTGATAGATCTGACTTCCTTATTTTCTTTCTTTCTTTTTTGGGACTTATTTTTACAGATCTTTTTCACTCCACATATTTTTTTTTTCACTCCCCCTTATTGTCAGACTCCCAGCAAAGGCTGCATATACATCCTCCAGTTTGCATGAAGTCTGATGCCTCACCTCAACACGCTTGGAGGAGAACCTTAATGCATTGACTTTGTTTGGATGCCCAAACGATTGAGTCATTTTTAAAGCAGAGGATGAGAGCGCGTATCACATAGAATGCTACTACATTCTACAGCCCATCATCCCAGTGTTTCATATTATATACAGGACGCCTTCAGGTTCACCATCCAATCATCTATGTTTCACTTTTCAACCTTCCAGTCATCCATAAAAGGGATTAGCAGCTGTAACCTTTCGCTGCAAAACAAGGGAAAACAAACAGTGACAGTAAGGCTATTGGTCTCTTTATGTGTCCAGCTGTTATACCACAGTGGAAAAATGAAAGGGTTTTTTTTGTTTGTTTGTTTTGGTACATAAACAATCCAGAGCACAAAGCCTTGCTGCCATTAAGGTAAGGCCGATGCTTATCAGGTCATTCATGTTCTGTCACTCAAGCCTGAGGTGACAGTGTGTTTTGAACCCACCCTCCACCACGCACAGATACACACCCCATGTGAGTATGCACGTACTCCATGTTCATATTTGAATATTATATATTTCATTACCTTATTCCTCTATTTATTTATTGCACTTTTATTAACACAAAACAATGCAATTTAAGAACCTGTGGTCTTTTATCGAAACCGTTTTTTTTTAACTAGGTGAAGACAATTTCATGTACAGCTTGACAAAATCTTTTAAGTATATCAGGTGTGTAAATGGTTTGTGTACTTTGGAGTCATTAAACCTTGCATTAGGCTGCGCACACACACACATATATATATTGCCCTTGCTTGTCCAAGCACCATTGCGACACATTCGGTACCTCAGTTCAGTGCTGAGTTCAGTTTCATAGTGCTATTTCTTCCCTATTGTCAGTCATGCTGTCAGCAAAACTGTTGCTTAGTCAGTCAAAATCGAATCAGTGGCATTGTCAGCAGAAGAGAATGTCTCATCCAAGCCATCATGTGTTATCTTACTGCACACAATGTTTAGTAGCCTTTAGTAGACCAAGTTTTTATAGATGGCAGCAGGTTCCATCAATCCCCCTACCTAAACTGCAGACTTTTATTTTATTAGTCATAAGATTTATTGTTCAGAATTCTTCTGCAACTGCCATGAAATGGATCTGATATGTAGTATGTACAGTATACGGAATTGTAGTAGAATGACAAATACAGGTCCTTGGAATTCAATGGGCTTAAGCATCTGATATGTTGGGCTGGATTCTGAACCTTCTCTGCCTAATCTCTAATCTGTCCCATCAGTTACCACAGATAATAATTTTGGTGGATTTCTCTGTACAGACACTGGTTTCTTTATGAGTTCTGGTACCACTTCATAATAAGTGTATCTAATAACTATTTAATTACACTTCAGCAATGTATTCAGCAACAGTACTGGTGACGATTTTCTGTTATGGATGGATCACTGTAGTGCAGCGTAGGAACCCCTTGTTTATATAAAAGTATGCACATGTGTTAATACTCAAGCTGTATTGGAATTCATCCACATCAGTGAATAAATCACCAGTGGTCAATGTTTATGCATATGTTGTTAATGCAAAACAGCATTAGGGACACCTACTATAAGTGGGACTGGTGTTCTTAGAATTATTAGGTTGTTTGTTAAATTTCTATGTTCGTCCGTGCAACAGTTGTTGCCGATAGAGATTAGGAGGATATATGATGATTAAAAATAGGAGCGGGGATTTACCATCTACTGGTGTTCAGAAACCAAATGTGTGTTGGGCTTGGTGCTGTAGTGTGTGTGTGTTTTGCTGTGGTCTGTGAACAATGCAAAGATAAAGGCCAGTGTTGGTGTCTAAAGAAGTTGCTGTGATCGATTCAACCAAGCTAAGCCAGGCTTCTCCTCTGTTCACAGAAAGTAAGAACCACTCAGGTTCCCCTGCATGCGTCTCCCCTGGGGACTAGTTAGGCACAGACAGAGGACACCACATGTCCCCCACGCGGTCTCCCCTTTGGCTAGAGCCTGTGTCGTTAGAGGAGAACAGGTGCAGGCAGACATGCGGCACGGAAACCCAATCTTTAGTGAGGAGCTTTGAGGGAGGCGAAGAGATACAGGACAACAGAAGGGCGGAAGAGTCCCTTTCCATCTGGCCTCAAACTCACAAGAGGCCCCCCCCCCACACTGCTGATCAGTTTACCCCCTCTGTCAACACCCTTACTGTTTCTACTTTGTGTTTAGAGACAAAAGGGATGGAGGAGAAAGCACTACGAATACAGTATTGATGACTGTGTGTGTTTGGGGGGATCTGTGCTAGAGCTGGGCAAAAATGCTAGGCATCAGCAGGGAGAGACCGCAAGTCAATAACACTTGACTAGCACGCGCCCTTGTCCTCAGCACCAGAGAATCTAGAGCTGGATATGCACTTATTATGTTTTTGCTTTCTTCCCCTTTGCTGCTTTGTGTAATACGGTCACTTGAATTTCTTTATTTTTGTACTTCAGTCTGTTTTCTCGCGGTGCAAAGCGAAAGGCCGTTGCGATAAAAACTCTTAAAGCTCCTACACATCGAGCCTACACACACAAAAAATAAAGGTGCTGAAGGGCTTTCTGGAGGGATGCCATATAGTAGCTACTTTTTCGTCCCGTAAAGAACCCTTTAGTGCATGGTTCTTTAGAACACTTGTTCTCAGGGCTACATTTTTGCTCATAGCATATTAAGAGGGATACAAAATACACATCATGTAAAGGCTCCATACACGTGGCTCTCAAACTAGCCCTCATGGCCCCAGCATGTTCCACATTTCGCATTATCCCAGCTCAACACGTACAGTAGGTGCATGCTGAGAGGTGCCCAGGTGTCTGGTGTGAGAACCACTGTTCTTTATTATACTAAGGTCCTTTAATACCTTTCTAACACCTTGAAACCAAATTTAGAATCAGAAACGAATGCTGGACAAAGCCACTAAGAGAGGAAGCGAAAAGGTTAAAAACAAAAGTACCCCTGAAGGATGAGAAAATCAGATATATCTAGAAATTTCTGACTGATATTGTGGCTGCAATTTCGATTGAACAATTTCGATTGAACAAAAACAACGCTCTGCTCTTTTATGTATCCTTTATTTTTAACAGTGTTTATTGGGATGAGTCAGTTGGTTCTGAGGATAACCTTTAGTCATGCTTCTAAATATGATCATACTATCAGTTCTTTCTTTTATTGAGTTGAGTCTTAGCAGTATCTCTCTTGATATGTACCAAACTTTTACTGGAACAAATCTGAAGATCCTGAAGGGAAACGCAAAATTTCACATTTCTTTAACAGTCTCGATCACTCATTCATTCCTACAGCCTGGCTGTAGTTTTCTCCATTACTGGACCTCCTTTTTACCCGTGAGTGCAGTGAGGCAATGTGTTGGCCGCCATCCTCAGAATTCGTCTTGCTCTCACCTTACGTTAAGTGGCCAAAGCATCTGTTCAGCAACTAACTGTTACTAAACTGACAGTCGACATCAATCACTTCTGATTGTATCTGATTATACGGCTGCCATGTGCTCAGTAGAAACAGGACATAATGTTTTATTTTTTTCACTGGTCGCAATGTGGTGCTGCTCTCGTCCATTTAAACACGCACACATAATCCAAAGTGGAGCCGCGAGGAATTCTGAGTGTACATATATACTATATAAGGTGTGACATTTCTACAACAGCAAAGACTAACAGCATGCCTAACCTTTAGGTATATTACAACCTTACGATATGTGGAACTTTAAATGCAGTCTGTAAAGAGTGCAGTGATTTTTAAGATTACTTCCAGAAAAAATAGACAAGATCTTTCTTTTTTTTTTTTACAAATAACAATTTAACATATAACATTGTAAAGTTGACATTGTATTGTGAGTGAATTACTGTTCATTTGCTAAATTGTTGAAAATGTTGCCTTATTGTTGTTAATGTTCACCAGTTTGTTTTCTGTTCCGTTCAGTACTGTTCTGTAGAAAATGACCATATTGCTTATTTCCTGTAGTGACATTGCCATGAATGTGATTCAATCTACAGAATAAATAAATGCAATTACAATGCAGATCTGCACTCCATGTAGTTTTTCTCCCCAGTGACACTGGAGGTAAACAGAAGCTAAATTAAACGTGGTGATAACTAAACCCCCATAGAAGATAAACACCTGGAGCATACAGCCTGCGCTGTGAAAGTAGAGAAGATGATCATCCAAGTGACCTTCACTTCACTGACACCACTCATTCAGCACCACCTCCCCTCTGAACAAATAAGAGACTGGGGTCGATATCAAATATCTTTGTATGTGAAAGTGAGACGATGAGTGCCTGGGTGTTCATGGACTCGTGGTGACCAAGAGTGATCAAATTTGCCAAATTCTGAAACCTTCAGTCCTCAAATTCTGAAACCCTCCGCTGTGTGGGTTCTATTGTATATATATTAGAGCCTGAATATCATTTTTCACAGTTTCTCTCTAAGACTGTTGCAGTATTCTGTATTTGGATTTGGTTCAGGTCTGTGTGTATAAGTCCCCGATTACCAAAATATATGTACAATAACAATAAGGCAAGACGATAGAAAAAAGTAGGAAAACATCAGAAACACCGAATATGAAAACATGACATAGGAGATGTTAAAAAGTGACTGAAAACTACTAGTATCTGCCATGTCACTGTTTTAAGTCTCAATCCATCCAGAGAGCATGGCTGTGGTGGGTAAACTCACACTGAGGATCATTCTGTGTTTCAGCAGGAGAAAAAAAAGGCCCCTGTCTGGCAGGGAGAATGGGATTTCCTGTGCAGGAGCAGGGCTCTAAAAGAGCGCACTGTAGAGTGGAACATTGCACTAGGTTGGAAAGCTAGTGAGCTGAATCCTGATAAGAAGGGATGCCTGTATGCCTCAGAAGGTTTGGGAGCTTGAATATTCAGCAGATCCCCAGTTGCCAAACGCTGACGACGAGTCCCTCTTGTGGTCATAGAGCAGTACTGCATGTAAAATTTTGGTCCATGGAATGTAGGGCAACCCACACTGCATAGATATTTCTACAATAATCAGACTGTCCTGCTGTTTTACTTCAAGATGCTTTCAAGTACATATTCATTAATAACAAACTATGATTTTTCAACTATATTACAGTACCAGGATTTGTCAATTCAATGTTTCAGCGTATCTGATTGAAAAAAAAAAGAAAAAAAAAGCACAAATCCCTGAAATCCAACTTTCCCAGTCAGATTCAAGCCACATTTTTATAGGGTTTCAAATCTGTTTTAAATGTCTTTTCGTGTGACTTATTTTGACCAGTCAGATTGGATTTTATGTGGTTTTGATTTCAGCACAGAGAAAGCCGGTGCTGCACATAAAGTATAGCCTAAACACGGAGACACTTAAGTAACATCATTTTACTTGATATGCTGAGATATAGCATGGTTATTCTGCTTCTTACACATCAAAGCTCACAAGTGCTTAGTTGCTACGGCAACCAATATGGATGTGAAAGCAAATGTGACCATAGTCCATTTAGTTCTACAGTCTGACCAATGTTTATGCGTTTGGTAATTTGTAAGTTTGTAATTTGTCTTACAGTGTGAACAAAGTCACTGTAACCTTCTGATAGTGACTGCAGGTTTATTTCTTGTTTCAAGTCTGGACATGCTCTTAGCTTTGTAATTGAGTGGGGTGAGATTTAGGCTGCAGGGAACATTCTGTTGCTTTACACACACAGGTTTCAAAGGTTTGAATTCTCATGACCATAATACTCCCCCGAGGGTCTGTTATTAATGTTTGTCTTATGGCTTTTTTTTCCTCACTCAGCTTTCTCACACGCTCCCTGTGGACTTGTTTCATGATTAACAACTCTTGTTGCTACGCCCTCCGTCTGCAGAGTAAGGTCGAAGGCAAAACAGGACAGTGCAGTTAATGACCTGTTAATTTTCCAACACAACGTAGAGCTGGAAATCAGCACCATGAAAGAATTTTTGACATGGTGCAGGTTTTATTTAGCAAGAGTGACTTGGATACAACACATGTAATGGAATACATGCAGGACCTGTTCAGAATAATGAATATTTATGTAGAATCATGTAGAAACACAAATTAAACACATACACACTTCAACATTCGACCTCAGCACTTTAGTCTGCAGCGCTGTTTTCCATTTTATTATGTGCAGGTGAATGAAAGCTCCCGCGATGAATGTTCCTCTTTATGTCACGCAGCCTGTGGTGCTAATGCACACGCTGGATCAGCTGTTTCGTTTTGCTGACCTCAACTAATGCCTCTCTTATTACTCCCACCGACTTTGCTGGAGTTTACAAATGCAAGACCTTGACGATGATCTATACCAAAAAACATTAACTGTTAAACTACCTTAAATAAATCACAGGAAGACACCGACAGCCTCTCACTGCAATACTGGCTTGTTACTGCGTGTTCTATTTTGGTAACATAAATACGACATCCACATCTAAATAATGTAGCTGTCAGATAACCAGCACAACAGTAAAGCGTTCTGCACAAAACCTGTTTTTTTTTATAATTCAGTTTACAGCTGAGATGCTCCTTTTTAGAGAATCTGCTGAGACAGGTGTGATAGAAAGTGCTGGTCTTTGTTTGAGTAGAATAATGGAGAACCGTGTATATATGTGCTTTTTATTCGAGCTCTGCTTAAATGATGAGCTTTTCTTTTCGAGAATCCCGAGTCAGGCGCTCCAGCAATCTATTATCATCTTTATCTGTAGGGAAAAAGAAAATGAAAAAATGTTTGTTTGTTCATTTGAGATCTGTCTAAACCTCGTATTTACACACACACACACACATTATCTTTATGTATATGTGGTTCATGCGGTGTGACTCACAGACTTATGTGACCTACATACCGAAGACCACCAGGCTGCACTTGCACATGGCCTTTCCCAGTTTATTCTCCACCAGCAGGGTGTACTCTCCGCTGTCCTCGGCCGTGCAGGTGGGGATGGTGAGAGTGCAGACCCCATCAGTGCTGCTCTGCCAGTAGCGAGGGCTGTCTGAAATACTCATGTCCTCCTTAAACCAGGACACCTGTGGCACCGGAGAGCCTAAGAAGGCACAGCTCATGGTGCAATCTTTGCCACAGCGCACAGCGTGATCCTTCAGGGCCAAAAGGAATCCAGGTTTGACCTCATGATGCTTACGGGGCTGTGGCTTCATTTGCAAAGTGAAGTTCTCTGGAAAGTGACATTGGGGTGTATGTTAAAGAGATTTTTAAAGGTCAGATGTTACATTTCTACATTACTTTTAGCTGCAAAGAACCTCATGGAAAACATTTACTCAGTCACATTTAGTAGGCTGAAAATTCTCCACAAGGGGGAGCTGGTGGCATTTTCGGCTATTAAGAGACCCTTTTATCCAGCGACTTCCATTCCCCAAGTACAGCGGGCAATCTCCCTGGAGCAAACTGGTGTTAAGGGTCTTGCCCAGGAACCCAGTGATGGTCTGCTGAAGATAGGATCGAAATCATGTCCTCTTGGTCCTGAGGCAAGTGTCCCACCCACTAGGCCCCATAGGAAAAAAAATGCATCTGATTGCTCAATGGGGCTTGTACTCAAATTTTTGTTTTATTGGAATTGAAGGACTTTACAGTTTGTATAGCATAATGTGACATGAATATTTAAAATACTTCAGTAAAATAGTAGTTGAACGGATCAATTGTAAGTTGACTAGTGATTCAACACAACTAGCAGGCTGTGTGTGTAATCCGTCTTCTGAAATGAAAAAACTAGACACTAGACACAGCAGGATCCCAATACTACGTCAGTGTTAGTGGTCTCATATTGTATATTTATGAAGTACAAGACTTTGAAAAACACACTAAACTCACTCTATGGATGATGGTGTACAACTTAGCTAGGTTGTGGGTAGGGCTGAAAGATATATCTTTAACGTATCTATATCTAGATATGAACTTTCAAGATATTACTATCGAAAAAAGCAACGATATCGAGATGTAGATTTCCCCT
>JBBKCR010000122.1:4631129-4641172 GCA_037577295.1 Ladigesia roloffi | reverse complement strand
TAAAAATAAAACTACACTTTCCAATTTTTTTTGTATTATGATATGTTATTTATGTGAAAAAATGCTTGGTTTTCACCGAACCCATAGTCATATCGTACCGTACCAATAGCGAGATATCTGGCATGAAAATCGAGATGTGAAAATTTGTCCATATCGTTCAGACCCAGTTGTGGGAATGACTAGCGGAATGGGGCTCTGCTTCAATGACACAACATCCTTGTTGGTGCAATATAAACCAGGTTGATTATAAATATGGGTAAAACTGAACAGGCCTGGCACAGAACAGCTTTAACCACCCTCAGCATTACCAGGTTCCTTCTTGATGGTGAAAGGTTCCTTTGAATCCAGAGGGTCACTGTCCCCGATGTGATTGCGTGCGATTATGCGAAAGTAGTACTTGCGGCCAGGGAGCAGACCGGTGACGGTGTACTTGCTGCTGAAGACGCGCTCTGTGGCTGTGAACCAGGTGGGCGTGCTGGTGTCTCTCTTGAGAACGACGTAATGGGTGTGCTCATCATCAGCCAAGTCAGGAGTGTGATCCCACTGCAGGGTCACTGTGCCCTGGACCTCCTCTACCAGACGCAGGCTCTTAGGAGGACGAGGGACATCTGAGAAAACATAAAAAGAAGAAAACTAAGAGCCAGTTGTTTTTCAGGCTTCAGGATATTTAACACACATAGGAAAGATTCAACTAAACTGAGAAAAATGCAACTAAGAAGGTGACCAACATGGCTACATCAACTGACACTTTAAGAAAAGGAAGGCATGTGTACCAGAGATACGGACACTGATGTCGTAGTGGACCTCCCCAAAGTCATTGCGAAGGTTAATGCGATAGACGCCTGAATCAGAGCGCTGGCAAGAGCTGATCAGGAACTGGGAAAGGTTCTTCCCCTTAGTGATGACCTCCCGACCTCTGGTTGGAACCCCATCTTTAAGCCAGGTGACCTCTGGAGAAGGAGAAGCCTGAAAAAACAGGAGATAGTTCTAGAATATCCTGTTAAGTGAATACCATTGAATTAATGAAGGAGTACATAAAGAGTTTGATTTTAGATCCCCTTTTAGTGAATGTACACTAATAAATACTTTGTTTAAGTTTGAAATACAATCTAATCTTTCATCTTTTCATATGTAGACCATATGTATCAAACATAACTTGTTTGATGCTTTTTATGCTTTGCACTAGGGCTGTGATGAAGGTAAAGTATGTAATGGGAGTATGCCATCACCGATCAGCATCATGTATACCATCAAATTCTATTGAATTCTGGAGTAATCTCAAAAAGCCATATTTTACAGTTAGTTCTAACATTGTTTGTAGTTATACAATGTACTTGTGCATGTTTCCATGGGTACACATCATATGCAAAAGTTAATTTTAGTTAAAGCTGAAGTTAAAATAAGCACATATTATTAGCAGAAATTTTTCAGAACGTTTAATGTACATCTTTTTCTTGAATAAACGTATTAGAAATAATGAAACATGAATAAAAATTATAATGAAAAAAATATTTTTTGTTTATTTCTTTTTAATAAGTAAATTAAATACTGTTTGCTTAGATTTTCTCAGAAACATATATTTAGACCAAGTTTTACACAAGAGTTTATGATTATCGTTGATTATTATAGATTCACATTTTTGCTGGACTACTGCTGTAAGTGGTTGATGTTGATCAATGCAGCAATGTAGAGAAACACCTACAGTGAAGGAGGCAGGAATACAGAGTGTGCACCCAGCACGCACCACCATCTGATTCTTCATCCTGCCCTGGATTTCGAATTTTGGGGGCTCTACATAACATGACATGAAACAACAAAAAACAATGCAAAAACAATGACAGCTCAATACATGTAAAGTCCAGAAAAACTCATTTTGGTCCATTTTGCAACAAATATATCACCTGGTGGTGGCATGGCCACTGCCCCTTGCTCCAGCTCTATTGGTTCTCCGATGCCTCCCTCGTTTACAGCTCTGATACGGAAGAAATACTTCATCCGCTCTTGCAGACCACCAACATTATAAGAGTTGCTTGCAATTGGGATCTTTGTGCATTTGGACCATTCCCTCCCATCGTCGGGGCGCATCTCTAGGATATAACCAGTAGGGTCATCTCCGAGCTCAGGGGGACACCAGGCCAGAGAGATGGAGGTGTTTGAGGAATCTGTAACTTGGAGACTCCTGACAAGGCCAGGGGCCCCTGGGAGAGAGGAGGAGATACACTTATATACAACACTTTGAGCTCATTTGTCCTTTGGGGTTTTTTTTATACTAAACACAATTGTACAATGCAGATTTTGGAATATGCTTTCATCATAAATCTGCTAAATGTTTGAAAAATTGGTTCTAGGAAAGAAAGAAATACACACTCTAGGACCTTTACATTTTACAGTTTTTTTCTCACATACTTCCTTCTAAGGAATAGATTGTTAAAAGACTTACTGAACAGTTTTCTTGTAAATCAAAGTGGTTCTCCTATGTAATAACCAATCATTTATGGTAATTTATTAAAAATGCAGTGTTTGAATTAGAGTACACGCACGTGTAGGATCCTTGGCCAGCACTGAGCTGGATGGAGCACTGGGAGTCCCCTCTCCAGCTCTGTTGACCGCAGTCACTCTGAACTCATACTCCACATCTTCTACAAGATCATCTACTGCACACTTTGTGACTGAGAAGAAAAGACGGATCATGAGTTGCATTCTAGACATTTACTGGTATTTGACTTCACAATGAAACAAAGTGTTGTTTCCATGAAGGTTTGTACTGTTTGAATGTTAAGATCTCTCTGCAGCAGTTTTTGAGCCTGAATAAGAGGTTGTTGTGCAGAGGAGAGTCCTTTACCTCGGATTAGTTCCTTACTGACAGACACCCACATGCTGCTGCCTTTCTTTCTTCGTTCCACTATGTAACCCAGAACAGGAGCACCACCATCTTCAGTAGGAACAGCCCATGCCACCATGGCTGAATCTTTAGTCACATCACTGATCTGGGGTTGAAGAACCAGGCCAGGAGGCTCTGAACAAGTGTTGTGAATAAATAAATATATTACAAATGATTTCTGGAGACAGTAATATTGAAGGTACGTTTGGGGTATCTTTCCTTCTTTTGAAATTGTAATTTTCTTGTGCCCCTTCAAAATTAAGCAAGAAAAAACACCTTTTAAAGCTTTACTAGCTTTACTAATATTATTTGCTGATATTCTGGGTAGGCTTTGCTTAAATGATGATTTGACAGTTTTCTTTTCCAGACTATTGGGCTCTAAACAGCTGAAAGGTGGCTTTTTATGTGAAAACTTCCAAACAAAACACAACAAATTCTCATCAACCCACCAATAGGTTCTCCAGCATAGACCTGCTCTGTTTCCAGAGGGTCGCTCACACCCTGACAGTTGATTGCCCTGATACGGTACTGGTACGGCTTCCCCTCCTCCACTGTGTCGTTACAGAAGCAGGTGGTGTCCCCGTCCACCTCACCAACCTTGATCCATGACTTTTTTCCAGTCATGCGCCTCTCAATGATGAAACCGGTCACCTTTTGGCCTCCATTGTCTCGTGGCGCTTTCCACTTCATTGTAATGCATTTGCCACTGCATTCCAGAAAATCCACTTTGCCCTGCGGGGGTTTGGGACGGTCTGGAGAGCAAGAGAAGGACATCTTGAGAGTTATTTCATTTAATTCAGTGGCCTGACACACTCCAAAGACTTCTCATTATGTGAGTTCATACATTTCTCCAGTCACATGCTGCAGCAATGCAAGTCCCAGAAACACGTTTAACCCTTGAATGCACAGCTGATTTGAACAGTGACTTCATAAGAGACGTTTCATGTAATGACCGTACTTTTACTTTAATTCATTAACTATATGATTTACAGTAGTATATTCTTTTGTGTATAATTTCTATGAAAATGTAATCCCTCTTCTATACATATCTAATACTGTCCCCATTCAGCATTCAATTCAGGGTTTTAGGTTTTGCCCACACTGAACCTATTCTAAAACGTTCAATGTGTATTTTGGAACAGATCTTCAGTTTATAACAATATATTTCATTTTCGAAGGGGCTCACCGATCACATTCAGTTGTACAGTGGCACTGGCTGATCCACAGTCACTCTTGAGTTTGAGCATGACACTCCCACTGTCCTCTCGCACACACTTGTGAAGTACCAGGGTGCTGAAGTTTCCGTTACGCTCCACTTTCACCTTGCTGTCCTCTGCCAGCTCCAGCCCGTCCCGGTACCACGTCACTTTAGGAGTGGGTTTGCCCTTATATGGTATCCTGATGGTGGCCGTCTCTCCAGCTTTTACTGTCACTGCATGGCTGGATAAAATCTCCAGCATGGTGGGATCAATCACAGGGGGATCTACAGGTTTTTGAGGTCAGATTCAGGAAGCTGCTTGGACTGACTAACTTACTACCTTAACAGATACTACATAATATGTACCTGAAAGCTGTTGTGGCCTGTAATTCAATCTTAGATTATTTATTAATAAATATGGTAATAAAGTGGCACAACTTCTACTCGCAAGCCCTTTTACACAATACATACAATGCCTTGTGCAATATGTACAAGAAATACAGTGTAAAGCTCTCTAAAATGACTAATTCTAATACATGTTCATATTTTTACATTTTTCCAATACATATTTACTTACCAGCTACACTGAGCACTGCCTCACTCTCAGCTCCTTTAGCCCTGAAAGTATATTTGCCCTCGTGTTCATCTCCCACGCTGTCGAAGAGCAGCTTATGAACAGCACCCTGTTTCACCACCTGTACTCCCTCAAAATCCATCACCTGCAAGGACAGACACAATAATTCACTTATTCTGGTGTTGCTTTTAAACTAGGCAATGCACACTGGTACTGCTAAAGGCCTCGTACCTCTTTTCCATCTTTTAACCAGACACCATCTACTTTCTCATCATTCAGAACGACACAGAGTTCTGAGGCTGAGCCTGTGGGACACTGAACATCAGACATGCCACTCTTCACTGTGGCAAAGCGTTCTGCACACATTTACACACACAGAATGAAAACAAGAGCTAAAAGATAAGCATAAGTTCAAAGTTATTTCGTCTTATTTTGTCCTAATTAGACTATTTACTGCGTTTGTCTATTTACTGTTACATGCAGTGATTAATTTATTGACTCTGTTCATCCACTCAGCTATCCATCTATCATTCATGAATACCTCCACCATCCATCCATACATCCAGCAATTTACTAATCTATCATCTATCTGAACATCTATCCATACTTTAATCTGACCATCCACCTGTTATGCACCTGTTCATCCACCCATTCATCCATCCATCTCTTACAGATCAAGATTTATTTCATTTATTTGTTTCAGACAGAGTTTGTATAATATGAGACAATATTTAATTGCTATTCACATATGAATCTAGCGTTCACCTGCTCCTCATTTATCCTTTGGGCCATCCATGCATCCTCAATGCATCCCCATGTCTATCCATCTGTCCATCTGTCCCTCTAGCCACCCAATTTTAGATCAATATTCTATGTTGTTTTCATTTCAACATTTACATAAAGCAAAACTGCTATAAAGCATGTTACCTTCTACTGTGAGGTTGGTGGAGCTGACATATTCATGGCTGTCATCCTCCTGTGTGCAGACGATGGAATATTCTCCACTGTCTGCCAGGTCACAGTCATCCAGAATCAGCTCGGCCCTCTTGCCCTCCCTCATGAAGATGTAGCGCAAGTTGTTAGTGATGTCTCTCCCATCCTTCAGCCACCTGATCCGAACATCCTTGGAGCTCATCTCAGCCTCCAGCCTCGCCTTGCCTTTCTCCTTCACGTGAACATTTTTCAGATGGCTCACGAACTTGATGGGGATGCCTAATGAAATGAGACCTGATCAGACACTTAACAACAGTGTCTAACTCTTAACTGCATTTCATTTTATAGTTTTATTTCATTTGATTTCAATTGATTTTAATGTAAACATCTGGCCAACATTCCTGACAGCATTACCTACCATAGATTTTCAATCTTTTCAATTTTTGACATTTAATGGGTCACTTGTGGTATTCAAAATGAATTCAAATGAAGTCTCTCACGTTCAATAAGGAGCGAGGCTGTGTCGGTCAGTTCTCCGATGCTGACGGTGTAGTCGCCAGTGTCACTGGGACGTACGTCTTTGATCTTTAAAGTGTAGGTTAAGCCATCCTCAGATACACGAATGTCAAACTTCTCATCTCGCTTTAGCTCCTTCCCTTTAAACTTCCACACCAGAGGCGTGTCAGTCTTCTTCGAGAGACGCACCTCAAACGCAGCAGTCTGTCTCTCCGTCACTTGTAACGGCTTCAGATCCGTTAAGAACTTCAAAGGCTCATCTAGGTTTGGAAAAAAGGGGTGAAGGGATGGAGAGATAAAAGGGTAAGAGGGTGGAGGGAGAGAATGATGAGACAGTGACATTGCTCTATCTGACGCAGAGCAGCCGGCTGTCTTTCACACCTTCTGTATTTGTCTGAGAGTGTAAATATTAGGTAGTGTTTCACTTTTAAATATGAAATAAGGCACTTGTACCACGACAGAACCGAAATGATTAAAGCGATACGTGCCAACGACAGTGAGTTTGGCAGACAGCATCTTGTCTCCAACCTTCAGAGTGTATGTGCCGGAGTCAGCCAGACACACGTTGGTGATGCACAGCATGTGCTTAGTACCCATCTGTTTAACTTCATACTTCCCGAGAGAGTACTGAATCCGCAGCAGCTCTTCGCCCTGAACAACAAACGGGTAAAGGAATGCACATCCAGACTATAAGACAAACCTCAGTACTTTCCCCTATATATGTTTTAGCGTCTGTGCTGTGTGAAGATCATATTGTCACTGTCATGTCAAACTTTTTTTTTCTATTTTGTCCCATTATGTTTTTGCACAATTTGAAAACCACCTTTAGAGCATTTAGCAGCAAATGGAGCAATAGAAATAAACTGAATTATTTTAAAAGGAAACATTTTTAAATGGTCATTAAAGGCCCAAATTGTAGAAAACACGCTGTTTTAATGTATGGATGTGGTACGTATGTATAGTTAATGTTTTTAAATGTGGCATTCACTTCTTTCAGTCCAAAACTGGCAAAAAATCTGCAAAAATCTGTTATGTGTCCAATTATGTGTTATGTGAGGTCATTCAGTCGTAACACATGAACATATTTTGTGTCACAGTATATAAAATTATAACAGTAAGTTCATCATATATAAACGAACATAAACATTGTCATATATGAATTTAGGACCACATCAAAAAATATGTGGAACTCAAGAGTACAAAAGGCAAAAATGTTTTGTAAAGAAAATGTATTTGGGGCCATAAGTTTCCAGTAAATTCACCATTTTCCATAAAATCACAATTTTGAAGATTTGTGTTTGTTATAATAGGAACGACACACACCTGGAACCACAACATTTTGATATTTGGATCTTTCAACTCTAAAATGGAATCAAAAACTACATTGGAGCCCGCCTTCCCTGTCACATCCTCCAAGGTTTTCAGAACTCGAACCATCTGGTGAAAGACAGTGATTAGTGAATGCAATCAGTGCAAATTAAACTGCCACATTAGAACAAAGCAAAGTTTTTGCATTAAAAGAGAATTAAACCAAAATGCTGCGGTGTGTGTGACCATCTTGTTGCTTGTGTTTGATACCCACATCCACCTCCTCTTTTTTCTTCATCTCTTTGAGCTTTCTGAGGATTCCTCTGAAATCGGTGAAGCCGTACTCAGCACAGATGCGCTCGTAATCTTTTTTATCAGCTCCAGCCAGAATCTTCAGCATCTCCTCCTCTGTTGGAGGCTTCTTCTTCTGCTTCTCAACGCTCCTGCCGCACATGAACTCGTTTTTTCAACTCCACATGAAACATACGGCACATCTTCCATGATAAGTACTTTCCAAAAAGCATGTGGGGTGAAACAAATGGTGAGAGAGAAGGTGACGCAGGCATGGCCTAATTAATCACGATGTGTTTGCTGTGACCGTTAACAAAATCTGTTAAGAAACTCATAAATTTTGGTGAGAAATATGAATTTAAAATATGTTTAGGGATTAAACCCAGTTTTAGATTAATTTATCCTTGAATTTTTTTTTACATTTTGTGGATTAATGTATGCCTGCAAATCTGAAAATATGACTGAATAGCAAATTACCGTTTCTTTAACTTCTTCTTGATGTCCAGCGCTGGATCTTAGATAGGGGACAAAAATAAAGGTGGAAAATATATAAAGGTATGTGAAGCCTATGAAATCATACACACACTCTTGAAAATAATGGCCTTTTGGAGCAGTGCAATAGAAGATCCAGGAGGATCTAGGTATATGTGTAGCCATATGTATAGTGTAGCTAGTCCAGTTATGTATTGTTGATAATTTAAATAAAAATTAGAATGCATCCTCGACAGGGAGCAAAATTAAATATGGTATTTTCCACATTTTAACACATAATTTCTATTTATTTGTTGAATTAAACATTTTAACAAAAATATCGTTATGTGTTTCTTGATGTAATTCTTACATAGGCCTTTATGTTTTTCCCCAAGTTATGTTAAATGCAGTGATTAACACTAATTGTTCATTGTATTGTACCCAAGTATGTTCTCTGTAGAGGATGTGTTCTTGTTTTCTCTTTCAAAATCAAAATTTATTTTAGTTTAGTTTACTCATAAACAAAGATCTGACTCCTTCAACACAAACTTACTTTCAGTGATAACAAGTGACACTGAGTATACAGCATCTCCATGTTCATTAGAGGCAGTGCACTTGTAGACGTCAGCATCCTCCATGGTGAGATTTTTAATCTGTGGTACAAAAAAGAACCGAAGAAAATCTCATCATAAAGCAGGGAATTAGTTGCTAGACGGGTTGGGATGGCATTTTAAATGAGTATGCACTACGAGAAGGACAAAAAATGTATGCGGAAGTGATGCAGTACTACTAATGGTCAACAGGGTGCAGTATGATATCTATGAATGAATCCTGTTCGACTGGCGCCCTTATCAAACAGATGGTGAACGACGATACATATGTCAGTTTCTAAATCTTAATTACCTCCTAACGACAAGTTAAGCTTCTCTAAAGACACCAGGCTGGGAAAAACTGGGTCTGTCTCTAACTGATAGTTAATTGTGTTTTGTTCTTGTTGTTTTTTAATGCTTATTTTGTCTCTGTAAAGCACGTTAAACGACCTCTGTGCACGATAATTAAACAAAAAATAAAAGTGCCTTGCCTTGGGTGTGGAACGTTTTAGGCTAAATAAGTCACACTGTTTCGTGTTTGAGAAATAAACGGCCCAATCCACAGAAGACAATGTAGAGCGTGGTTCCCAAACCCTGTTTGAAACATCAGGGCTGCACAATAATGTCAGCCTCACATGAGTGTAAGCAGATAATTCAAACCTTTATCTGCATCAGATCGATTTCAAAATCAAATTCATATCAATATTTGATATGATGACACAATGTTACTAAGTAATTTAATTTCGTTCATTTGTTTACATCATTAATTTGCACCACATATTTGCCTGTAGTAGAGCGGCAAGCGAAGACACACTTTTCTTCAAGCAGACAGTCTTCTTATGTGTCAGCTCACAACCCTCCAAACACAGACTTACAGTATGTACAGTGACCGCCATTGGTGTTGGTCAGTATCACTCCCCACAACAGAACTATTCCCTTCTCGTCCCTCAGTTTCCCCTCAGCCCATAAATCTCCAGCGGATGGTGACAGACGAGAAGGGCGCAACTCCCACAAAATAACACAACACAATATAACACATAGTATAACACATAATAACACATTACATATTTCTATCCCCCCTCTGTCCCCAAAACACACAATAGGAAAACTGGCCATTTTCATTGGCTCAAAGAAGCTAATAGGAAACAAGGTGACTGCTGGCTGTCACAGTATTAATCATTTTAGCCCATTTCTAGATGGTGGCGGTAGCTCAGTGGGTAAGACACTTGCCTCTGGACCATGAGGTCCTGGGTTTGAATCCTACCCCCAGCACCACCACTG
>JBBKCR010000122.1:4614313-4630531 GCA_037577295.1 Ladigesia roloffi | reverse complement strand
ATATAACACATAGTATAACACATAATAACACATTACATATTTCTATCCCCCCTCTGTCCCCAAAACACACAATAGGACAACTGGCCATTTTCATTGGCTCAAAGAAGCTAATAGGAAACAGGGTGACTGCTGGCTGTCACAGTATTAATCATTTTAGCCCATTTCTAGATGGGTATATATCAGCATCAGCAAAATCAGTATGTAAAAACATTATCTTCAGCTCTTAAAGTTGTGAGATGTCAACTATAAATTCACATTTTTATTGCTGTGTCCTTCAGAAATCTAAGATTTTTTTGAAGAAAAACGCTTTCACATAACCATCCACATCCTCACCCGAATGGAGTGTCATATATTATTCCAACATGGAGTTGTGTGTTCTTGAAAGGTCCTTGATTTTACGCAGACAGTTTTAGAGATCCCAGTTAACCCAATTCCTTTGATTTTGCTTAGAAAAAGATGACTGTCATGAATATAGGGTTCTTTATCCTTGCATCATACTGCATATTAAAAAAAATCTTTCAAAAAGAACATAAATGCAACGTTCACATGATCCTTACTCATACTTAACCACTTATGTTTGAGCTGATGCATAATAAAACCCAGAACTGACTGAATATTCCTTTTACAACGCTCACTGTTTCCTCACCTTTAGCACATACAGCTTATTAATGTCATCGTAGAAAGTCTGGGCGCACTCTGTCAGTGTCTTGCCGCTCTCTCTGGACCAGGTGATGGTGGGTTTGGGGTTACCAGACACTTTAGCTTTGAAGGCAGCTTTCTCCCCTGCAAAGGGATTTAGCTTTAATTGTGAGGAGTTTAAAAGGCAATTAGAAGTGATAGCATTGCATGTGTGGAATTTTTAGAGATTAAAATGACAAGATTAGCCTTAATTCATTTTTTTTTCCCATTGGTCCACAGATATGTGGAAAATGTCGGCAATTTTCCCAGAAAATGTTTTGTAGTAACTTGAAGAACAACGTGTTTATGTTTTAGCCCTTTAGCTCAATATTGTTTTTGTTTCCTTCTTTGTTTTGAACTATCACACTGTTCAATAATCTAGGAGTAGTTGTGTGTAAGTATCTCTATTCTTGATATAATTTGTTTTAATAGATTAAGAATTAATCTATTTTAAAAACATCATTATGTGAATAATATGTTTGGCGTATGGTGATTGCCCATCTGTAATATGTGAATCTGCAAAAAAATATATTTACAGTGTGGTGTTACCATTTGGATAATATAAAGTGTGTAAGATAAACATGGAATAAATAGCTCTATAAGTAGGTGCAGTCAAATGAAAGAATATTCTGGTTATCTTACCTTCCTGAGTTATAATGGGGCGAGGTTTGTCCTCAAAGTCTGGAACACCCTCACCTGCAGGGATCTGAAAACTCTTCTGTACCTGACTGAATGACTCCATCACCCCTGAGGTCTTATGCAGTGCTCCTGATTGATCTGTGGGACATACATATAAAGGTACTACCCAACACACATTGAGACACACAGGCATCTTAGGAAAAGAATGAGTACAGTGTCAAGACCTCGATCAAACCACTGGACCCTGGAGCCAGAAATGTCCTAAAAAAGTAAACAGTGAATGGCACAAATAAATTAAAAATGTTCATGTTCTGTGGAGCAGTGACTAAGTAGCAACAATAGTCCACAAAGACCTTAGATCAGTTAATAGCAATTTCATTTTACACAATTTGGCTCAGACATTTTTAAAAACAAGATGCAGAGGAACCAAACTAATTGGCAAGAGAAAAAAAAAATCTGTAACAAGGACTTCTGTAACATTTAACAAGGACTTTATAAAGGGAGTAAAGGTGTAGAATGTATTTCAGTAATGCTGTATTTTTCTGTAAAGCATAAATCCTCCAAAGCAAACAAAACTTAATTACAGTAATAAAGTACAACTCACTCCTGAAGTCACAAGTGCCTCCTCCTGATTTCTTCATATTCACATATTTGTCTCACTAAATGGTTTCACATCCTCTTATGAAATGTAATATAAGACAAGGATAACATAAGAGAGCCAAAAACAGTTTATCATTAAGGTATTGTAACACCTACTTGTTTTTCCTCTACATAATAACTGGCTGCGTCACCTTTAGCAACAACAATTGCAGTCACAGGCTTCCTATGACTGAAGATCAATCATTCACATTGCTGTGGAGGAATCAATCTTCTTTGTAGAATTGCTTCCTGTGATTCACCCACACTGAAGGCCTTTCGAACATAAACTTTCCATTTAAAGTCGTGTCTCTGCAGCTTAGAAGAGTTTCAGTAATTATCAGGGCAAAAAAGTTATTTTCAGCCACCATAAGGGTGTCTTGCTTTTGAGTTGTTTTCTGTTGCTGTTTTGCCATATAAACAAAGTGTGCTTCAGCTTCAGATAATGGATTGATGACCAAATTTTCTTCAGAGAGATATATATATATAGAGCAGAATTCATGGTTACATAAATGTTTTTAAATAATGTAAGTATCATTGTGGTGTCAAATCTGAATCGATCATTCAGGAACAAACATTTACTAAATTGTGTCTTATAGTGAATTTTCCTTGAATATCATAAACAACAAGGAGCATATTAGATATCAAGTGAATAACAGAACATCTCCAGTCTTTTGGTGTGTCCAAGAAGAGATGGAATACTGGCGGTCAGTGGCACCAAGACCCACTGATGCACATGGTTAGTGAAGGTCAGCTTGTCTGGTGTGAGCCCTGAGAGGAACTTCTGTAGCACAAATTGCTGAAAAAGTTCATGCTGGCCATGATAGGTGTCAGAACACATCACAGTTCACTGCACATGGAGCCGGGTACCCACAGACCTGTCAGAGTACCCATGTGTCCTGGCATTTATGTGGATATTACTTTGACATGTACCACCTACATAATGGCAGTGGTCTATTTCAGAAGGATAATATGCCCTGCTACACTGCAAAAAATATTCATGAATGGTTTGAGGAACATGACAAACCAGAGTTTAGATTCTCTGCCGGAACCCGACACGGGCCTGGCCCGGCCCGCGGGTAGGATCGGGCCGATATTTCCTGCTGATTTTTTAAATCATTATTTAATTAGCCTATTTGGTTGAGGAGCTATGCCAAATGTATAAATGTATAAATATTTGAGCAAAGTTAAATTGCTGCGTGTCATCCGCAGCAGCGCTCCAGCTCCTGCCACTGGCCACATTACACCGGTCCTGCTGGGCTGTACTGCGCAGAGCTTGAAGACGTAAAGAAGAAAATAAAAACGAGAGAATTAACTTTGAGGAAAGTTGGAGGTGTGGAACCATTTCCAGCAAGTCGTGGGCAGGGACAACATATGTGTCTGGTGTATTTCCTATAAACTCTGTCTGCTGCTGTTTTCAGTTAGACTGACGTCACGTTCGGCTGCTTTCTCCCTTCAGCTGGAGTGCCCTGAGCACTGAACACTCTGAAAGTGAATTAATCAATGACAATTCCATCCACACTCTGAATTTACAAACGGTTTCAAATGACCAGAGTGTGCTTGGAGCTTGGAGTGTGTTTAGCGTATTATAACAGCCCACGTATTTTAAAAAATTGTCGCGTTTAATTACAGTTAATGTGTCGGACCGGGCTGGACTCGGGCACTAGGTGGGCCTGATCTAAACTGACAAACAGTTCAAGGTGCTGATTTAACCTCCAAATTATCCAGATTTAAATCTGACTGACTGTGGGATGTGCTTGATACAGTAGTCTAGTCCATGAAGGTCTATTTTGCAACTAACAGGACTTGCAGGGTCTGCTGCCAGCATCTTGGTGCCAGATATCACTGTACATACTCAGACATCTCATGGAGTCCATGCTTTAATGGTTCTGGAGACGTGAGGGTGACCTACACAACATAAGACTGGTGGATTTAATGTTATGGCTAATTGTTGCATAAACAATAGCAGAAGTCAGGATGGAGACAAATATTTTCATGGCACAGTACATAATATGCACAAACTAAAATGATCCTTTATTCGACAATTTGTATTTTTGCTCAAACAGATTCAAACTAATGTAATGTTCATTATAACTACCAGCAACAAATGTAAACTATTTGTTTTTAAATACTACTGCAAGCTATCATTTGGTTCCAGTGTTTTGTTCCAACAAAACTGCAAGACTGCATTTAATCTGAATGTAACCCCCCCCCTCATGCCATGCACAAGAGGCAGACTTCTCTAAAGCAGAGCAGGCTGAGCATCTGCCAGGTTTGATGTGGAAAAGAGTTTCCGAATATCATTTAGAGAGAAGCCACAAAACATGACTTGCTTTCATTTGATGCAGAATAATGAAAACTTCTGGCAGGAATCACTGCCACTGGCAGGCCAGGCTTTAGTTCTACTACAGCAGAACAATTCAGCAACCACAGCGCTTCAGGACAGCCCTCAATTGGGCTTAGGTCTTTGTTCAAACTCATCTTTTCATGCCGGGTTTGGACATTATTCATTAAACGGATGCTTTTTTGTTTGTTTGTTTGTTTGTTTTTTTCATATTTTGGCTGATGTTTATTAACCAAATGTTTATTAATGATCTGAGGAATGACAAAATACAAAAAACACAAAAAATGTGGCTAGTGAAAATATAATTAAATGTGCAGCTGGCAATTGTTCATGTCTTTTCAAAAAAGGCTTGAATATAGTGGGATATCTCACGCTTTAGCTGTTAAATTGTGAAGAATACCATCCAGGTATGCCATAAAAGAATGCTTTGTATGAATAACAAAATACAATAAAATGTTTACTTTTCAAGAATATGCAAATACCACTCGTTAGGTAGTAAGTTTTTTCCCAACTTCATTAAACCTCTGTGCTAATGGCTGAGGATCTTACAGCAGCACAATAAACATTGCAGTGATTGTATATATACTTCAGGTTTATCATATATATGAGCATGATGTACATTAGTCCGTCTTTAACCATTCTACCAGACAGGGTTAGACTGTCATATCAAGCATTTTCCTGGTATGCAGCGTGCTATTTGGGCTGATAGTTTATTTATTTGTTTATTGGTCAGACCGGCCCTGTAATATTCGTATATTGGCAGCCCAACTCACACTTGGCTGGTCCAGTCCACCTTTTAAACACCCTCTCCCCCTTTGGCTATGAGCCAGGTGCAGTTTCAGTGGATGAATCGGAGAGAGAGAACATAAGGAAGGCGCAGAGAAACCACAAGAGAATAAAACGTTGGCAGAAGAATGGCAATAACAATAACAACTTAAACACATTAGACATTTAAGTAAGTTATTTTATGCCTTCCATGCTGAACTAAATCATCTTATTAACAATATTTCAACCACCATTCATCAACATTAACAGTGAGACAGCAGTTCATTATTTATTATTGTGGAGTTGGCAGAAGGCAAATTTTGGGGTATTGTGTTAAAGGCAGTTTTTTCTGTAGATATTTATGAACAATATCCACACTTTTTAAAATCTCTTTTTTCCCAAATATTCATTAAAATATTTAACTACATCATTTTGACTGGGTAAGTTCACAATTTATTGAAATCTACTTGAACACTACTATTTTTGAATATTAATTTGCTGGTTTACGCATTTATGTGAGCGCAAAGATGGGTGGTATGCATAATTGCATGTGGTGAGCCGTTCTTAACCAAAATGCCAGGGCCATTATTTTTGTCGCAGTCTGCCCCTGCTACCAGATCCATTAAACATACTTACACAGTTATCTGTATGCTGCAGCCCTGGTTTAGGTAGCAGATTGGAAGGTTTGTTATGAAGGCATATTGTGCCTTCTCAGCTTTTTGTGTCATTGATGCTGATTACTTTTGGCTTCCGAATCTCATGGTCACTTCTATATTTTATGGCTCCTGAAAGTATGAGTAAGAAAGTGTATCTTGTTTAACTTCAGGTGCTGTGTGCTTCTGCTGGGTAGAATAAAACAGCACAGAGATAGAGAATGCATTGCTCACGATGCCCTCTGGAAACTTAAATGTTTAAAGCTCTGGGGAAGTGGTGTCTCTGGTTTAGACATTACCTTCAAACAGCCTGGAGCTTTGAGAGACCTTTTGCAATCGTGTGGAGCTGATGGAGTAGGAGGAAGAGGAGGAGGAGGAAGAGAAAGAGCTGGAGGACATGTGGAGCTCAGAGCGTTGCCCCATACTGCCGCCACTGGACTGGATCACCTTACTGGACATGCCTGACCCTGACCTGTTTCTATCAGTAAAGGAGGACAAGAAGAAATTTTTAGATCAATGGGACTGAAGCAGCATTGTACCCACACTGGCCATTTTATCAGAAACACCTACGACTGTTACTGACTGAAGCACATCTGTTTCTGCACAATTTACCAGCCTCTCCAATAATGTAAAAGGGCCTTTAAGGGCATTACTGACAAGATATTTGAGTCACAGGCTGCACTTAGAACAACATAGAGACCAAGTAAGAAAAAGTGTATCAGGCATAGCAGCACAGTTATGGTTTTAAACAACAGCAATGGCAAGGGAATACTGACAGCAGAAAGAACAGAAAAGAGAAATGTGCGCTTGTCAAGGCCTGTGTGACGTTTTTCTTTTGTTCCCTTCTCTCTGATCTTTAGATTGCTTTTAACCTGTGCTCAGATGAGGTCTTCTTTTCATAAAGCACCAAAGAGAATAAGACAGCGAGAACAAAAACGATGTGCATTGCCTTTTTCCCCCTGTCTTGTGAGAGGATTTCGCTGTTATTCAAAAAGGCGCTAACGTTGGCGTGAACATGAGTCATTCCGCCGCTTGACCCTCTCAGGCTATCTCATTCTCATCAGCAGTGAAAAGCTTTCTGAGAAGCACCGGACAAATAACCGATTGTGGGAGACAGCCTCATTCGTCTTTTGAATTGTAGCTCAATCCTGATTTGCTGCATTCAGGATCAGCTTTCCCCAGCTCAGAAGCGGGTTATAAGACGGGGGAGAGAGAGAGAGAGAGAGAGAGAGAGAGAGGGGGAGAGAGAGAGAGAGTGGGAGGGATGTAAAAACCGGGAGGGAAAGAGATAGGGAGAGATGGGGTGACAGAGGGAGAGAGAGATAGGAGAGAGGTGGAGAAAGAAAGACAGACAGACAGAAGGGAGAGAGAGTGAAAGAGAGAGAGAGACAGAAAGAGAGAGTAAGAAAGGGGAAACTAAGAGACACCTAGAGAGACAAAGACAGAGAGAAAGAGGAACAATCATAGCAAAGAGCTCCTTTTCAACTCCTTTTAAATTTTATTATGATTAGAGAAAGAGACAAAGTCGTTCAGTCATTTAGCTTTAACTGGTCCTTTAAGCTTTCAGAGACACCGTCCGCATGATAAGATAGAACAAGGCCACGAAGTGAAGCTGGGTGTGAAAAGCGGACAGGCTGTAAAAGTCATATTCCTTGCCGAGAGTGAAGTGAAAGGGTCAGGAGTAACAAAACATGTTTATTGTTTGTTCTTTTCATTCAGTAAACACAGCTAATTACCCCTAAGAGCCAAAGAAGCTAAATGTTTCCCCATGCTCCTGCTCTTTGTTTGAGTGTGGTCTCAGAGGCCTGCAGGGCGTCATTCAGAAGTACTAATATTTGCATCAGTGGTAGAGTCATCTGTAAAACACTGGCCACAAGATATAAGCTGTGTTCTCAGTTCTTTAAAACATGAATATACATATCCATGTGAAGTTATACCTATGTTTAGTTTTAGTTCATTACTAAATCATTTTTATTCCACAGGGATGCTGTAACAAAACACATCTTTGGTTCTCAAAAAAATTATTTAACATGGAACCACTTGTGCGTATCTTTAAAGAATCATGTTTACAAATGAGATATTTAAAGAACCATCATTTTATATAAAGTTTCCAGAGAAAGTTTTCCTTAGACAAGAACCTCTAAGGAACCTTTTGTAACGTAATATAACCATACCTGCTTTGATGAGAGCTCTTTCTCACAGTTTAGTTGAGATCAGCCAGCTTGTTTTGTCCCTCAGCTGAGATGAGTGTGATGGTCGAGGGGTTTCTTGGTTCTAAGCCCCTCTTAGCCCAGCTCAGTGCAAATAAGGCTGTTGCTACTGAGTAAAAAAAGAGAGTGTAGCCCCAGACATAACAGCATCCCCATGTGTGAGACTGACATTCTCTGACCTATCTTACAACTTTACCATCCCTCCCTGCAGACTGGGGCATTCAAAGAGAAGTTATTTCAGGACAGTTACCATCTGAGCCATGACAGTTCATCTTAAAATACTGATTTTTGTAACTGACATGGCTAATGTGTGTAATCTCACCAGCTACTTCTATGATAATGTCTGCTATGTTGTCATATCATATTTAAGCTTCTGCCTACATAAAGAGTGAGTGAAAGCCATGGATACTGCCTACACAGAAAGCAATACCCTAGACACAAGCACAGGATTGGCAGCTGGATGGTGATTAGAACGTTGACCCGACAATCAGAGGATTTGGGTTTAAATCCCAAATTTAAATTTAATGTCACTGCTGAGGTACCCTTAAACACGGTACAGTTCCCTCACACTGTTGCCTGGACGCCTCCTCCTGCTTCACTTAGTAAATGGGTTAAATACAGAGAAAACATTTCACTGTGCGTTATACTTGTATGACACTGTGTGTTGTACTTATATGTACATGTGACAAATAAAATTGGTATTTTATTTATTAGATTTTCCCTGATTTGACTATTTAAATAAAACATTTCAGGTTTTCTCGTGTACATCTCTCATGACATATTTCAGTGTATCAAAGAGTCTCAAATGTTGTCACTGTTTGACTAATTTCATTTGATTACATTCACCTTTAATTTCGATAAATGCTACTTACACAGTAATTTGATATGAGTAATTTGTTATCATACAATAAAGAAAGTGAGAATCAGAGAAAGAAATCAGTATTTATCAGTTATGACACTAATTTTCCTCCTAAATAAATCTTCTTAAAACTCCCTGTAAATTCTCTTAGGATAGAGATCCTCAGACTCCAGCAGCAGCTGCTTTATTTAGAGAGTCAATTAGAGACATGGCCGGTCCTTAGTGACGTGCATTTCAGAGGCGGTGTTCTTGTATTCGGTCATTTCTCAGAGGAGCAGGAACGCTCTGAAAGGTGACGGAGTTATGGGTGGGTTAGAGACGGAGAGCATTTTCCATGTCGTTGGCCTCGCCTTAAAGCCTCATGGGACGCCAAAGTCCTCAGTTCTCAAGCCATGTTTGGAGATGATTGGGAGTGTGTTTCTTCGATGACTTTACAGCTGTTAAAATATGTAATCTCAGCAATGTTCAAAATATTAATGCATTAATGTTGTAGCAGCTACAAAAATAGAGATATTCCATATATTTCAGAAAAAGAATCTGGCAGAGAACACAAATGACAGAGGTTATACAAGTGTGGATTATTTCAACAACACACACACATACACACACACACACATAAACACACTTGTAGTAACCCAGTGCAAGTCTAAAAACACTGTAGAATCTCTGCCAGAAGCAACAATATCCAATTAAAGAGTTGTGAATATTTATAAGGTATCAGTAACACCAACAAACTGTTATATCTCTTCTGTGCAGAATAATTACAGAAGAACACACCACTGTTTCAGATTTTTAGGTAACATGCATGTTGTTTTGTTAATATTTTATATTTAAGTTATATTAAATGTTGATTTTAATGGTTAATAAATTTGAGTGCTCTTGAACTGCGAATTTCCTTTACCTGCCTACATGTGCACTGGTGTAAATAATGAAGTTATGAAGCAGTTTGTTGAGCCCCAATAAGAAGTATTAAAGTCAATACTAATAATTTCAAGCCCCTAATATGAAGAAAGCCAACAGCATTCCACAGCCAAGGACACTCTATCAGTTTACAAAGAGAAAACGGAACTCTAAATTACAATCTTGCAAACATAATGAGGACGAAACACTAAGAGAATATATATTGAAAAGAAAATATTCCCTAAAAGTAGGAGAAAGTAACATTAATATTGAGAGAAACCAAGACATTTAAAACATTGATGTGAACCAAGACTCACAGGAAGAACCCGCAAAAGGAGAAGTATGAATAAAGAAACGAAGTGAACCTGAACAAGAAACAAAAGTTTTTAAAAGGTAATGTAAAAAAGGAGGGAATGAGAACTAAATATGATCCACTAACAGGAAGCTCTGCCTCTGACAAAGCAATGAACGTAGCTAACGAACTCCAGAACTGACTTGGGAGTTTGTGCCGGGATCAGCAGACTTCTGCCTGAAAACAGAATCCAGCAGTCGAAGGTGTTGATGGACTGTTCATTAAAGTTTCTGTGGCATATCAGAATGACAACCTCCTCCTTAGCTTAGTTTCTCCTTGCCTTCCCATTAGGGCTGAAACTCAGGTGAATCATGGTTGGGCAGCTAATGGAACAGGCTGAGTGGAATGAGTCACGCTCCGAAGGAAGGGGGCTGCTGAGCTGCACCTGCTGGTGAGAGAGCAAGATGGAGAGGAAGCTGCCGAGGCTTCAGGTTCAGCTCAATCCGGAAGAAAAGGCCAGCCTTATAATCCACTTGACATTTCAGCGGAGGTGAGTCAGAATACTGTAATGTCACACCTGGTTTGGAGGAGGGAGAAAGAAAGGGAAAGGGAATTTCCCCGGAGAGCAGTGGATGTTTTTCATGACCAAAAAAAAGGAAGCTGTGCTCCAAGTGTGACAATAAAACATCAGTCACACCACAGAAATAGACTTGACCTTGCTCAGAGCCCTGTGCTCACTACCTTCCGACTTTTCCAGCTTCAGCTGTGCTCCAGGGTCGCAATAATTGTAGGCTTGATGACAGGTAGACTTGCCATCAACCTGTGCCCCGCAATCTTTTTCACAGACCCCCATCCCTTTTCTCGGTGCTCTCTTCACACAGCTTGTTCATTTTACACCTCTCAGCTCCATCACACTAGCTACGCTTGTCTCCACTGGTGACGGACCAAATGGGAGACAAGGTGAAAAACGACAGCCATGTGGTGTGTAAAACACACTGAGCCAGTGATAAGCATAACCTGAGGCAGCGCTGGGAAAGCTTTTTACATTCCTCATTATGAGCTTAGTAAGTAGCAGCAGTTATATACCTGCCGGTTATAAACAGATTACAATTCAAGAGCTGAGAGAGTGGATCAGACATTATGCTGACAACCAGCTCAGCCTGCTGCCTCATAGGGATAGTATTGTGTGTTAGATGTATTGCAATTCAAATCAGGCTGGTTTTAAGACACAAGTTGTGAGTCAAGTATGGCTTGGAGTCCTGTCTCGATTCAAGTCCCATGTTGATACAAATTCCTCCTCAGTCGAGTCCTATAACAAGAAAATTCATGAGTCAAGTCACAAATCAGTACAGACAAGATGCCTGAAAAGTCAGTATAGACTAGTCCTAAGTTAAGTTGCAAATCAAGACTGTTTAGTCCTGAGTCAATTCAAAATGACTAGTCTCAAGCCAAGTCCCAATCACAGAGTCAGGGGTGTGGGGGTTAATTGAGGCAAAAGTCATTTATGTTCAAGTCTTGCAAGTCTTTTGAGTCTAAACATTTTTATTTAGACATGTTTACTCAAGCCCAAGTCCAGAGACGGGTCCACACCTATCCTACGACCTCTCCAAGGTCTGCTGGACCACCAATGAAAAAACAATGTAGAGGGTCTACAAGTCTTCTACACTGTGAGGATTTTGTATGCAAATGTAGTTGATTTCTGTAGGAGCACATGGTTACAATGGTGTTTACTTTACACCCAAAACCCCAAGATCAGAGCTTCAGTCCTGCACAGCAAAAAAGATCTACAAAAGCAGTCCAGACCCACAAGAAAACCAATTTCTGGAAAGTTCATCTCTTAGTTCATTGTTTATGACTGAATGTATGAATAATAATGTCCTCAGTCCTCTGCGCTTTGCTCAGGATCGGTTAGCAGAAGGAATATCAATGAGCTTTTGCTTCAGCACCCAAAATTCTTTCTGGCTGTTCTGCACAGAATCACAGTAAGCAGTTACTAAAATATCTTTTGTTGTGAGTGCAGTTTTTAACAATGACGCTTTGAAAGACCTTGAGTCAGCTTTCTTGCACTATGCTAATTAACATTAACTTAATTTGAAACCCTATTCTGTGTTACATAGTATGGACAATTTTTCGGGGACAGTGGCAATTAGTCTATGGGCAGAAGGGTAGATCTTTGAAATATATTTATGTAAAGTGTCCTTCTTATTGTAGTCATACCCTTGCTTGTGAGACAGGGTGCTACTCTTGGCTGGGGTTCCAGCACAGTTTTGTTCAGTCTAATTCAGAGGGCCTGCCCTAGCACATCTGGACCCAGATCACATGAAACTACACAGCTTTACTGACCAGTATCCAATTCCGTAGCGGCTGATGGGGCTGCACGCATGGTCCACACCCACCACTACTCGAGTCAATTTTTCCAACCATCTGAATATATTCTGTCACTAAAATAAAAGTGCAGTGTGTGGAAAAGAATGGAACATGAAAAAGACATTAATGTGTAATCATTGATCCCACCACATAAACATTGGCCTTTTAGGACAATCCTGGATCTTGAAAAAAAAAAAGTCTTGGTGGAACACACTGGGTTACCCAGCAACCAAAACTGTTTTTTCTTAATCCAGAATACTGATACAAAAACTATTTTTATTGAACATAAACTAACTATAAAAATGACATCTGTTTATTAAACCACTCAGTCATGTTTGTGCTGACAAATGGCCATCACAGATGATCAATGACATCTGTTTTTAAAAATAGCTGCAGCAATCCACAGCCACTCAGCGGTGCATTTGGCGTACCGTGCCCTCATTTCACATTAAAATTATGTGGCCTTTTTCATTACCACAGGTCTTTAGTCAGGAGCCATCATGCATGAGGCAGCGCTGCTATTACTGTCAGATGTAATGTACCCTCTATTAAATAAAGGCAGAATTAAATTATTGGGGTTAGATAACCGCGGCTGCTTTCAGGCCCCTCGACTGCACCACGCTGCGTAAATCCCTCCTCATCCAGTGATGAGTGAGGTACATGTTTCCCCCACCCGTTTTCCAAAGACCCCACCCCTTTCCCGCCTCTGCTTGGTCCGGATTGGCTGGTGGTGCCCCGCGTCCTGTGCTATGATTGGTTGTTTGCTTGTGAAGATGCCTTGGTAGCCAATCGTGATGCTTGAGAGCGGTCTTACCTTGAATAAAGAGGCTTTTATATCAATTTGGAAATCTCAAAGAAAGTAAAAGTCTAATGCCACACTGGCCCTGCTTGTCAACCTGGCCAGGTGCATGTGAGAACTCTCCAGCCAATCGTGGCTCGAGTGGGACTTGCAGTAGCCAATCCTATCGCAGGGGGCGGGGATTGGCGGAAAAGCGGTGAGGATTTAAAAAAAGACAACAAAAACAGAGCCATTTGCAATGTATTTGTGAGTCGACCCCCTGCTGGTCAACATTGGGAACTGCATATTCTGGCTCCTCCCAAGTTCGGTTGCTCAGCAGCGTCATGGATGCTCTCTCGACGAGCGGAGGACAGGAGAGGAGCACCGACCACAGGAGCCGAGTGAGAACCCCTCGGATCTGGAGGAACGCCAGTAAAGCAGCTTCCGCAGGAGCAGCTACCTGAAGTGGGAGCTCTCCTCTGACTCTGCGCGGGCATTAGGTCGCGGAGGGGCGGTGCTGTTAGTAGAGGGGATGAATGAAAACACGGCTCTGCACTGAGAGAGCAGCTAGCAGAGCTACAGCTGGGTATTGTTTATTTGTGAGAGACCGCTGGGCAGGGTCCCTTCCCGTGGAGTGGAGCAGGGAGGCGTGCGTGAACACGCTGGGATTTTGCAAGGGGGTGGGCATAAATGGGGTCAGGCGCTTGCACGAGGTACACATAGACTTGTGGAGAGATGCTGAACCACAGACGGACCGAGAGCACCCAGCTCCCCCCGTCCACTCAACACTGACCAGGCTCTCGGGTTCTGCTCGGACGGTTGTTTCACAAGGGCTGCGTGGAAACAGCGCGTGGGCTGGTGATTAAAGTATACCAGCCCTAAAATCTGAAATATCCAGAGGTTAATGTGCTTCAGATGGATTTCAAAATGGGCCGAGCTGTCAGGTAGAAGCGCAGCTACGGCGTATTATAAGGGGCCGAACTGTCAGTTAGAAGTAGAGACACTCACTGATTTATTATATAGTTTATGTCATGTCTGGTCAGTTCCGATGGAGTCCACGGCAGAGTTAAAGCAGCATGTACTCCGAGAGAGAGCAGAGAGGGGAGTGAGGAGAGTCGCTGGGAGAAGTTAAAGGTGCGCGTCGCTATAACGCAGGAGGGAGAGGGAAAGGAGGGAGGGAGGGAGAGAGAGAGGGATGATCCCTGGCGAAGCGCCTGGCAGAGTAATCGGCCACACTGAGAGCGGATTTGGCGAGATTAGCCACGAGCTGCTGTTCCGTCCGTCTCCACGCGGTCGCTGAGGTGCGTTTTTACGCACCGCTTCCCAACACTGCGCACGCGGGTTGCGCGAGATTGGACGCTTTGCGGGATGGGGATGATCCCCCTAAAATGACTCGCTGAGCTTCGAACGAAGCGCCCCTGAAACTGCAGGAACAGAGAGCACACTGTGGACCTGAGAGAGTGAGTGTGTGGGACCTGTTGCGTTCAGGCGATCCTCAGCAGGAAAGGATGCTGTTTTATAGAGCCGAGTGTCCTGTGCCAGCCAGGCTTTGTGTGTAGGAGCCCTCGGTGAGCCCCCACTCCCCTCCTCCTCCATCCTCTGAGAGGATGCTGCGCTTCCCGCTGAAGAAAATCAGGAAGCAGTTCAAGCTGCTGCTGCTGTTGGTGCTGCTCACCTTCGCCGTGTGGTTCACATACCTGCACATCAACCAGGGCAAAGCTATCAAGCTCCACTTCAACTATGGCAAAGGTAAGCAGAAGCATGCCCACCACATCCAGGGGGTTCTGAGTGTTCTCCATGCTCCATCTCACCAGAATAAACCAGTCAGCAGGAGCAGGAACCCACCACTATAGGGGTCATCCTTTCTGATCATTGAAAGCCAGAATCCAGTTACTCTTAAACAGACACACTTTCTGTTCACTAGATTTGTTTTATGAAGGAAAGTCACCAAACTGTACTGGAGTTGGTGATCCCTGCCAGTCAGGGGGCTTTAAGATCAAATACCCAGAGCCAGTGATAAACCACAGCAGGATCTGTCTAAAATTCCAGAAGCCAGACTACCACATCTTTGTGATTTCCCAGTTTGAATGCAGCTGATTCAACTAATCTCTGAATGAGCAGGTTGTGTGTTTGTGTGTGTAAATAGAAAACCAACAGACCACTGCAGTCCAGATCCCACCTAGACACTCTTGCTTACTGCGATTTTCAGCCACAAAGGAAGATTTGTTTGTCTGACTTCTTGCTGTGTGGTCCACCTCAGGGATGTGCTCTCACACTGTGTCGCCTTCTGTAATGTTCCAGTTGTGCCTGTTCTCATATACGTTGAGACAAGATGAAACAAAGCATGGAAAAGCATTTCCACACAAACTAGCAATACGCTTTCGCTGCATTTGGCTTGGGCTCGGAACGAGTGCAGTGTGAAATAAGAGATGGATTGGGTTCATTAATGATGAAGGACTAGATCATGAGTACCGATGCTGTTCTCGCATTGTGATGTCAAACGGAAATAATGTCGTCAAACAGTGTTGTAATTACTTTCTACCAGTCAGCTGGCATTATTTCAGGATGTGTGACTTACTAAAGCCCGCAGCACTGGCCGAATTAAAGGCAAGAAGTTTGTGGCTAAACAGGGGTTTCAGTAGCACTGTTGGAATGAGAGTGGATCAGTAAAAGAGCATGAGTGGTTCTTGTAATTGAACATCATTTAATGCCGTAAAGTAGGTATCAGCAAGTGAATGCAGTGAGTTAAGTGTCAGGCAAGCTGGCACTAAGCCTTTCCATCACCTTGAATTTCTGCTGTAGGGGAAAAGAGGCTTGCTCAATATTTAGGTTCCACAGAGAGCAAAGCATCATAATTTCCCAGCTGACAGAGACGTGATCGGCACTGTGAAGACTGGACTGTGTTTTGCCTGCAGTAAATAGTATTTGCTGAGAGACTCAGTCAATACTGAGCTAAAAAAAAGTCTGTTTTGCTCTCTGAGTGAGGTGTGGGGAAGCATTCCCCAGTCTCTGCATTGCTGCTTTAACTAACACACACACACACACACACACACACACACACACACACACACACACACACACACACACACACACACAC
>JBBKCR010000122.1:4543171-4560451 GCA_037577295.1 Ladigesia roloffi | reverse complement strand
TGTGTGTGTGTGTGTGTGTGTGTGTGTGTGTGTGTGTGTGTGTGTGTGTGTGTGTGTGTGTTTGTTTTTGTGTGTGTCGTGTGATTTTTTTCCTCCTGCCTCATGTAAATTAATGGCACGGTGGCTCTCCTCCAGGTGGGCAATTTCACCTTAGCTCAGCAAATCCATCATAGCCATCAGACTAACATGCAGAGTGCTGGCCCTGAAAGCATCAAAGGAGTCGAACGCGCATCCCTTTGGGCTTTGAGACTTACATCCTCTCTATCACGGCCCAGGACAAAGCCAGCGGCCGTCTAAGAACCTGTAAGTGCTTAGCTCCTCTGCGTCGAAGTACAAAAGCCCTCAGTCAATATATAGCTGCCCCTGTATTGTGTGTGAACACCTGTTCCGCGATCATGATTACATTGTGGGATCTTGAGCGAGATAATAGTTGCATTGGAGTGCTAAATGCCATTGATTGGTTAAATATGCACCTGGATGAGACTTCATGACATAATAGGGTCTGCTAAAAGAGTGTAATTATTCCTCTGGTAGTAGAATGCACTCCAGTGCCCTGGGAGTGTGACTCTGTGTGGCTCTCTTACCTTTGACACACACAATGGCCTGCTGATGCCCGACGGGAACAGAGATTTGGCAGGTGAACAGACATCACTTTCAGATCTTGCTGGATTCATGTCTGAGGTGGACAAATGAAAGAAAGGCAGACTATAAGAACAAGGGTGTAAATACGTCTGTGCAGTGCTGCTCTGTGGATAGTGGTATGTGTGTGAGAGTTTGCCGAAGTGAGAGTGGAGCTAGAGAATTGGGTGAGAATGATTCCTAAAGTCAGGATTTAGGAGATAGAGTTAGGATTAGGAGTGTGAGGAGTTTTAGCACTCACTGCTGCGCTGAGCCCTAGGTGGATGTGAAGGATACTTTCAGAATAAATAAAGCCTGCTCCTTGTCCCCTGAAGGCATACCAAGTCTGTTAAAGTTCTAGATAACTTTTTTGTTGTCCTTTCCAGTACAGTTGATAGTCACTTCGTCAGAATTTTGCATTTTTGGGGGACGTTTTTGCCAACTACTTCTATTTTTAATGTATTTGTTTCAGACACGGGTCAGCAAAATGCATGAAGGATAACTTTTTTAAATAGAAATGTGTTACCCAAGTCCTCACAAACATCAGGTTCTACCAAAATGACCTTTACAGGTCGCCAGACACAAACATCTGAAGCTTATTGTGACCTATCAGTTTCTCTATATCTTTTTCTGTCCCTGAATTACCTCTCTCTCTCTCACACACACACACACAGGTGCAGGTGTGGTGTGTTAGTGATGGTAAATAAGGTATCGGGTTGATACGTATTCTGATTTACAGCGTCCACCGGTCAGAGGCTGATTTTAATCATACTGGCGGGATTATGGCCTCTCGTAAAATGAAGCATTTGGACCTTATTGTTAACCCGAAATTGCTTTTAGGCCCATAAATATTGGACAGTCTGGCCTTGCTGATGCTTTATGGGTTCCAGGGAAGGCCTGTCACCCTGACCGCTACCCCAGCCATGACAGATATCTCAGAGTGCTCTCTGGCCAATAAATAAACGTATGCTTACTGACGGGTCACCCGCTGCACCGAGGTGCCTGGTCACTGTAGGTGGTGAATAAAAGTAGCCGTCCAGCTCTGAAGACAAAAAACCCCGAGCCAAATGGAGGAGGCATGTTCGGCTTAGTGGCAAAGGCTGTCTGAAGCCAAAGAGAGGATTATCAGGAGGGGCTCCTGCAGGGCAAGCAGACATGTCTCAATTAGCTTCATACACACAGACCAAAACACACACACTGCCTTGTTTAATTAGCCAAATTGCATTGTTAATACCTGTGGCGTGTGGGCAAAAGAATGGAATTTCTGCTGAGGTGTGAGTTTGAGGGTTTCTTATTAGCCAGACCGGCACACAAACAGCTTTCTACTGCAGAGGTTTTGAACCCTGATCCTGCAGTAAACAGTCAAGGTTAAAAATGATCAGACGAAGTCATAGACATACAATGTGCAGTGAAATGTAACCCTGAGTTGGTGCTAAGACAGTGAAAATGAAAAATAATAGAATAATTTGACAAATACCAATGTAAACAGAAGAAATATCACAGTATATAAACAAACTATGGACTAAAAGTGCTTACTGTTGAGAATAAACAGAATATGTGCTCATTTTCATTGGGCAAATGATAAAATAGTGTAAAATAGGTGTTGCATGGAGAATGTTGATGAGGGAATATCAGGCTTGTCCTGTTTGAGGATACTTATAACATCTAGTCACTTATTAGATTCTGGAATGGCTTGCTTAAGTGGAATTACACTGATTTTTGCTTAATTCACTTATTTGAGCTTTCACTACTGTCTCTTGTCCTCTTGCTATTCTGCGCTGTAGAATCCTTTCTTTTTTTCAGAATGAAGATGCCCATTGTTGAGAATATGCTCTTGTTTTTACCAGGTTATAAAACCTGCATTACTCAAATGATTCCACTTCCTCAGCATCTACCGCCAGCATCTCGATCGTTTGGTTAATGTGGACGAGTGTTACTTAGCTGACGCGAAGCTGTGGTCAGGTTTGTGTGATGTGGAAATGTGTTTCCCATGAGACATGCAGCTTGCAGATTCTGCCCCTGCTGCATTTGCTGACATTTTATTTTACTTCTCTGCTGTTCATTTCCACACATGCACCCCTGTCGCCAAATGCCTCATTTAGTCCCATGACACACGGCCGTTAGCAGTGACAAATTAGGAGTCATTGTTAATGTTGGATTTGCAGTGAAAAATTGCCAGGTCGGAGATTTATCGCCAAATACACATGGATGCCATTGTCATCATTTGTAAATGGAGGCTACATTTGACTGGATTTAGTCAGTTTAGGATAAGGAGGTTGAAGTCATTGAAGCAACATTTGCAGCTTAGCCATGTTTTAAGTCAAACTCTCTTTAATTAGCTGGAGGCTTCACAGGAGTCAGGGGCTTGAGCGTCTGTCAGTGTGATCAGAGCGAAAATGCATGCTTATACAGAGGGCTCCCAGCTCTAAACCTGAGTCATTTTCCCTCTCTAGTGAGAACTGGATGTGTCTGAAGTGTTTAACTGGGGATTTATTCGGACTCCTGAGGCATAGAGAACTTCCAGAAGGACACTGCTCTGATGGGGAAAAGATTTCTTTGTAATGCCACAGCAAGGACTTAGTGCACTGTTTTTGTCACTCAAGTCCAACCCTTCAGAATTTCCCACTAGTGTGTCCATCCAGATTCAGACTAAGAGCTAGAGTTTCTGAAGCAAGTGCTGAATTCCACCGCAACCCCACCCCCTCCGATCCGCTGGCAAAGCATCTCTCATATTTACTTTTGCTCTTGCTGGAATCTTGTTTACCCCTGGAAGCGCATGCCACAAGGCAGTGCAGACTCTGGCAGATGTTACCCTGCTCATCCCTCTTCAGGGAGCTGGGGCGCCAGCTTAGTTAAAAGGAGTTTGGCTTCAGGTTATTTCAAAGTAACTTTTCACATGCGACGTATGAAAGGCAAACCAATGACCTCCACTTTCTTGCACACTGCTTAGTTCACATCCCAGAGTACCCATCACTTCTATCCCCTTATCTCATCCAGTGGACTCAGCCTTAGCCCCCAAATTGCCCCAGAGATTGAGGAGTCTGAGGCTGTGATTGCTTCCTGACTGCTGAGTTGTTTTTAGAGCCCGCTGGTTTAGAAGGGCCCTGAGGCAGACCGATGCCTCCCAATCTAAGGCCTCCCTCCTCCTCATCCTCCACAGTCGGTGCTCCTCTCTGATCTGGGGCTTCTCTTGCTAATAGGATCAAATCGAAAAAGATGCGGCCTAGCCCAGGGACAGGTTGCCCAGGCCTTAAAGGGGAGCCAGAGGCTATCTCGCTGCTTTTGATGTGTTCTGCCACGTTGGACCGTATGAACAGTAGGATTCATTGGCCCGTCTAAATTAGACCTCTGCTGGGCAGCGCTGGGCATATCTGGAATCAGATTAAACCCCAAATGAAAACTCTGAGCCTTCCGGGTACCCCTGAGGGGTCAGCACCCGCTTTGAGCTATGCTCAAAATGAGGATTGGATGGAGGCACTGAAACCAATTAACTTCGGGACTCGGGGGAGCGCCCTGGCCAGCAAGACGCTGTTGCCAAGCTGAGCTATAGCACAAGGTCAGTGCTCAAGGCGGTCACCATAGATGCTGCCCATTCTCACACATCAAGATTTGCTCTGTTTGGGGCTGCAGCCCTCTCTGTGTGTATTCTGCTTCCATACACAGGGTTCACAAAGAGCTGCAGTGTTCCTCGCAAGTCGTCCTCGCTCTCCAAACGCACACAGGTGAGGGCAACAGGTCTCCATGGTAACTAACCTCCAGCATGGGTATGAATCCACAGAGGGCTGCAGTGTGGGTAGATATATTTGTTCCAACCATGCACTGCAGTACCCTGCTTCACTAATTAGGTTGTCTTCCATGTTAAAAAGGAGAGCTCATTAGTGTGGCAGTGTGCAACGTCAAAACAAAACACCTATAGACGCAGGAGCCCTAGTTGAGAACAAGGGCCATACAAGGGCATCCGAGTGAAATTGAGAGTCTGGATAGCACGGTTCAGCTAAGTGTGTATTAAAGCTGCGTCTGTGTGATGTTCCTACAGCTCAAAAGATTTGCACTTTAGAGATTGATGCCCTTTCAAAATCATAACATAAAAGTACAAAAAAAAAAGAATGATTCTTTCTATATCATTCGTAAACGTTTGAAGTGTTTACTACAAAGAGGAGTTGACACAAGATTTGGCAACCTAGTTACATGGCTGGATCTATGAATAATTAATGTGAAAATCTCAGTTTAGTGTTTTTTTCCCCCTTCTCCTTTCCTCTGTACACAGATGCATGTTTCGAGGCTATGCATTGACTCTTGTTCCTGTGGGATAGCTTTGCGCTCGCTTTTATCTCTCTGCTTTTTTGAACAGCAGTGAAGGACAGAGTGTTATTGTTAGATTACATTTTTTTCCTCTGGTTTCGTGCAACTTCTGAAGGTGGTTTGTGTTATTTTGAGATCTAAACCATACTCTAATTGGTCTTGTTCGATTAGTTCTTGAATGGCACAGTCTTCTTTTGTATCTTGCCTAGATGCGCTTAGGCAATATCAAAGGGTGTAATTCCAATTTAATGACTCTGCAAAAGCCTCCACAATTCCCATTGCTGTGGGAGAAGTTTGGCTGAATTGTTTCATAGCATTCTTAGCATGCCAACATCCTAATGATGACTATTTTGGGTAATTATTGAAACTTGTAGTATCACCTTTTGCAGTTGCTTAATGATGACAGTGATCAAAGTGGGCTGTTGTTGACTTTGAAGGAGCCACACGCTGATGATCCCAGTGGCAAGTGTAAGGGTTTAAGGACCTCTCAGTAACTAAAGGAAAGCTGGAAATATGGGATGGTAAAAAGGACTTATGAATAAAGAATGCATGTTCTTCTAGTGAATGACAAAAGAGTGAGGGATGAGGCATTAAACAAAAAGAGGGTCATCCCATTAAAGTCAGAAAAAGGCCTGGGTGAATCCAGGACAGAAAGAAAGAAATGTCAGATCTGCAGCAAGTATAATCATGTGTGTGGGGGGAGATTGGAAACTGGTGGCCTTTCTGTGCTTTTTCCAGAGCTGTGCTGAGTTAGTGTGTGTCCCTCCTCCAGCCTCTGTTCCAGGGGACAATACTTGTTCTTAGCAAATCTCCATGCTGGAAAGCAATGAAGTTCAGTTTCAGTGAGTCTGCTCTACACCTAGAGATAAAAAGCTAGGAACAAGAATCCATCCTTGGATGGCTCAGGCTCAGACATTCTGGGACTGTCTTATGTTTTACAATATTTATGTATTCTTAGATTGCCACAGCTAGTAGAATCTTGCCTGTTGTGCTCTTACTACCTGCACATATACACAAATCCTCCATCATTTTTTGTCCGTCTGATGGGAAACATACTTTGATTAGTCAAGATAAATGCTAGCTAGTGAGCATTAGCATGCAACTGCCAACTACCCCACACACTGGAACAAAGTTCAACCACAAATTATCTGGTGTTACTAACAAAGGATCTATTTATTGTACAAACATCAGCACTGTTCAGGCCAACCCTAGTTCTGTGTTATAGACGAGCCCTTTATAAAGCCGTTTATGAAAGAGAAAAACCTCCACAAATTGTAAAATTGGTATAAAACACTACTTGTTTTTCTGTAGGGAACCAAAGGTTCCTCTTCATGTGAGTCAGTGCTCTCCTAAAGCTGTTGTTACAGTAGCTCAACTCAAGCTGTATAATATGCAGCAGGATTCACTGCTTTCACTGCTACAGTTCTTAGATTTAGGTCACCTTCTGCTCTACAATGATGAAAGAATTCTAATTTTAAAGCTTCTATCTTTCTGCAACATAGCTCGACCAGACCCAAACAGTGGTAACAGTGAGCTGTGTGAGCAAGTGGACTCTCTGTGGCAGTGGGCTCTGCTGCCCGCGTGGCTGTCTGTCTGTTTGCACTTCATAATGCACTGCCGCCTATTGAAAAAACAAGCCGTGGCCCTCACTTCGCATTGATTTTTACCATCCTGCCTGCCCAGTGATTGATCTCCTCTGCAAAACCATTGATTCCCTTTGCTCTCCCTCCAAGCTCTTCTGTCCAGAGACTACAAATGGGCCTCGGCCAGTTTTCTATTGTTATAAATGGTAGCTAGCGCTCCAGGCCCCTAAATAAACGATGGAGCATTGCTGGCTGTCTCCTGCACATGGGACAGCCGATGTTGCATTGGTGCTGTCCCCCGATTCCCCTGTCCTGTTGTTAGCATAGCGGAAGCGGTTCAGCACAATACTGAGCCGGGGCTAGTTTACTTTCTGCAGCCATGAGAGGAATACTGAGTAGGCTTTATATGGCCAGGAGCCAAAATTGGCTTCCCTTTAAAAATAAGGCATCCAAAAATGTTCCTTATGGGGTTGCCGAACTCTGAATTACGCCTCACAAATGCTTTCCTTTAAATGGATGATACGCACTTGAAAGCTAAAAACTGTAATAATATTTGGAATAATTAAGTTCAGGTGCTTTTACATTTGCCTGTAGTCTTCTTTGGAGTAATGTGATTAAATAATTTTACACCTGCTGCTATTACTTAAGGAATTTGCATATTGCTGTTGTATTAGATACTGTTTTGTTTGATCTATAAACAAAGGATGATGTAACACAAATGTCCCCAGGTTTGATGTGGTGGTTCTTAACAGAACGTACATTTACAGGAAAGAGGAGTGTTCTACTGAAACTGCTAACATTAAACAAAGAAATAGGTCAATGTTCAAATCGATTGACAAATACATGATTGGCTGAATAAATTAATAGAATATTCACTTTTTGAATTCCTTCATCAGACAGAAAACGTTTTTTAACCTATTATAGTGACCTATAAAAAGCGCTAATAAATACTCCTGACATGGATCTCCAGGCAATTGTGAGCTATGAGGTGGCATTTTAAAGTTACTATTGCATTTAATGTCTAAAATCTTACTCTGCATCACCACACAACCAGTTATTAGGATGTCAGACATGTACTGTTACATATTCTTTCCATCAAATGCAAATTATTTGAAATTTGTTTTTCATATGTATTCCCTCAAACAACTTTCCAGTGCTTGCACAACATTGTGAAGAGAATAATTTGGATTCATTAATGATAATCTCATGACAATAGATCTGTAGTATGGATTAGGCAACAAGTGAAAAGGCAGTTCTTGAAACTGGGTGAGCGTAAATATCTGAGCCACTTTGATGAGGGTCAGGTCTTGTGGGGTTACTTGCCTCTGGACCAAGAGTTCATTGGTTCTAATCCTATCTTTAGCACACCACCACTGGGTTCCTGAGCAAGACCCCCTAAAACTATTGAGGAACATGGCCTGGCCTGATCACACACACACATACAAATACATGCATAGATATGTATGACTTCTAGGGGTTGGCCGGTACGCCCCGGTGTATTCAAATGTTTCGGTACGCCCCTGTCGGTCCGATACGCACTTTCACACCGAGTTTCGACTCAGACAACTAACTGTGTTGTACTTGCTAACAGCATTCAAACCAAACACACTGGAGCTATGGCAAGCGACTCAGGAGAGCGGGAGCTAGAATATCCTCCATAGTCTCCTGTTTGGGGACACTTCGGTGAGATATGAAAATGGAAAAAAAAAACACGTGGATAAGACGAAAGCAGTGTGCCGGTACTGTTCAGCTCACTTATTTGAAACGGCACCATAAGGATGTTGACCTCGGCACTGTAAAAAATAAAACTGCAGTGCAATCGCAGCTTACAGCTGCATCTAAATAACCTTTACCTAGCTCCTCGGATCGAGCAAAATAAGCTAGCAAAATTCTACCTTGCCAGACCAGCGTCCTCTGTGCCAAGCGAGAGGATTTTTTCTACTGCTGGAGACATCGGAACAGCCAACAGATCTGCCCTAATTTTTCTGGCAAACAACATAAACGCTGAGTGAACCTAAGAGGGCAACAAGCTGGAACTCCTAATGTTGCAGAGTGTTTTTGATTAGAAAAACAGTATTCCAGTCTGAATAATTCAGTTTCTTCTATCATTTGCACTTTAAGTTCTTAAAAAAAAAAGCAAAATACTCATCTTGTAGATTCGTAACTAACTTATTTTTTCTTAGTCTATATGTTGGAGTTTACTGCAAGGAATGTTACACTTTAAAAGTCGTTAAACTTTCGCCTGTATGCACAAAAATAATTCTTCAGCCAGCTCTTTAAGTTGTTATTTTTAAGAGCAAGACATATACTGATTCTGCATTTTCCCAAGAATAAAATATTGAAATATATATATTGATATATATTTTTTTATCTTAAATGTAATACACTTTCAATTTCTGAGAATATCTTGCAAAATATAATGCAAGTAAAGTTTAAAATGAAATGTGATTAAAAAAGTTACTGTTTACACAAAATAAAAGCTTTTTTTACTTTTATACTGTACCGAAAGCGTACCGAACCATGACATCAAGTCAAGGTATGTACCTAACCATGTACTGGCCCACCCCTAATGACCTCACGGCCTGAGATTGTTTAAAACAAATGTGTGTGTCGTCTTTCCTTTGGGTCCTATTCAATTGTGTATGACAAGATTTCAGCAGCTGCAGGCGTGTCCTAATTTTCTCAACTGTTCCCCACAGCAAGGCTCTTCCTTTTCTGAAGTGTGTGTGTGTGTGTTTGCATATGTGTGTGAATGTGTGTATGGCTGTCTGCTCTGCTCCAGTGTTGAGATCTTTTTTTCGTGCATCAATAAGGCCTGTGTAATAGATCTGCTAATTCTGTACTCCAGAGTTGTGTGGGTGTGCATATGTGTGTATGTATGTTTACGCAAATATTCAACAAAGCGCAACTAAGGCCTGGTGATCTATTCAACTCAGTTACTAAAGAAAAATAGATTATTGGTTATTGGAGATGAAATATTCACATAATTGCATTATTGCATAAGTTCACATTTGGCAGTTCATCATGCTGTTAAAAGATTTTTGTGGCTCTTTTAAAAGTTTCCTGGTTTGTCTTTTTTCAACTTCACTATTTGGGGAATTTTTTAAAGGCTTGTTATTTTTGGCCTCTTTTCAGAAACTTCTTGGCTTCTCAAACATGAGTTGGAATATGTGGTAGGTAGTATCAAACTTGACAGCTAATTTGCACTATAGACAGTGACAGCACTTAATGAGGCATGCATTGAAACGTAATATAAAACAAAAACGCGTTGTAGGAGGCTCCAACCCAGAAGCTGCATGCATTTCTGGGGGGAAAAAAAATGTGCTTATTAGACTGCACACTATGCAGTCGTCTTCCAGTTCTCTTGTTTTGCACTTAGACTAAACTAGCAAACAAATATGAGGCTCACTCAAATGCTTATGACAACATAAACTGAATCAGGCCAAGCATTTTCATGTTTTATTTGCGCCCGAGGGAAGACACTGCATATTAATACGGCTTTGATGCTTCACAGCATGATGCTTAAGCTTCATAAACTTCGGTTGAACACTGCAAGCTTCATGCAGCTTACTGGATCTCTTGCGGCCGCGGCCGGGGTAACATTACATGCCGAATTATTCCAGCACTTATATCGAAGCTGTGAGCTGAATGCTAAGCTCCCAAATGTAGTTAAAGAAGCGCCAGATGTTGCCTGTGCTAGATATCGCCTCCGCTTTGGTCCTGCTGATGTAATCTTTTCATGCAGTGAGATTTAGGTCTTCCTGAAAGATGGGCCCATAGTAACGCTAATTATAAAATATGAAAATGTGCGTTCTATTATTACTTTAACAGTGAGCTGGAGTCAGTGTTATTGCAGCTACTGCGTCCACACTGCGTGATGAGTAATGGGTTTTGCTATAATTAGAGGTGTATTTGGCATTTGTAAATGAGAATAAATAAGGACATTTTTGCCCAAGAACACAAATTCCTCTTTAGCAACCCTAAGTATGATTTATTTACACTTGAGCCTGAGGAATAATTATTATTGCATATTTATTGTAAGAGATGTTGACTACTTAAGTTAGAAACTAATTTACTCATTTTTTAGAGACCGGGAAAAGAAAATTCTGGTATTTTTAAATGATTTTCTAACATGCCCATGTCTAGTTGTCCTTATTACTCTACCTCTTGGATACCCCCGCCCTCTTAATGGTCTTTCTTTAGTGTATTTGCATGTTTCTGAGTGAATGAGCTATTGGAGGATGACCAAGTGTTAACTTCAGCCCCCAGAGTATTTATAAAAGGGTTCCCTTCTTAAATGTCTGTACTAGTAGACAAAGCTGTTTATAAGCAAAAAACAACAACAATGTGTCATGGTGTGTTTTAAAAAAATATTTGTGTGTGTAGATCATTTTTAATAATTTTACATTACAAATTGAAATGGTTTGCTAAACAATAAGTTCGCTCCTTGCTGTCCCTCACCCCCACACTGGGCATTTAGTGACCTTCTATGTGCGATGCACCATGTGGTGAGATGGTGAGGGCAGGTTAGACTCATTGTTGAAACAAATAGTAAATATTACATATGTCCATTCATTAATGGTAATAACTGTAAATACCAGTGCATGACAAACAATACTTAGAGTGATCATCTATGCAGAAAGTAGGATGTCGTGTTCTATGCTTTTATGTAAGGACTCAAACAAACAAACATTCCTTGGTTTACTTTACTTGTGTGGAAATTATGCAAATAAATGCTTTACTTTGTCATCATACTTGTTATTGAAGGACAGTGAAATAATCCTGCCCCAGGTTGGGGCATGGCGATGGGCCAAAGCCTCTCAGTGGTGTGGAGCGGGGCTTTGGTGCATGGCAGTGGATATGACTGATCTCCAGTGGCTATCAGGTGTGTGTAGCTTAGGTTGCAGCAGCTGAGCTCCTGCTGAGATACTGAGATTGTGTCCCTTTGTCTCTCTTTCTCCTCTTTGTTTCTTTCTCTCTCTCTCGCTTTCTCTTCCTCGCTTGCTCTCCCTCTCTCTCTCTCCCTCTCTCTCTCTTTCTTTCTCTCTCCCTCTCCCTCTCTCTCTATATCTCTCTCTTACTCTCTCTCCCCCCCTCTGGCACTGATGGGCACAGCCGAGGGAGAGTAATGCCTTTACGCGTTTGTAATGCAACTCATCGGAACGCCCTCTTAGCACCATCCATCTCTGACCACAAGCAGCAGGAAACAGCACAGATAACACTGCATCACACACACACACACACACACACACACACACACACACACACACACACACAGACACACACCTTCATGAATGTGCAGGTGCACAAGCATCGAAAAAGCTACTCTCATGGAGCCAGACGTGATTTTCATAACAAGAACACACATCTGGTGTCACCGCAAGGGAATACTCTCTAAATCAGGCTGGGAATTTCCAAACACCTTGTGAAAGTTTAACAAAGACATAAACAATGACTGACACAGCAATTGTAGGCTTGTCATCAATTTCTAAAGTACAACAGGCCTGTTGTTACTTTCATGTAAAGTAACTTGGGTGAAAAACAGCAATGAATTCTCCTCATGTGTGGAGAACAAATAACACAGTAGTGTGCAAAAGCTTTTGTCACATATGCAAAGTGTTTAAAGCCATTTTTCTAAGTGTGTAATAACGTGATATTTTGTGAGTTGATAAGAAGAACAGAAGTTTCGGTTCCAGTTTTCCCCTTGATGTCTTCAGTTAATGCTTGGATGTGTGAAAATTCCATCAATATTATTTGTATATAAATGTTATTTGTACATTTGTATTTAATAAAATGTAGTTTTATTTTGTATATTGAATGATATTAATGTGAAAAATGAATATTTTCACATCTCAACATTTAAAAAATATTTTCACCTAAGACTTTTAGCTTTCTCCATGGCACTTTAGTGGACCAATATTTTTGGCCACTCTAGATAGATTTAAATCACAGTGCCTGACAATGGACAAAAGTATTGGGACGTATGCCATTCATTCGTATGCAAAAGCTTTTGGCACGTATGCAAAGTGTTTAAAGCCATTATTCCAAGAGTGTAATAACGTGATATTTTCACATCTCAACATTTAAAAAATATTTTCACCTAGGACTTTTAGCTTAATACATAAACTTGAGGCCAATATCTGTTCACAGTTGTGATGAGATGGTGTAGTGTGGTAATTACTTTCTACCATGAATTCACATAAAGTTTCAGCACCTACCAAGATCGTGGTTTGCTGGTGCTTATGGGTGTCAGGTTTCAGAGCGAGAACCTGTAGGAGGAACCCTGTTGCCAGCACATTTTCTTACCGTCTGCTGCTGAAATTTGACGAAGCTGGAAGTAACATGTCTGCTCGTGCTGAGGAAGATCTTTCAGCAGTGTCAGACAGAGCAATGTGAGCCTTTTTAATTGCGTCTCAGCACTGAAATCTGTCATCAGAAATGACTGTGTGCTTCTGGATCTGCAGCGTTACTGTGTAAAAGGGGCCAGGTGTGTGTTTCTGCATGTCTAGTGTAAGTGTTTGAGGCTGCAAAGCTCAGTGGCTGCTGCTCTTTTACTTCGTCCTTCAGTGTCTTCAGAGCATGATATGGATTGATTTTTCTCTCTGTACGCACACACACACTCACACACACACACGCACGCACGCACACAAACACACACCCACTCGCATAGTCTGGCCTGAAAGTGTCATGTTTCTTCACTGGTCAGTCTAGTGGACACTAATGATGTTACGGTTGAACTTTCTGAGCCTCAGCTCTTGCAGGCGAGCCTTCATCACCTCATCATCATCCTCAAATGCTGGTTCTATGGTCTGTTTCACACTCAGCAATGCAAATTCTAATGCTTACTCGATGTTTTGGGGCAGATATGTGTATGTGTGTGAGAGAGAGAGAAAGAGTGTGAGGGAGAGAGAGACAGAGAGAGAGAGTGAGAAGGAGGAACAGAAGATGCATAGATAGACATAAAGGACAGAGAGACCAACACAGAAGGGGTAGAAAAAATATATTAAATTGAGAAGGAAAGGAGCAGCATAACAGGAGAGAGAGAGACAGTGGCAGAGAGAAAGGTAAAAGAATACCTTTGGATAGAAGAAGGAGAAAGAGAAAGTGTAAGAGACGGACAAAGGGAAACAAATAGAAAGGGAGAGGATGAGAGGGTAAGAGAGCAATGAAACATAGAGCAAATGAGAATAAAGAAAGAAATAGTGGAAGAGAGCGAGGCAGAGAACAAGCTTTGGGAGGAAACAAAAGCAGAGACTAGATGGACAGAGAGAGAAAGTGAAGGGGGTTTGAAACAGGCACATAAAAGGAGAAAATTAATAGAAAAGTAATTGCTCTGCTGAAATGGTCAGATGGATACCACAGGGGCTAAGTGGAGTGTTATTGTAGGGACCTCTTGTATATTGAGTGCACGGAGGCTTGAACTGCACATGCACTGAACTGGATTAGAAGTCTGGCGGGACAAGAGTGTTTGCACGTGTGTTTAAGGACAAAACAACACAAATAGCCAAAGGGCATTTAGAAAAAGTTTGTTTACTTCAAAAATCATTTAAAATATATTAACTTGTGCACAAACACACACACACACACACACACACACACACACACACCAACGGAGAGAGGCTTGTGTCTGTGGAATATGGGTTGGAAAGTGAAGAGGAGGGAAAAAGTTTAAATTGTCATTTTATAGCCATCAGTCATCAGTACAAAATATTAAAAAGTGCAGGTTTGGGGCCTTATGTTACTAAACATCAAGGAACGGTTACACTACCCCCAGAAATGAAGCAGAGAGCCCCCCACAGTCTCACACACTCTCAATACTGTCTGGAATTGCCTTGTCAATATACTCAGCTCTAATCCTCGTATGTACCAATCCTTTCCAACATGCATCACATGGCAGAACACATTCTACCTTTTGCTCTACCAAGAAATAGTGGTTTTATCATGAGCCAGAACAAAATCGATCCAATGGCACTTCTGCTGCTTTCTGCTACAATATTGAAAACGAAAACTAAGAACATGAGTGTTAAAACATTCAGTAAAAGCAACAGAACAAGAGAGAAACAGAGAGAGAAGGAGAGGGGGAAAGGTACATGGACAATGGGACTGACAGGCTGGGAGAGACAGACATGAAAAAGAGTAAGTAAGCCAGAAATGGAGAGAGAGAAATGGGAGCACAGGAAAAAGGATGAGTTGTTTGAGAATAGGGATAGAGAGGGAGAGAGATATTTAGAGAGAGAGACGGGTGTAGAAATATTTCCTGTATCGTTCTTATGCCTGAGAGACTTCGAAACAAGATGACGAATCCTCAGATACACCAGGGATCAGACTCTCTCTTACTCTCTCTCTCTCTCTCTCCCTCTCTCTCTCTCTCTCTCTCTCACTCTCATTGCTGCCTTTTCTTATTCTCTATTTTTACAGTAGTTGTCTGAATGTGCACTGAAGTAGAGACTAATAAAATATGACAAGTAATCATTCCCTCAGCCAGAGAAGGAGATGTTGAATTAGGTAAAAAAAACTATAGTGTATATATATATATATAGTATAAGTACCTAGTAAAATAGACAAAATCAAAATGTTCTTTTTGTCAAACCTATTTCACAACAAACATGTTAGAATTTAGAATAAATGTAATTAAAATATGTGAATTAAATAATATCATCACTATAAAGTGCAAACAAAATGAAAATATGTGTCCATTGCCATAAAACCCACATTTGTAAAACCGGTCTTCAACTTCAGTGCCTTGGCCTGAACTTACTTGTGTATTTTTTTTTTTTTATTCCTAAACAAATATAGTCTACACAACTAAATCAGACCAATTTAGGATCAGCCTACTTGCATAATTATGGGAAAGGCTCTTTATCAAAATGCGGTATGTGTGATTTCTTTTTCCATGGCACTTTAATGGACCAATATTTTTGGCCACCCTAGATAGATTTAAATCACAGTGCCTGACAATGGACAAAAGTATTGGGACATATGCCATTCAACTCTAAGGTCGAGTGTCCCAATACTTTTCTCTCACCTCCCTATCGTACATGAAATAATGTCTAGTCTCGTTTTAGGCAAGGAAAATGAAGAGACATTTTAGCATAATTTTAAATTTTGTAAACCACATTTGGTTCCGATCTCATTCGTCAACAATATTACAATTATGTGTTTCGTCATAGTTATTGTCTCATGAACAGCATTCGCGTTGAGTCTCGTCTCGTCTCGTTTTTGTCACGTGATAAATGTTCCTTGACAATAATATTTAGTCATCATTTTCGTTGATGAAAACAACACTAATTGCACACTATAGATCAATAAGACTTCTCTGAAGGCCCAGGAGGCTCTGAGAGGTCCCCTCTGGATTCTGTACACCGCTGAGATCAGCCTGAACAGGGTCAGGGAAGGATGTTGGAGAGTCCTTGGTTAGAGCTTTGGGAAGATTTGGTGAATGCAATTCAGCAGAAAAGTCTTCAGCAGTTCTGGAGCAGCAGCACTAAGCCTATTACCCAGCTAATGAATCAGAGACCAACGCTACAGTAAAAGGCTGCCGAGCAAACCCAGCTTTGCGAGCAGATTATGGCAATCGAGCTTTCAGGGTGGCACGTCTGAGATATATTTATACAGGCCTAATAGGTGGACTGAACAAGAAAGTGCTATTGATCAGAGATTCGGGCTTGATTTTATTTCAGCCTCCTCCCTTTCATATCAGCCGGAGGAGGCAGGCTGTGTTACAATAGCAGTGCTGTTTAGCTGGAGAGGTGTCGTGTGGAGTCTCGAGACCTTTCAGCCTGCCTTCTCCTTCAGCATTTGCTTTGTACGGAGTCAGAGAAGGTTCAGAGGACACGAGCCCTGTTGCATAAAGTCTGTACCATATCATTTGTTGGGCAACTTCATGGAAAACGAGTACCTGACTCACTGCTCGGCTCATTTGAGTTGCTATGCCAATGTTTTGTGTAACAAATGAGTCACGCCAGTCTGCTTTCATGAACCAGTTGCTTAATTGGATGCATTTTACAATGTGCTCAGAAAAAAGAAGCAAGCATAATTCTAGGATTTAAAGGGCTCATATAACTCAAATCATTTCTCCAACTTTTTTTAGATGCAGATATTTCATGTGTTATGGGAAGGGTTTGAAAGGCACCAGTGACTCCCCAGTCTTTAATATCCTTTTATGGAGGCTGATCTCAAATAAATGCCCTGTTTTGATCAAATTGTTTTTGGTGATGTTTTAAAAACCAGTGCTTGTACATCTGTCACTATATCGCAGTTTAGACCCACTTGTTAATGATGAAATTCAATAGTACAACTTGCAAAGCTTTGGGAATGAGGTATATTACAGGGCAGAGGTCCTGAATCAAGCTTAAAGACAGAATAACAATGCCTGTTGATTTCTAAATGCTAAGATGAAGTTGGAAAATGATGCTGTTTGTATATAAAACCATGCAAAATACAAGATCATCTGGGGTTTGGGCCCTTAATACGAGTTGAATTTGAAAGATTGATTAAACCGTTTAGCACTTAATCTGTCAGCTGGTGTTTCACTGTCAGGCAGAACATTAACAGTGGAGTGAAAGTGACTGCTCAATTTAGGATTGGCCCTTAGGGAGGTCAGTCAGATGGCAGGATTTTGATCAGAATCAGGACGTCCTGGCCTGTGGGGGGGAATACCTGACTGTAACTGACAGCTGGGAGGTGACAGCATTGAGTCTTGTTTGTGTGTGTGTGTGTTTGTGTGTGTTTGTGTGTGTGTGTGTGTGTGTGTGTGTGTGTGTGTGTGTGTGTGTGT
>JBBKCR010000122.1:4460168-4495873 GCA_037577295.1 Ladigesia roloffi | reverse complement strand
CAATCATGCTGTTTTTGCATACTTTACCACAATCATGCTGTTTTTGCATACTTTACCACAATCATGCTGTTTTTGCATACTTTACCACAATCATGCTGTTTTTGCACAGTATCCATACACATATGTATAGTTGTATTATTTATTGCATTTTTTTATATGTAATTCCTGTGTTAATGTTACGTGTATGCACCTAGGGTCTGAGAGTAACGTAATTTCAATTCTCTGTATGTCTGGTACATATGGCAAAATTGACAATAAAAGTTGACTTGACTTGACTTGACACACAAAAAGAAATCAACTCTACCACACAGGCTATGATACAAGGTGCATGTCCATAAGATAAAATAGGCTTCAGTGGTGGATAGGATGAATGTGATTTTCTCCCAGTCTCTCCAGCAGAATAAAGATTATTCTAGCCTGCCTATTTACAACTTGAAAGCATTTAGGATGTGTATGTGCTGATGGGCTGACTGGCCTGCTTTTATCTCTTAACTGTGGGAGACTGTCTGAGCTGTGCTTGTGTCTGCCATGAATTTTAGATATAATTTGCATGTGTGTAGCAGTCCCTACTCTTATAAAATTCTGTGTAGTTCACATTACGTATACACCTTACACCAGTGAACAACACACAGTGCCCATTTCCATAATGTGCTGGTGGTTATTTGCATGTTATCAAGACAATTCGGATCCAGAGTTTTTGAAGGTGCCCTGTGGTTTCCTGCACCAAAACAGCTGCAGCCCCTAAATTAGTGAGGTGGAGCCGGGGTGAATCCCACCAGCACATCCCGTGATCCGATTGGGATTTTCGGAATTCTGCAGCACCTTTAACTCTGTGTGGTGTTCACCATTCACAAACAATGTGTGTAGTGTCCCAGGGTGCATTTTTCTGCTGAAAACCGCTACTACCATTAGAGAATATCATCGCTGTGTATATGGTGTTGGTTGCTCATTAGCTCAGATACTGGCCTCTGGACCAAGATGACATTGGTTTGAATCCTACCTTCAGCACACCACCACTGGACCCCTGAGTAAGACCCTTAAACCCAAGTTGCTCCAGGGAGACTGTCCCCTGTAGTGGGGAATGGAAGTTGCTTTGGATAAAAATGTCTGCTAAATGCCATAAATGTAAATGCCTAGCAGTGTATTGCCGCAGAACCCATAAGTAGAGAGGTGAATCCATCCTAGATCAGACTACTTTCTCAAGCACCTCCCACTGATACTCAATCAGACTGACATTCAGGGAATTTAGAGGCCAAAACAACACCTTAAACTGTCCAGTGTCTTCCTCAGATCATTCCTAAACAATGTGACCAGTGTGGCATCGTCATGTTTAAAGTGGCCACTGCCAGTGTACTTGGTCAGTGATGATGTTTAGGATGCACCTGGTCCATGTCTAGTAATTGATGTGCACATGAATGTCTGGACCCAGGTTTGTCTTCTTCCCAGAGTGCATCCTGGTGCCACCCCGGGTATGGTGCCATCTCATACCCGTTCATATGATGTAAAAGAAAACAGCTTTCCTTAGACTTGGGCACGTTCTTCCAGCTTTCCAAGGAACTTTGCTGACACTCACATGGCCATTACCGAAGTTTTCTGTGGAGGGCAGGGATTGGCACTTGGACCGCTTTGCAGCTATGTGTGCTGTGCTGTATTTTTCAAGTAACTGGCATTAAAAATACAGCCATTGCTCAAGTAACTGCCAAGAAAAACAGTCATCTCTGCCACAGAAGCCCTTCTGTCCATTTTTTCCCAGACAGGAGAGCCTTCATTGCCACTGTAACTCGATGAACCTCAGCCAACACCCTGTTGCTGGTTCGTAGTTTCCCTGCTGAGGAGGTACTCAACCACTCAACCAGGTCTTCATGCCTGCCCTTGTCTCTTATTAGCAACACTTCAACTGTGATAGCTGACCGTTCGTTTACTGTCTAAAATATCCCCGACTCTGACAGTCGATCAAGATGTGTTATTTGCACCATCTGTGTGTGATCATAATAGCTACATAATTCAGCATGAAGCTCGAGTTCTAACAAACCCTGTGTGGCATGATGTCAACGCTCAGCTATTAAAAGACCACAACCACAAATGTCAGACAGCCACTTACACCCTGTCTCACACCCAATGACTTTAAATCATCATTCATTATCTCGTTTCATATACTCCAGGGCCTCCTGTCAAAATGTACAAACAGATCCACACAGATGCAGGACATGATTGTGCCAGGTTCTTTCTTTGTCGTTATTAGACTTGTTATGTTCTAGAGGACATTGGGTTAAACTGTGTGCTTATTTTCAGGCTATTGGGAGGTGAACGGCTTTGGCCTCTTTGGGATCTACAAGTCTGACTTTGACAAAATTGGCGGAATGAACACAGAGGAGTTTAAGGACCGCTGGGGAGGAGAGGACTGGGAACTGCTGGATAGGTGAGTTATGGAGAAAGAGACTGCGCCTGTTTTGTTTTTTTTTTACTGTCGGTGGAAAACCAGGCAAAATGAGTGCAGTGATGTAGGAAAAACTGTTCTCCTGAATGAGAAAAAATAAAGATTACACGATTTGTAAATAATGTCACTACCAGTGGGGGATAATTATTGTTAATGACAATCGATCTTGTGAAGAACATACCTTCTATATATCTGTACATGTGATGATCTTGTGAAGAACTTACTTTCTGTAATTGAATATGTAGTATTATATTTTCCTTCTTTCTCCATGTTTGTTGTAAATGCTATTATCAGTTCAGCCACATACGCAGTACACAGAAAAACAAAACAGCGTTACTCCAGGATCATGGTGCAACACAAGAACAAAAACAGAAACGCCACAAGATGAAATAAGTGCAAACAGGTCAAAATACACAGAGTGCAGAGAGACAGAGAGACAGAAAAAAAAAACAAAATAAGAGGACAAGACAATATTTAATGCACCCACCACTACAGAACTGGCAGATACTTGTTTCATAAATGCCACTAAACCTCTGCTGAAGTCGACTGAAAACTGGTAAAGGCTTAAATATGGTCATTGCTATAGCAAATCCTCGTAGTGCTTGATCAACTTCTTTCTGCCAGTTAAAAGCAACAGCTGCTCTTTACATTTTGTAAAAATCTCATTACCATTCAGGCTAAAGTGGGGTATACAAAGGGCTTAGAGGGGACAAAGTTTCAGCGTGTCCATATGATACAACAGGAACAGATTGGACATGGCCTTTCACTTCGTACATAATTGCTGGATTACTGATATTTATGCTGGCTGCTTTTTCCTCATCATCAGTTTCACAAGCATATGTTCATGTTGTATAAAACATAATGACTTTTTTTCAAGCCGGTTATGAATTGTCCTGCTGTAACACATGCAGAGGAAAATAATGTGTAGTTATTACAGGAAAATAAAAAAAGAAAATCCACTTGTTTGTAGCAGTTAATGGTCAGCTACAGATTAGTGACTGTGTTGGGCCTAATTTCAGATCTCAAGGAGCCAAACATGGAGAGATTTTTAAGGTCTTAACATTTAAGGAATCCCATGTTTTCAAATTGCATCCTTCTAAAACATACAGTGGTTGGCTAATACAGCCAAAACTCTCCTGTGTTGGTCAGATGTATGGCAAGCAATAGCAGCATGCACTGATGATTTATTTTCTGTGGGGGGGCGACTACAGAAGCATTAATATACATGAAATGCAAGAGGGGCATTGGTCCACAAAATCTGAGGTAACTAGCCATTAGCAATGGTCCAGAATTACTCATGTTAACTTACATTAACGATAAAGTATTAGTTCCTTTTCTATAAAAATGTTACTTCAACGATTACAAATTTTGTTTCAACAGCAACAATGTGTAAACTGTTATTTGCTAAACTGTTTCTACATGCTGGCACCCAGGCTTTACCCCAAATTGACCCAAGACTCCTCCCTCTCTTCTTCCCCTCTCCTCTCTGTCTCCCTCTTCAGAGTGCTGCAGAACGGTCTGGAGGTGGAGAGGCTGAGGTTGCGGAACTTCTTCCATTATTACCACTCCAAAAGGGGCATGTGGAACTCCCAGACAAAAAAGAGCCCAAAGGGATAGAGCTCAGCCTTGAAGGGGAAAAAGAAATAGAGCGAGACTTCAGATGGACATATGGGCTGCCTTCATCAGCCACATGCCCCTGCATCTCTCTAGACTCTTATAACCCGCGCAGGAGGGACTAGCCGGCTGTGTGTCCACACGTCAAGCCAACAGCACTCACTGGAGAAAGAAACTCCGCTTCTTTTCCCATTTTCTGTGTGGATGTGTATGACTGAAGGAGAGAGAGAGAGATTCTCTGTTTGCTAGGAGAGGATTTCTTTTTTTATACTTGAGATAAACAAGCTCGAAGATTTATACTGAGATAGGGGAATTTTTGCTAAAATGTTACAGTGACCGTTCGGTTTGCCTTCCTTAATGTCAGGGCACTGGCGCGGTGGGAAAAAATGATGCATTTACTTTTGAATGAAAACACAAGGGGGATATATATATATCCTCGCTGTTTTCTTTTTCAGTTTTCTTACTTTCGACAGTAACTGCGTGGGCGCAGGATCTCTGATTCATGTGGATGTGCATATTTCAGAAAGTGAATTTAATGCATCACTTTTTTTCAGCGCAGCACTTGAAGATGTCAGATGGTGATGATAAAAGGGATCTTACAGTGAGTTGCTTAATGTGTGCCTCATAATGTTGTTTAATATGAAGGTAACTGTAGAAGCTTAGCTGTGTGGGTATGTCAGTGCGTAGGTATGTCCTCCGTGGATTTACGAGTTTTGATTTTTTTTTTTTGTAATGTTATTACAGTTCTGATTCCTGTTGAGGTGCAAGAAAGCATCTGTGTGTGATCCTTGACTGATAAACTGTATCAAGTTTGTCCTTCTCCAGCAGAGGGCGATGCTGATGAAATTCTGATGAAAATGCACTAGCGTTGGTGGCAACCCTGCTGTCCTTCCCCTGAACACACACTGAACAGCCTGTCGGTTTTCCGCAAAGATCCTGCTGGTAGCCAGAATGCTGGCCTTCATACTCCTGGACACAACTGGACCTACGAGATCAGAACTGCTGAGAAACAGACTGGGATTTATGCTTCTCTTCTGTTTGTCCTTCTGTGTATTTGTTTTGTTGGAGGTATTCCGGGTTATTTATTGGTGATGGGCGATATGACGATGTAATTATCTCGATATTCGACACCACAATAAGCTTTCTGAGCAACACTTTATTTAGAACAATCTGCATTTTTTTAGTGAAGAATATTTGCTGAGGACACAGGAGAATATCCTGTGCTTAGTAAGATTGTACCTGGATGGCTGAACTCTGAGAGAACTGTATGTCCATGAGGGTTTAGAAACCATAACTCTATGCTACGATGCCATGCAACAGTGTTCATTTTAATGATGGACATCTTTGAGATGAGCTCCAGTGTAACAGATCTAAATTCAGAACCATCACTGAGCGTCCAACAGTACCTGACTGTCTGGAGTAAAACTGTCCCAGAAGAGTAAAAGCTGACAGACTCCCTGTCAGTTACCCTGATTTCAGATATAACAAACGTTTGAACAAATTCTGTGATTGAAACATTTTCTGAAAGTATTTTTAGACAGAGCTCTTTCCCATTCTTACTCCCCCAATCAACCAAATCTTGCTTTTAATTTAAATATCGTTATACAGTATGTACTTTGTGGTCAAAATGTCCTGTATCGTGATGATTATTTGCCATATTGCCCACCTCTACTACTTATTATGAGCAGACTGAGTACTGAGATTAGACTGGGGTGCTGATCTATCTTGCATTTTATTTTTCATATCCTAAGAAAATAATTGGTTATTTATAGTGAGCTGATGCCAGGTCAGTCTCCTTTGAGACACTTTATAGGCCCTATGATGTGCCAAGTGCTGGGCTTGATCTTGCTCTTAGAGACTAAGTCTCTCTTTTTTGTGCAGTACCCACCTATAGAGACTCTTGCAGTGGGACATGGTTGATGTCCCAATGTGTGCCTTTCTGTTAAATTATTTGGATGGGCTACTTATGACAAACTAGATTTACATGTGTCTTGTAATTTATTATGGAACTCTACAGAAAGCCTCATATCCGTTATGCAGTAAAGACAGAAGGTTTTATCATGGGAGAAGGGGCCCGGGGTAAATAGAGGCATCACTGGGTTTTTCTGGCAACTGGATCCAAAGAGGATACAGATACAGTAACTCCAGAGTTTCATGGTCTTTACGTGGTCTTTTACAAAGCAAGCAGTATTTACACTGACTGGAAAGGCTCAGGTGCCATTGATGTATGGATCTGATCAGCGTTGTGCTGCTCCATGGAGCACAACGCGAAACATGCTCAAACTGTGTTTACACGCTGCTGAATTGAAGGTTTATGACAAGAAATGCTACAAATATGTGTAAAGCTGTGTCACCCTACGTTTTTCAGGTTTTGAAATGTATCACTTTGGCCCTTCCCCATCCTCAAATCCACCACGCCTGCAGACTCTGCCGGTTACAGAAACAAAAGGAGGAGAGCAAATGAGTATATGACTTTAAAACAGGGATCTACATTCCAAAGTAATTTCTGTGAAATTGTTGTGTAGAGAAATTTAAGAATGTAATGTATTCTTTTTTTATTTTTGCCTTTTTTGGTTATTTTTTTGGAAAAATAAAGTTTTATGCTGAACTATCAAATTGATTTTGACTATACTTAAAATCTTCTCTTATTAATAGCACGTTAAAAAGAATATTGCCTTCACAAGTGGTTTGTAAATTGTTTAATTAAAAGCAGTTATAACTTTCATAAAAAGGGTTACAGTGAGGTCTTTCTTGTCAAATACATAGTTAGGGCCACTATAATCACCTGTATTACTTTGTATTTTCCATCAGTTATCATTAGATCACTGTATCCCTTTTTATTTATTAACCTCTTTTTATTAGCATTTTTATATGGTTTTACTGTTGTTGGGTTACAATTAATAGCAGTTAAGAAACTCCTTTTAAACAGTTAATGAACCCCCTATGGGTTATATAACTTGTATAGTGTGACTGAAGGAGTCTAATGTCCTTATTGTCTGATATCCTACATTTCGTTCTACTCAACTTTTTCCAACCTCATTTATAGGACTAACACTATTAGTTGGACTGTCACTTTTATACTAATGTAAATGATCTCTGTCCTGGTTGATTGCCCTGTAATGTCCTTCACAATTGCATCTGGAAAAAAGGTATCTCCGCTGGGAAGAAGATGGGCTAAACTGTAATACACTGAATAGGTGAGTAAATGTATAGCCTACTGCTAAAGATTGTTTCTTATGGCATCACAGGAACACTGTTTTAAACAGGTGTAACCATCATATTTTCGGGAATACAGTCGGCACCTAAAATTTGCGGGGTTAAACGCCTGTGAATTTGTAAATAAAGGGTCTAAAAAGGCCTATTTTTGTGTAAACCCTAAATATGTGCCAAAACAAATTGATTTCATTTTAAACTCAGCTTACTATATGACCTTTAAGGGAAATTAAAGGTAAACGTTTAATCTGAACTTGTCTGTGCATGTTTTTTTTACTTTGAAATGTTTGCCGCCCATCCACTTCCATTAAATGACTACCAGACTGCTACGGCTAAAGCTAATAAACTGCGTTTGTGTTCTGCTGAGGAAAAAAAGTCACCTTCGACTTGGATGCCCTGGGGGTAAGCAAGTAAACATAAAATTTTCATTTTTAGGTGAACTATTGCTTTAAGCTAAATTAAAGGTAAACCCTGCTGTACAGTTGGACTGCTGTCTTCCACCATGCTACAACGTAAAATACTAATTTTATTCCTATATAGACTGTTTTCTTAGATATACGCTGACGTTTTCTTTGGTATTACCTGATAAATACAATAATAAATCTATTCATTTACAGTAGTAACAATACAGACTTTAAGAAGAACTATTTTGTCATCCCATGCTCGTTTGTGATTGCTCCATAGGATTATACCAATATAGTTATATTTTATATGTAAATTTAGCTACATTTTCGTTAATAATTATGTTAACTCGAAAATTATATATATCGTAATAATTTAGCTCTATGAAAAAATGAAAAAAAATTAGTTTTCCACATAAAAATCCATGAAGAATGATTTGTCCGTTTCTAAGAAACCATGAACCTAGACTTCGTGGGGGACCAATCTATTACCTCTGTGGACATGGAAGTGAACTGTGCATTACATATGTTCATGGTGTAAATTGAAACCCTTTATTAGCATTATATTCACCTGGCAGACACTTTTATCCAAAGCCACTTTGTGGAAACATTCAGGACAGTGAGAGAACCAGAGTAGAGCTCTAAGCGGAAGATCTTTAAGTAGGGAGTAGTGCAAGGTGATGTAAGCTTCTTCAGATAGAAGAGCATGTGGGGATAAATCAACACGAAAGGAGAAGCTCTCTAAACAGATGAGCCTGAGGACGTTTTTGAAGATGGAGAGGGATTCTGCTGCTCTATTAGTCCTTGGCTGTTCTGTGCATTAGCAGGGAACCATGAATAAGAAGAGTTTGAACTTAGTTTGTGTTGGGATCACTATGAAACACAACTTAAAATATTCTTAACTCTACCTTAATTTATACACCAAACACCTTAATTTGAATTAAGTGCCCATTAATTTGTAAACTGTTCCCTTAATTTTACCTGAAAAGTGGATTTAAGGTGTGAGTGTGAAAACCCTTAATCCTAAATATATGGCATTTTCTTCAGGAGGCTCATTTATTTAAGGGAAAATTTCAGTAGTTTTACCCCTTAATCAGCCTTAATCTGTGCACTTTTCCACTCTTCCACTTACTGGAAATTAAGGTAAATGTTAAGGTTATATTAAGGGGTAAAATTAAGGGGTTTGGTTTCGTAGTGGATGGCAGAGTCAGACAATGTTCCATGGAGAAAAAGATGGAGTGAGGGAGGTTTTGGGATATAAACTTAAAGCGATAGTTCACCCAAAAATGAAAATTTGTCTCTCAGAGGTAAAAAATGATATAAATACTGTTCAGTTTCTCACATAAACCGATTGTTTCATGTCTTAAGACATCTTTGTGTCATCACGAGCCACGGGGTTTAATCTGAACTTGGCTGTGCATGTTTTTTTTACTTTGAAATGTTTGACGCCCATCCACTTCCATTAAATGACTACCAGACTGCTACGGCTAAAGCTAATAAACTGTGTTTGTGTTCTGCTGAGAAAAAAAAGTCACCTTCGACTTGGATGACCTGGGGGTAAGCAAATAAACATAAAATTTTCATTTTTTGGTGAACTATTGCTTTAAGTGTAATAAAGAAATGTGTTCTGTTCTCCACTGGAGGGCACACAACTCAAACACTTCTCATACGGCCTTGGCGTGTTCATACACAGCAGGAGTGTATTAGAAACTTGTTAAAGACCTTCTAGTCTCTACATGAAAAAAAAAGACTTTCCTAAATCCAGCCCTGTGTTTAGATCTTTGTAGCTTGATATGCCCCATTAGATTAGAATTAAAATGACTGTACAGTTTGTATAAAGACTCAGAAATGTATGCAACATTAAACCTGGTTTAATCAGGGTATTTAATCTCTGTTCACTCAGAAGACCTCCTGAAGGTGAAAAATGACTCCAGCCTTTCTTCTCCAGCACTACGTTTTTGTTCGTATATCACATTCAGCCATAGTACATTAGTCACACATCATTTGACAATCTCAGCTCGTGCCAGTTTAAACATCTTACACTACAGGTGGGTGGGTTAATAATGGTTTTTAAAAAAAGAGGAAGAAAAGAAATACTATAATAAAAACAATAAAAGATGTGATACATATAAAGACTATATCAAGTATAGTAAAAAATAAATAAATAATAAACAAGCATGTATACAAAATAACTATATTATTGTTACATTTTTTTTTGCATTGTTAAGTTTCTTCATAAGAAAGGAGCCTCCTATTAAAACTCAAATCCACATGTTATGAAATACTTTATTCAGTCATTCCTGTAGAGTACAGTGATGAGAAAATGGTAGGCAGAATGTAAGAGTCTTGAATATCCCATGGAAATGTACTCTAATCTCAAGTTTGGCCCAGGTCAGAGTTTTCTCGTGAGCTTTTCAGTTCCAGTGTTGACCACATTTGTTTGTTTTTAGGAAAACGCCACAAAGGAGTTTCTCAGCCTCTGGTTCTGCATGCTGTAAGGACACGCCCCTCTCCGTCAGACAATGTGAGCTTTGATATCCATAGCTGCCAAATAGAAGGCGTTACCTTGAATGTGCAGATGGTGCAGATCACCGAGAATGACAACACCCCTGCATTCCTCAGGCAGATTCTCTCTCCACCGAGCCGAGGCCCCAGACGCAGAGTGAGTGTGTGCTGAGAGGGGTTTGAGTCAGAAACGAGTGTGACTGTGATCTCATCCTGTAGCTCACCTCTAACTTCTCCTCCTTGTGGGGGATTCACACAGGCCTTAGGTTGCTCTTATCTCATCTAGAAAGATAAATATGAATTATAAGGTGAGGTAAGAAAGCCTTATGTGAACACCGATATTGACTTTGTGAGAGAAAAGTTTTAAAACTGGAAAGCCATTTAGCTTAGTGTATGGAAAGACAGACAGAAAGACAGACAAACACCACCCAGCCCCCCAATATAACCTGATGATTTATCATTTGCTTGTGCTGCTTTCCTCAGTAAATATCTCAGTCTATAAGTGGGTGGCTTGACGAACCACATTGGCTCAAAGAAAAAAAAAACAGAAGAATAACAATGTAATACAGATCAGTATCAAGGTACACGCGAGAAAGACTTGCAGGAAAAAAAAAAAAATAAACACGGAAAAAACCTTCAATTTTTTTTTTCTTTTTTGTTAAGGGTATTTAAAAGAAAGGAGCTTTTCTTGTAAATATATTCTTGTAAAAGTCACAGACAAAACATTTTTGAAATAATCCACAGTTTGACTTAATAAAATAAAAAGTGACACTTTATAGCCTAATAATTACCTCCCTCTTGGCTCGACTGTGTATTCAAATTAATGTAATCAGTGTTAATGGAGCGTCTCTGATTGAGAACACGCTGAGTTTCTCCTGATCGCTGGGACATAGGGGCGAAATCCACTCAAGGCTGATTGGCTCCCCAGTGACGTCCCTCCTCCTCTCCATCGCTCTCTCTCTCTCGCTCTCTCTCCCTCTCTTCACTTTAGAGCTGAGCTCGTGTTGGTGAGAAGGCGTGCCTCGTGTGGTGAACGACACGACCCGCTTTAAGATTTTCCTCGAGATTCGTGTTGGACTTTCTGGACTGAACCTGTTGATGGAGAAGCAATCCGTCCCGGACCTCGTTTTCACACAGTCTGGTCAACTTTCCAGCGAAAGTGGCTGCGAGTGACATTCAGCCTCTCCACCAAAAAGGTGAGCTGCCCGTCACCAGCCTGAGATGGAAACTGGCCGGTCCGCGTCTGTTAGTTCGAAAATCTGAAGGTTTACGAGACTTTTGAAGTCGCGGAGAACGATTTAGGACAGCTTCTACGCGTGTTTGCGAAATGTCTGGCGAGAAGCGTAACCAGTAGAACCAGCTCGGCCGAACAGTTCCAAAAGTTTTTTTAACTCCAGCGTTTCACGCAGTAGAGCAGAAAAGTAGCCTGGGAATAAAGCAATGGCAGGAGGGAGCAGCTCCCACATTAAGACTCTGGAGGATCTGACTCTGGACTCGGGCTACGGAGCAGGAGACTCGTGCAAGTCCCTCAGCCTCTCCTCCTCCTCCAAGTCCACCTCGCAGGCGCTTGTGAACGCCCCGCACCGGGGCAACTGGTGGTACTACTCGGGCTCCATGAACAGTAGGAACAACAGCTGGGACACAGTCAACACCGTTCTGCCCGAGGACCCGGAGGACATTTTCTCCAAGTGCCCGCGCCTGCCCGAGCTGGAGGAGTTCCCGTGGAGTGAGCAGGACGTCGGGAGCATCCTGCGCCGCGTGGCCGGAGAGGGCGCTTCTTTCTCGCCCGAGACGGTTCGGAGGCTCTCGGTCCTGACGCGCCGCGCCCTGGTGCGCATCGCGCGCGAGGCCCAGCGCCTGAGCGTTGCGCACTGCCGGTGCACGCGCTTCGAGGTGCAGAGTGCCGTGCGCCTGGTGCTGAGCTGGCCGCTGGCGGACCGCTGCGTGTCGGCCGCCGTGCGCGCCGTGTCCACGCACAGCATGAGTGCCGGAGAGCCGCTGCGCCGGGGCAAGTCGCGCCGCTGCGGCCTCGCGCTTCACGTGGGCCGCTTCTTCCGATGGATGGTGGACACACGCGTGTCCGTGCGCGTGCACGAGCACGCGGCCATCTGCCTGAGCGCGTGTGTGGAGGCGCTCGTGGAGGAGGTGGGCGCGCGCGCTCTGGCGGCGGCGGGGGCTGCAACGGGGAACGCGGGGGACGGGACCAACACCGTCACGGCCGAGGCGCTCGAGGCGGCGGTGAACAACGACGCAGAGCTCTGGGGGGTCCTGCAGCCCTACGAGCATCTCATCTGCGGGAAAAACGCCAACGGTAAGTCTGGTCTTGGGTTTGGAGTTGAAGGGTACCAGAAACGCCCACCTGCTCAAGGCCTACAGGAGGTGGACACATATGGTACACTTCCGTTATATAGAATCAGGTTTAGATGACATTAGATATGAAAAGCCTTTATTAGTCCCACAAGTGGAATTTGCATTTTCACAAGAGCAATATGGCCCAAACACGAAAGTAGAAGCAGCAAATGAATAAAATCAGAAGAACAAACGCTTTTTATCACAATACCATTTTTTTAAATCCTATACAAATAATACAAAAATATAAATATGGATGTAGAAGTATGTGAATTTAGAATATATTGACATGAAAATGTAATTTATCATTAGACAAAAGTTAATCAACTGCAATGAAACTGAGTTAATAGAAGTTGTGTTTTATAGTTTATGTACTAATTTAAAGTTCAAGAGTACCAGAAATATCCACCTGCTTAAGGCCTACACGAGATGGACTCATATGGTACAATTCAGTTATATACAATCAGCCTTTATTAGTCCCACAAGTTGGAAATTTGCATTGTTCCTGGAGAAATATGGACAAAACTCAAATGCAGAAGCAGAAATAAAGAAAATCAGTAGAACCAACACTATATAACACAATATAATAATGTTTCCTATATAAAAATACAAACAGTTAATATTTATATTCTGTTTACTAATTTAAAGTTCAAGAGTACCAGAAACACACACCTGCTGAAGAATGGTATAATTGGGACAAAATAAATGGAACACATTGGTTATACAAATGGTGCAATGAAGAAAATGGTTCTAACTTCAACAAAGTTACTAGATTACATTATATTTGTGTTAACTTGAATTCTTATAACCGAACATCCTTTTAGTTGCCATTATTTTGTATATTGAGTTTGTGTGTTGGGTCACATGGAGCAGTGTGGTAGGATTTATAGTAGGATGTGGGAGGTCACATGGGACAATTCATGCGTAGGCTGTAAATGAGAAAGTCGTTCTTTTATCTCGTAATTCTTAAGCTAATGAACATTTCCTTTTTCTCACAAGCTGTGGCTGTAAACCCAAGCTGAAAGCGTTTGGGATGACCTTTACTAGACATGAGTGTGCCCTACATTAAAAGCACACACTGGTAACCCCCTGCTGTGATGAATGTTATATATTGGAAAGCAGTAAATGGATTCCTGGGAACATCCCCACTTTCCTGGAACTGGCCTTTGCACACAAAAATGTCAGTTTAAATGACGGATTTGTGTGTCACAATATTACAGTGAAGGTTATTGGGCAAAATATTTCACAGCTGTACCAACAGCAATTTGTTTATAAAGTATAAAGTTTATGAAGTACGCCAGTGGAATACATTTTTTTTGCTGTTTATCAAAATACACAGAGGGTTTTAGCCAGTGTGACCAGCTCTGGGGTCAACTTTCTCAGGAGACCGATCTGTTGCAGTTCAGGTAGCATTCTGTTCTTTGCACTGATGACAGGCCTCCTTCCAGGCACACTGTGCAGACTTGCTCGGTTCCAGCTGTAAGTCCATTTCTCCTCTACCCACATCCCTCTCATTGACCGTGTGCCAGTGTGCACTGTAATTAACATGTGTCTGTGGCTCACCAACATCAGCGCAGGATGTCAGCATGGACTTTCACGGACACACAATAGTCCTTTGTTTCCATTTTGAGCTGCACAAGCTTAGTTTTCTGCCCAGAGAAAGAAAACAAACAATACCAAGCTTTTAGTCCCGGTGGTGGTGTGTTTGTTTGTGTGTTCAGAGGGGTCGCAGGCAGCCACAGGGGCTCCCATTGAGTTACAGCGAACTGCTTAAGGATGTGTTCTACATGACCAGATTGAAAAGATGGCATGGAACCACGAAAGCTAATCTCCAGAACTTAAGCCTTGTTTCTAAAGAATGTAAGGGATTTGTATAAGCGTTTGTGCCACAGTCCAGCTGGAAGCTCTTTTTGGCAGGGAGAGTTCAGGCAATCAAACTCTGACTTGCCTCATACAATGTCTCTTCCTCCCCTGATTCTCTGCCAGGCCAGACTCGCCTGGCCACAGGGGCTTCAGGTCAGTCTCTAAATGCTAAACAGAGATCAATGTGCATTTAACTGGACCAGGTCAGCAAAGTGCTTTCACATGCACTCTCGTGCACGCACATACACACACTTTCCATTTGAATCAGTCTAGTTTGTATGGATGCCTGCCTGCCTCCATCCCTGAAATAAATTGAAGTACATATAATTAGCACTTTACTGTCATAATAGCATAAAGCTATGAATAACTTATAGTAACGAGAAGAGTTCTGCAATATCAGCAATAACAAGATAGCATCCCAGTGTATGCTGGCTTTGAGATTCTAACCCATTAGTATTAAAAGCTGTCGCAATTTCGAGATACTATGACATACATCATAGATAAATCATACAAATATGCATATATCTCTTTATCATGAGAAATGTTTTCATTATGAGGTACTAAATCAGGTGAGATATTATCCTGTTATTATCAGATCGTTAGTCATACATGGAATATGTATGTTATCATGTTGTATTAATGGGAATAACTCCTGTTGTTGCAACCTACTGATTTACTGTTGTGACTCAGTGTTTAAGTGACATTGCTTGGAAGATCTGTGTGATCAGTTAGTCAGTTATGCTCTCAAGGTTTGGCTGAATTAGGCGTTTCATTGCTGTCCTGCAGTTTTGTGTTGAACTGGAGCAGTACTGAGGAGATCAGTCAGAAGAGACCAGCCAAGGACAGCCCTTTGAAATATTATTGTATTATAAGCTGTGTCGTGACAGCCTGCTGCTTATCCATCCTTCTGCAGTTCTTATTTTGGATCATTCACAAAGCAATGGAAGCCTGCTCGCTCTGATCCAGCACCACCCTCCCATTCTCATTTTCAATTCATTATAAAAGCGCCTCTCTCATGGATCAAGCAGGACCACATCTGGAAGTATTTAAGACACAACTAACTTCTCTGACTCCAGTAACGGTGTCCCCACCCCACCCCCCACCCCCTCTGCAGTCCTGCCTCTTTTCTGTTTACTTAAGCCTTACTTTTCCTGTCGAGCTGTGCGTGAATACACAGCTTTAACAGGGGTTCTCATGTACCAGCTTAAATCCTTCAAGCTAAGATGGAGGATATGTCTCGCTCTGACTCTCGTCTCTCTCCTTTTCTCTCCATTTGGGATCATTACTATTGATGTTCATGTTGCTTTTGCGAGAGCAGGATTTATGTACTGATGTTTGGAGAAAGTGGTTAATTACTGAAAAGTGCAGAGTGGCAAAAGTCTTATGCCAGTCCGTACAGCTGTAAACTGAAAGCAAGGGTGGAGGAGGTGAACTCCTGTGGCATTCACTTGATGGCAAGGCGTGTGAATGTCTGGCAGTTCTAAAGCTCACTGCCCTGGCTGATGGAAAAATCCAGACTCTAAAAATGTCTTTCCAGGCCCAGAGTATGATTGAATATGGTTGTGTGAAATTGAAGCTGTGTGCACTTGTGTCTTGGACAGGGAGAAAGTTTTTTTGGGGGTATAACTGTTGATGTGAAATGGCAGGGACAATGAAAACACCATCTTGCACAGTCAGTGGCACTGTTTACACATTTCCTGTCCAAGCCAATGTCTCAGCTGTGTAAGCAGTGCAGGCCACTAATAGCCCCGGAGCTAAAAACAAGCCTGGGCATGATAGCTGGTTATTACATTAGAACCTATGTGACGTGATGGCTCATTTCTTAAGCATCTGGGATGGCCCTTAGTGCACTAGGCCTGAAGTAAACACATGGCATTTCTGTCTCTCATCCTTATCTCCCTGGCCGTCTCCCGCTTGATAACAGTGTGCCATGCCGATATATATTGCACTGACAAGAAAGGCAGTGTGTTTGCAGAACAGGGGTGGAAGTGTGGAGCAGCATGTGTCCACCTCATGTTTCAAGTGGAACAGGACATGAAAAAACAAGCAGCAGATTCAGAAATGTTCCAGATTTTAAAAATGCTTGCTTGCATTGGCTTTTTGACTTTGAGTTGACTGATAAAATGGGACGCCAGGGTCTGAAATACAGAATAAGGAAGCCCAGACTTTGTGTTTAGTGAAATCATGAAACGTTCTTGCTGTAATGGTCCCGAACCTGTGAATATGAAATAGTGAGAGGAAGTCCAGCCGTCTGAAGCATGTGGCATCTGGACTCGGCCTTTGCGCCACCCCTCTCTGGTCCAGTTCCACAGGATTTTTTTTTAAATCCCAGAACTCAACCTGTCACTATGAGAAGCCAGACCCCAGACAGGAAATCAAAGCTACGGTGGGAAGATGGCCAACAATGACACACAGAGGTTTGAAGTTGAGGCGAATTCTAGCAAAGAGAAAAGGCTATCTGTCTTTCTTTGCTTTTTCTCACATGGAAAATGAGGGAACAGGAAAATGATGGTGATGGAGGAATAATTGGGCTTCTCTTTACATAGCTTTGACTCCAGCTTGTGTTTCATGTTGTTTTGTGCGATTGGGCATGCAGGGGGAAAAGAAGGATACTCCACTCTCAGCTCTATAGGCTCAGCTCACATATGGCAGGTGATGCCTTCTCTCACCATGTGACCTGGCCTAAAGCCATAAAGACCCTGCACTATTCCATTTTCTTAAGGTAACTAGATTTATTTGCTTACATGGTACGATATTGGTATATGGTTGCATCACATGGCTCCAGCTAATTTCCGGCAGCGTTAGGGTGTTTTAATTACAGTAATTGAGACGGTTAGCTGATCTCTTTTCATTTGTTTGGTTAATACCTTTAACTTTTTTTGGATGTGAAGCTGAATTGCTTAGACTAATTAATTATCTGCAATTAACAAGACAACGAACTACAGATTTGTCTAACCGCTCAGAATGATGTAATCAGATTTGCAGAGTATGCTAGATACATTCGAAGCATAAACATATGGCCATTCTGAATATGAGCCGAGGATTTTTTTATTGCACATCCATACTATTTGAGAAATAAAAGTCAAAATGGTTAAAATAAATGTCTTCCAGTGGCTTCAGTCAAACATTTGTGTACTAAAGGGAAAGAAATTTCAGTCTTCCAGCAATTTTAGTTTGTACTGTGCTCTGTTGGATTGTGTAATTGATAACTGCCATGACCCAGTACAGCCTTTCCTGTCTGCTCTTGTCCGGAAATGGGGCGAAACATGGCACTGATTAATTTGAAACATCAATAAGAAGCTATTTGCTTCTTACAGTGAATCAGTGTAATATTTAATTGCTTGAAACAAGGAATTCCAGAACAAAGCAGAAGCAGATTGACTAGCAGAGATATCCTCAATGTCTCTTGGTGGGCTTTCTTATTAAATCTGCCTTCTCTCTGAGTTCATAAGAACTGGAACAGGGTGTAAAGTCTATTTTGAAAAGGATTCAAAATCACTGTAATACACTCCACATGTTCAGTGCACCAAAACAGTTAAAAGTGTTCTTTAAAAAATAATTCTGAATAATTCTTCTTGGCTACCATTCCCACAGAAGTTTAAACCTATGAAAGCAAGTTTAACAGAGATATTTCTTCTTGAAACGCAGTAATCACATGAAGTAGCCCATTGTTTTCAAATGCATTTGCTATAATGACACTCAGAGACAAACGGAATTGGATGAAAGTTTAATGAAGACAGAAGTACAAAAGTGCACAGACAGTGGAGGCTTTTCTACTAATGGGAGACTCTCCATTTGTTTCTTAAAAGTCATATCATCTATTTATTGCCCTGGAAAGGAATGTCAGTTGAGAGAGCCATATACCCCAGGGCCTTGCCTTAAACCGCACAAGCTACAGCATTCCCACGTCATGTACAGTTTTAGCTGAGCTGGAGATACTGACAGCAAACAGAAATCTAGGATCTCTTACTCATTTGCCATGGAAATATCAGAAAGTGGAAAAAGGGTGCGAGATTAATGAGCTCATCAAAGCTTACAGCCAGATGGGAGAGGCGGCCTTCATCAAGCAGCTTTTTTGTCTGCTTAAAGGAATTCTTGTCTGTGGAGTATTAGAACTGAGAAACGGTCTCTACGTCTGGACAGAATTCTCAAAATGAATGCCAGTATTTGGGATTTTTCCCCCCCTTTTCTTTCTGGAAAAGCTTCCCAAGCAGAATGGATATGCGAACCAACTCCAGTCTTCAGACACACCATCAAATATGAACATTTTAGTCAAGATGTTTACTGTGAGAAATCACAGAGAGCTGCTGGTGAATGCAGGGTTGTTGTTTCTTTTATCATTTAGACTACACCTGAAATTGAGCAACACATTCATTTACCTGACTTCAGTCCTAACCTTCTTCCTAAATTTGGCTCGTGTATCTTCCTGCTTGTGTTTTGTTTTCCCACTTTTGTGCTGGCAGCGTTGTGTTCCTGCATTCTTTTGCTTTAATGATGAAGAATGAAAGTGATCGCATCTGCCAGCTTTGCATGGGAAAAGTTGAGACATGTTGCATCTGTTATCAAGAATGATGAGCTGGATGTTCTAGGACTTGCTCTCTGTTTGTCTGGAAGCAGTGAGATCGCTGGTCAGTCTTAACAGGAAAGGCTTGACTTATTGGGAAGAGGTGAAACCAGTGCAGCAGGTTCTGACTTAAAGGGCCCATATCTTGGCTTTTGTTTTATAAGTATTTGATGCACTTTGATGCACCTTACATTCTTGTGAGGCCAAATTATGCAGGTTCAAATAAAATATTGCCATTTTGAGTACACAAAACCCCTTACAAATCAATGCTGCTTTATTCCAGCACTGCATCTGAGTAGGCCTGAACCATTAACCCACACCCTGCCCCCATGAGGGATGATAGAAGAGCCTCAAATGAGCCTCAGTCTTCAGCCAACATATGACCTCTGAACCTTTAGTGCACGCTGTTTTGCTATAAGAACCACCCCGAGATTGAGACATCTGTCCTCATTTAGACTTAAGTGCCTTCCCCGTAATTGTGTAGAATCACATTCTTAATAACAGAACGCACCTGTTGCTAAGTGCAGTTGTGTGTACAGGCTCGCGGGGCCTGTGGCGTAGATAACTGTCGGAGAGTAGCTCCTCTGAGGCCACAGCCAACCGTTATTATGAGCACTGAAGACGGAATTCACATGTGGCAAGGACATGTGCTTTGAGTAAACATGACCTGAATGTGAATTCTAAAAGCTTGGACATGAGCCTCCTGGCATGCTTTCACGTTGAAAGAAGGATATGTATGTTAGTTCGTTCTGGCGTCCGAACATTTCTCCTGTGTGCAGTACATGACTGGAGGTTTTCAGCTCATTTTTTCTCTCAGTAGTGGACCACTGATAAGACCACTAAAACAGGCCCAATTTCACAGTGCATAAGTCATGAGTGGATTGCTTTATCCTTTGCCTCAGGCTCAGCCCCTCTTTGTTTCTGCATTAATTGGCCGAGGGGGCAGGGACAGATAAGCGTGACTGGACACTCTTGTCCTCGGTCGTGAGAACAAGCCACCCTTGTGGACTGAGCCGCCTGAGAGGCGTTATATCTGTAATAAGGGACATCTGCAAGTGAAGCTCCAATAGGGACAAAGCAGCCTTTATGATCTTCTTCTCAATAACTCTGTCATTTAAGAAAACCAATGTAACTGCTTAGTCAGTGAAGGTAATTGTGATTTGCCCAGTTATAGTCCCACTTTACTGCATATGATACAGCACTTTGTTATGAGACTTGGCAGCAAGACGGAGAGAAGGATAGAGGAAGTGTTCTAGACACCAGTCAAATGGAATATGGTAAAAGAAATGAACTCAAGCTGTTTGTTGCTTTATTTTTCCACGTGAGTCACAGTGGTGATGTTCCTTACATATAAACATAAACAGCCCAATCCGTGGGCCGAACCGCATTTGTTTGCTTACTTTCAGTCGGCTCTTTACTTGCAAAGCACTGTGATTTATTACAGCCTGATTTACTCAGTCTTTTTTCTCTCTGTTGCAATATTCAGAAACAAGTCACCTCTATTCATTAACATTTATGGAGTAGTTTAATGGGAAAGCACTCTGACACCCGAGTGTTTAACAGGTACACTTCAGAGGAACCGTTTCAGCAGGTATGTAATGGGTCAGCAGCACCTACGCTACAAAACGGTCAAATCGTAAATAACACTCTATAAGGTATGACCACACCAGATCCCTGTGGCCACCTGAACTCCACAAACATGAAGCAGCCTTCAGATTGCTTTACCAGGATGAAGTTTGACAGCTGATTGACATAATACAGCTTTATTCCACAAAATGTCTGCAGTGGTGATTAAGTGAGGTAAGCCATTGCGGAAAAGCTCTGTAGAATTTTTTTCTCGGAACAATAAAGGTACACCACTAATTTTGACATGGAGATAATTACGTAAGCTTTCGCCTTTGGCCCATTTTTAGATCTGCATGACTCTTTGCTGCTGCAGGTGCGTTGAATATTACTGTTTTCTGTGCACACCATCATGATCTCAGTTCTCTGCAATGTTCATTAGCCCTCTCCCTTACACACACACACACAAAAACGGTAGTTAGGTCTTAGGTCTTTCCGCTAAGGACTTCTCATCTTGGTTAAACTCTGAGGAACAGTGTTGTGGTGCCAAGCCTCAGCCCCAGTCCACAGATGTGTCTTGAAATGCCATCATCTCAGACTGCATGGCTGTAACAGCTGGAAGTTAAAGGCCATTGCAGACTCTCTCAATTGGGGTCAACTTCAAGGCCTGAAATCTTTTGCAGCAGTCACTTTTTCTGTTTTAGGGCTCTCCTATTTTTCTCTCTTCAGGAATCTCACATTTTACTAGGTGTAGTCTGCATCCGCTGCTGGGAATGGAAGTGCCTAATGATCACCCATCACTTTTAATCTACTAACTCAGAGTGCAGGCAGCCGGATCTCAATTTCTGCAGCATTGTTGCCACTGCTAAACAAAGAATGGGTGCAAAAATATATATAAAGGTGTTATTCAGCAAAACAAAGCATATCGTTTAAGCCAAAGTTGTTGTGCAAGTTGTATTTTATTTTATTTTCAGAGGAAAGGAAATAATTGCAATTGGTGGAGAATGGTGTGCCATTGCCGGCTCTCTCAACTTCAAGGCCTGAAATAATTTGCAGCAGCCACAGTGGCTCTCTTCAGGAATCTCACATTTTACTAGGTGTTACTGATGTGCTGCAAGTCATTTGGAATGTTATGTAGTGTATCAATCAACAATTTGTGAAGAGAGGGGTTGCTTTGAAATTAACATTGTTTCTTCCAGAGTACAGGATCAACACCTTTTGCATATAACTGTCAGACAGAGCACCCATTCTTTGTTTAGCGGTGGCAACAATCCTGCAGTAATTGTGATCCGGCTGCCTGCACGAGTTAGCACATTAAAAGTGATGAGTGCAGCAGTTTACAGTCGTTCCAAACCAGCGCAATCCATCCAGGCTCTTCTCTCCTGGCCTAAACCTCACATTCGAATGTTCCCCTTGTGAGTATATCGGAGCTGGTGGTTGATGGAGAGACCACAAAGAGCTTGTAACGTAATGCTGAAACTCGTGGGAAAACAGAGGAAAGGTTTGGGAGGCAATTTCAAATGGAACGAAAACAAAAAGACAGGGGAAGCAATAATTCAGTACTAAGACACTGAGAAGATGATCTGAGTTGTTTTGGTCTGCAGCCTAAGCTCCCATTATCTGTATGCGCACAATCCTAACACGGATGCTTCCGACGCTTTTGCCGATTTGGAACCAGAGAGCGACTGCTTTCATGTGACTGAACTGGCAGTTAGCTGTCAAGTCTGTCAGAATCACTCTCTCTTCCCAGAATGGCAGTGAGAGAAAACCAATTATCGCCTCCCTACTTTCCAAACTCCACCGAGAAAAGCATGAACCACATGGGATTCAGAAGCCTGCTCAGACTTTTGCACTGCCTCATTATCGTGATATCCTGCTATTGCTAAAGTTAGATGCCTCTGACAATAAACTAGATGCAGTTTCCCTCATACAGATACTAAATTTAATTATTCTATGCATAAGAGAACTATGGTGTGGGTGTAAAAATAGCATTCTTTTAATCTCAAGTCGTTGTAGTATCCTGCATCCGGCCTCTAGTGAGCATTCTCCTAAATTGTCTTGTCGCAGAAATGTGAGGAGGACAGCTAGCACATATGGTTATTTAGGAAAGGTGCTAGACATCCCGAGACATTCCTCTGCTGTTCGGATCTCAGTGGGCACGAAGTTCTGTTCGCGAGTCTGTGGTGGATTCTGTTGTTTATTTAAGAGTGTTGGGTCCAGGACTAATGGGAGGGTGTCTGAGCTAGCTGTGCTCTTAGCACTCTGACAGGCTGTGGAGAAAAAGGGGGAATGAAGACAGATTTGACCCTGGGTACTTGCTGTGTGTGCACAGAAGCCGGCGGTGAGGATAATAGATGGATGACCACCTCTGACCCCTTTTTGGGCTTGTTTGGGTTAAGGGTCTAGCCAGGCCCTGGAAGAGTGAGATTACTGTGCGGTCAGGAAATGCTGTAGATGTTTTTGATGGCGACGTGTTCAAAAATGTATATAAAAAAGCCCTATTCAGTGAAACAAATCATATTGTTTAAATTTTGTAGTGCAAGTTGTACTTTATTTTATCTTCAGAAGAAAATAAAATAATTGCTATTGGTGGAGAATAGTCTATATTGGTCAACAGTGTGGCAATCAGTCTGCTATTATTTTGACATTATTTTATGTCCGTGACTGGAAAATGTGAAGCAAAATGCATTGACCTTTCCTTCACCTTGTGTTGGTCAGGAAACGCCTTTAATGCGGTCTTCTTTTCTCAAGAAATGTCAAAGTTCTTCAAGCAGTTTCTGGCGCAGGCTTGTGTGTGTCCTCCTTGAGGCCTGCTTTTAGACTTTTGTGGGGAGGGCAGATGGAGAGTTTTTTAGGAGAAGCAGCAAGCAGTACCTCCCAAATGCCTTTCCTTTTTTCTGTTTTTTCCATCTGGCCTGCTTGTCTGAATGGGGTTCCTGTGGGTGGTCCCTGGGGCCCATGGGCCAGTGGCTTCCTGTTGCCTTCAGGCCTGCTGCTTGCTGTCCTTTAAATGATGTACTGTACCTTAGGGCTGAAGGTGGAGTGTGTATTGATGAATTATTGAAAGGGTAGATAAAGGAGGAATGATTGTCCATTGTCGAGTGATCAATAATCCCTTTTGATGTTGCTTACCCACATTTTTGATCCTCCTTTTCCTTGCAACTAATCAGTCTGCACCATCAAACCAATCTGGAGGAGCAGCAGTCCAGGGCTCTCCAGAGAACAGTGAAGTGTTTCCGTTTTGGCTCTGCATCTCTGAAGGGGTGTGGTCGCACGCTGGTATTTGCACGAGTGGCTCTGTGTGTTTACACTAGCATGTTTGTTTTGGGGGATGAAAACGGGGCTCTGTTGTTCACAGTGCTGACTGTTGAAGGATGTCTCACTACCACCAAAACAGTCTCAGGACACCTGTACTTACAGCAGCTGGGACTGTGGGGGAGGACGAGGAATGACGCAGGGATGCACAACAATGTTTAGAACGGACTATGGAATTCTGCAACAGGTGCCTCCTGGAGAAAAAGAGGGACAAACAGGCGGTTCTCTTTCCTTCCTTGAACAAGAATGGAAAGAAACAGCAGGCTGCCCCCCTTTCTCAGTCATGCCCTCCTGATCTTGATCAATGTGGCATCCAAACATTGTTTGTTCTGGAAGACAGTGAGCCCACCTGTAGTGATGTACTATTGAGATTCAGGAAAGATGCCAGATTGGCATTAGCATTCAGTTGAAACGTAATTTGTCACACTCACCAAGTTTAGGTGTGGCTCAAAGCCACCGATAAAGAGGAGAATAGTGAAAATTCAAAGGAAGTCTTTGCTCTTGCATCACGATGATGATTCCTTGGTAGAGCTCAGCTTCTCTTCTTGTTTCACTTATCAAGGATATTGAATATCCAATTTCCCTGACTGATATGAAATGTTGTGACTCATAGAGGCACCAAAACTAGCCGTTCTAGTAACTGATAAATACTTTTGAAATAAACAGATTTCTGTAGTGTAGTTAAGCGCTGACTGGAATAGTTGTAAGTTGTCGGCAGACTGTCAGTTCTCACTATATTTTTATTTATCTGAAGCTTGAATGCACAACAAAAACTCTCAATATCTTAAACCTACTGATCTTGGACGTTTTAGTCTAAGGCACATTTATAGGTGCCACTGCCCTCCCTGTTGTTCCCTGTACCTTCCAGAACCTTTGTCCGTTTTGGACGCTTTTTTCACCTCTATCACTGACATTTTTTTAATAAAGACTTATCCAGTTGTCTGTAAGGTTGATGGCCGTGAATTACTAACATTTTCAATATGGCAAAATTGTGTTTTACAAACTACAAATTACAAATTGTTAAAGACACAATCTCTGAAACTTGTTTGGGCCTGTTATTGTACTATCATCTGGATCTCATTTCCAATAATTACTGCAGTATAGTAAAAGTATTTTTGGTTGATTTAAACTGGTCTATTTAGAAAACGCTTTATTTATCATATAAACATGTTGGATCGCAATATTAGCCTGCCAATGTATCAGTCAGGCCCTAACCTCATATAATCATTAGATTATACTCACAAAATATTGTTAAGAGACTATTTCTAAACCCATTTCTGATAAAACTTCCACACTGAAGGAGAAATTATGCTATCAGAGTGAATGAAATGTGGGGGTGTCCTGTCACAAAGGAGCTTTGTTCCTTTGTAAGCTGGGGGTCTCTGTTTCCTGCTGACTGCTGCAGTGATGTAAGAGAGAGAGTGTGAGTCTCCTGAAGGTGTGAGGGTTAAAGGTTACTGAACAGAGGTTTGGGATTTTTTCGCATCTGTAAGCCTTGGTCCCCCCAGGACTGGAAATGGTGTTACACCCTTTTTCTGACTTTCAGAGGAAAACCCCCAATCATCATCTTGAAACCTAAAGCTAATGGCTGAAATCCCACAAACCTATTAGGGATTTATTTAAGCCACAGTTTCACAGAGGAAACCCTTCCATCAACCAGGTAAAGGCACCCTTAAGAGTCCAAAAACTCATATGGAGAAAAAAGGGCTTTGTAATTACAGGCAGAATATTACACTCAGGATAATTGGCCTGAGTACCACTGATTCTGTGCCAGGAAAGTGAGGTTTGGGACGCTGCCGGCTAGGAACCAGGTTTCCACTATAAAATGGTAGAAGGTGGCCACCCTAGCATTTCTTTGGAATCAGTAAGCTGAATTGTAACAATTGTTCCTTGATATCAGCATGACCAACTTAACTTCATTTCATAACAGTTGCAGAAAGACAGATAAGCCCTCTTTCATTTGGATCAAAAGCACAGCACATATTACAGCACAGCCATTGTGTTTCTTGTGCAGTAATTCCCTTCTTTGCTTTGGGTAAAGATTTGCTCAGTGTGAGATGTGGAATGGTATTTAAAAGAGAGCTGCTTGAGTCTTTGATATGTCAGATCTGACCATCTATAACTTGTTCCTCAGGAAGAGAGAACAGAGAGGCCAATTAGGAGTTTTATTATGGAAAAAGTCAGGAGTTTCTCCCAATATGGCCAAGTAGGTCATTTCTCCTTTACCTGTATCCATGGCCTTTGCTTTGAAAGCTTTGTATTGAATTGTTCCTGTGTGTGAATATAGATTAGGGTTGGTTATCAAGAACCACTTTTCCAAGTACTGGATTTAATTAAACACATGCACTTTGATTTTGCGCTTCTGTTCCTCATGTTTGCAGATTTCAGTCGTGCTCCTAAGTGAACTGCAATGAACATTTTCAGTCCATAAAATTTGCATTTATCTGCCAGGACCTGCTATGTGGATCTAAAATTGTGTCATTTATTACACAGTAAATTAAAAAGCATGCAAGAAATGTTTGTTTACATTCTGGGCCATTCTGCCCTTAGTCAATGCTTGAAATTTGTTTTAGCTTCATTAAAAAAGATGAATATGCGTTAGACTAAATCCATGTTAGACTGATTCCACGACTCCGGATGCATGCAACAGTGGGGGTTAATATATTTGTTCATGCCTAATAGTTAATAATAAATTAATCTATTTGTATGAGGAAGCTGTTGTCGGTTGGGCTCCACTGTGAAGCATCTGAATGCCAGTGTTTTGTGGTCCAGAGTCCAAGAGAACACAACTGGTTGTGTAGTTTGTCTTTCTTGTTCTTCTGTTATGATAGTGAATAGTCCTGCATTCTGCCAGGTCACATAAACAGTCATGGGTACAACACTGCATATGCTTCCCATTACATTTTACATGAATATCTTCTGTACAATAAACAAACTTTAGGCAACAGGTGGTATGTTATTGCCCCTTTTAGCAAGCCAGTCGTTTCTTTTGTCCCCAGGGAAGCAGGTTTTATATATGGGCGGCAATTCTACAAGTTTGACATCCTCACATCAGCACGTGCTGTAAGTATGTTTGTAAAAAACGCACGTGTTTCACTCAGTTTCCATCCAGCACAAGTCCTTCCTAGCTGCCCGAGCCCCATCACTCAGAGCCCAGTCTACACAGTGGCCCGATTGTGCTCGTTCTCTTTTAATGGAGACGTTATGTTCAAGAGGTGACTGAGTCACTGTTTTCAACACAGCGCACTATATAGGGCGCTATAAAGGGCTGCTGGTGGAAATTTCCCATTGCTACTGAACTGAGGTCAGTTTTGCAGTTTCTTTTCTAATGGAACAGTTAGACTGTGGAAAGGGGAAACTGATCTTAGACTTAAAAATGAGCTCTTTTATCCTGTAGGAGGAAAAGAGGGAGCGAATATTCCCCTCATATTGGCAGTTTATACGGCCCACCACATCGTAATTTGGGATCAAACATTGAGTAGTTTAGGTTGCAGTAGTTTTTTGGTGCAGTTTCTTGAACAAAAGGAGCTTGTTTTTAAGAGGCTAGTTTGACAGGTTAGCTTACTGAAGTTGCTAATAGTTTGACTAGCTTGAATCTTCCTTTACAGGTCAAAGTTAAACAGGGTGCCGTGTTTACTCATGTGTACGTTTAATGAATTAAATATTCTTGGTTGAGTCACGCTAAATTTCCTTGATTATGATCATTATTTTCTCATTTGAATGTTTGTTTTCCTTGCTGCATCGGAGTTGACAGTATTATTCCGACAGTAAAGCTGATGAAGAGGAGGTTTGGGTGGGTTTATTTTGCTGTCTGTGCAGGGGGAGTAATCTGTGCTTCATTAGGGAAAATCAGAAACCTCAGCAATGCCAGACATACATTACTATAGAGCCAGGCTCTATTGAGCTGTTGGGACAGACTTCTTTCTGGTGCCTTATATAAAACATGGAGACCCCAATAAACTTGAAAAACCACCGTCTCCAGTGGTTGGCCTGGATTCATGCAGAAAGAATGTATGTCTCCTTTCAGAATAAAGTCATGTTTAGGGATTGTTCTGCTGAACTGCCTACCAGCAATACATCATGTAAGGAGGACATTTAAAGACTGAGAGTGGTCACACTCACAGGGGATGACGTAGTGTCAGATTTACCATCAAAACTAGTAAACCCTGGAGAATAACTGTTTGTCATGAGCTCAGGGTTGCTGTATTATGTATGATTCCTAATTAGACCACAAATATGGTGTTTATCAAGTGTGGTTAGGCATGTACAATGAATCTGATTGTAGGCATGAAGTAACTACACTCCTAAGTGTACAGTAACTGATCTAACGCTGTCATTAGCAGTTGAAAGTACAGTAAAACAAGGTTTACGATCGATATATCAGCTTAGTGATTACTTTTCAAGTTCAGTGTTTCCGTGGCTCCCACAACAAAGTCTTTGCCTCCACAGGAGTAAATAAAAAATGAAATGAAAACAATACATACCATTGACAAATGGGATCACTCAGCACCCCAGCCCACGTTCATTTGCCAAACTTAATTCACTCTCCAAATTTATCCCATCCCCACATCCTACCCAATCCTCAAACTCCCAACCACCATACCAACCCTCTTGATTCACATGGAACACAGCAGTAATGACCTCTATAAATCTGTGTTTGAACGTTTTCGATGTGGGGGAAACTGTCATGTATGTATAAAGTAATATAAAGGTTTGTCAGTTTATGTTTAGGATTGTCAAGATAATGATTACACATATATCTGATAGTGACTATCACCAAGTAACTTATGACCATCTTTCACATCAGTCTTTTTGTGCATGCCCAAGGTGTTTGTGGGACATTGAGCAGAGCCCCTCTGGTCTTCAGTCACATCCACCCTGTGATTAATTAGTGTGAGGAGCATGTGTGGAGGGAGCGAAGCCTGCTGGTCCACTCAGTAATGATAAAGGCCCAACAGTAACTTGAGTCATCAGTCGAGGCTAGATAAACACAGCTATTTTTACTCTCTAGTAAATGGACCACCACCTCACCTCTGTCCGCAAAAAGTCCTTTCGCAGACATTCCTGCTCTACCTTAATTGGGCCTGCTGTCTCTATCTGTGAAGTAATAGGAGAAGAGGATTCAAGGTTTGAGCTGCCTTGTAATCTTCCCTCACTGCTGTAGAATGCCCGCCTGTTAGCATCGGCGCTACAGACCAAGGACCAATTTAAGAACCTTTCTTACTTCCTGTCATGTTGTTACCAGATGAATTGGCCACAGTCTCTAAAACAGGTGTTTTTGACACCAGTAGACCAATATTCCATTGGTGATGTTCAACATCTGGAGGCCAAATTCTGTTGTTCCTGCCTGCGCGTGGTGGCGTGGGTCTATCAATGGCCAAGTAAGTGTTGCTGTGTGTTTTGATCCTCCTCTGAACAGCCGCCTTCACAATAGCAGTTTCTGTGTAGAGGAAATGGCGTTGAGGAACTAGGGCTTGTCCTAATGAATGAATATCTTGTTTTCACACACAGGCAGGTGGCCTTCCGACAAACTGAAAAGCCCACTCAGACATCAGAGTCTGGGGCCTCCTGGGTCTTAAAAGCGCAAGACCTTGCACTTAACACACACCGATACAAGTGGAACAACTGACATTTGTTAGACCAAACATAGCCCTGCTGCTAGACCAATTAGGCATCAGGAATGCACTTTGTACAGGCGCTGCTATGAATTATTGCTGGGAAAGCAAGCAAGGATACTTTAAAAAATGCCTTGAACAAGCATTACATCGGCCTTGTTGTCCGCTGCTCTGCATTTTATATATATTATGATAAGCCCGCGAGCGTGTGAGCGGATTTATGAAATTGATTTTTGCCGTGGTTGAAATCAGTTACTTGTATTGATTTAATGCAGGCCTTAAACAGAAGCCTTCATACTTAAAATGTTCTTCTCCCTTCCTCTTTTTGTCTCTCGAAGGAGGTGGTGGGAAAAAGCAGGCATGCAGGGGTGTGGGCTCCTGGGAGAAGCTCTCTATTACTGGATGTTCCTAAAGTTATTCACGCCAAACACCCAGCCAGTTAGCTCCCATAGCTCTGCTCTCCTGACACACTGAGTGAGAATTAGTGATGTTTTTTTTTCTTTTCAGTAGTGCCCTTTGGTAACATCTGTTTTTAGAAAGTAGCACCAGTTTTAGCTACTAGAGACACTTCATACAGAAACTATGTAAAGGTCAGTTTGGAGACGTAGTGTAAAATGCGCATTTGTTATATTTACACATTAACACAATTGGATTTACAGGAATGGTTTGAACAAGCTTTGGGCTTTGAGCAGGATTCCATTCTAGCTTACAGGGCACACAGACTGGTGTGCTCACTCTTTGTAAACCAATAGAAAGGAAACAGTTTCTATTGTGGGGAATAGTAAACGTCAGCAAATACCCTGGCCATGTTCTCTCTTCCTTACAGCCACAAACACACATACACACACACAAACACACACACACACACACGCACAGACAAACAGATGGAGGCCATACCCTGTCCAACCGGACAAATTGGTTGTGGGCAGATTTTAATAAAGGAGTGCAAAGTGTGTATGAGGGAGGCAGAGGGTTCTGATTAACCATGGCTTGCTCAGGGCATGGCCAACCACATCCTCCAGATTTACAGAAATCTGGTATTGCATGTGACATGCATGAGTGAAGCTGTTTTTAACATTTTTATGGCCACATTTGTTAAAAATGTTGTTTATTTTTGAACTATAATGTGAACTGTAATGCATGGTTGCTTTTGTTCTGTGAAACTAAGCTAAAATGAGTAGCATATTTGCCCCCTATAATCATAGGCCACACTGATTTCTGTTAAAAAGGCCCTATGAGGGTGGACTGTGTTTTGATCAAGGCAGGGTGCTTCTGGTTTGCAGAAGGATACTGTAAAGAGGCCTTCCCTGAATTCAAACTGAATCTGTTCTATTCTATTGCACCACTGAACTCTAGAGCTCTTGTGCAGAAACAGAAGGTCCAGGGCTATTGTTACCCACATGTGGAAGATCATGTAGGATGAAACTTAAGTTTTTTTGTCTTCTTTGTTAGTAAATCATACTTCTGTGTGATTCCTTTTACCTTTAGGAAATGTTGAGAGTGGATTTAAATGAATAAAATAAACATGTATTTAGCCCTAAGCTATAAATGCCACCTTATGAATGTAAATCATGTTGGCATGAGGAGATTGTAAAACCTGTTTACTGTAAGCCAACGTTTAGCCCTGCCTGCAGGAATTTATGGCCCAGGAATGGATGGAGACAGAGCCATGACTTTCCTTGGTCCCAGGACTGCCACAGCGCATGTTTATGGGACCCTTACCCCACGTTTAAGCTGCAGTAATAAAGTTGGGCCAACATAAATAAATAAATAAATATATAAAGTGAACATATATTCTCATGATGCAACTTCCAGAGTAGTGGTATATTTTAAAAAGAATTCTGAGCTACATTTTTTTTTATCTTTGCTGAAGTATTTAAGACGGCACAGGAGAGAAAAATCCGATAATCCGGGAATTTTAACTAGTCTGCCTAATCTTTGTTATGATAAATGCAGTGGTTCGGCTGTTCTAGATATACCGATTATTCCCATGGTAAAAAAAACATGTTGTGCCAAAATTGATCATGATAACAACAAATTATCTTCATATTATCCGCCCCTGAACTGCCGCAACAAAACGTTTTATTTGGGAAGACTGGAGCCACCCTCATACTGTGTGTGATAACCTGTGCCTCACACCCTCTGCTTGATACTATCATATTCAACAAGGCCCTGTTCTTCGCTCGTGCTTTGTCTGTGAGGTATTCCAAAAGACTAAGCCCAACACTTGGCACGTGGACACCATGACAAAACAGTTTAGGAGGATCTAACTTTCACAAAGAGCAAAGAGATAGCTCCCAGTCTTCCTTGTGGTGTGGCATGCATAAATCATGAGCAGGGCTTACAATATTGCTTTGTTTTCGCTTCTCTGTGAGGGTTCCCAGCCTGTTTTCTTTTCCTTGGCAGCACCTTTGCCCCAGAAGGCCAAAGTAAAGGTTTGTCATGGAGTGCAGCGCTCTGCAGCTGAACTGCTTTTTTGTACGAGGAGTCCACATGAAAAGCAGGGACCTGCTATTTTAGACCACTCTGGAGTGAATGCAGGAACGACTGGTAAACATAGCAGCCTGATCTCAAAGGGTGTGTTAGAGAAGGATGGAGAGGGGTTGTTTTGGGAAGTGTAGACATCTGTGAAAGTGTCATAAGCTCTTACTCAGCCTGTGCAAATCTGAAAGGCAAACAAACCAAAACAGCCCAAAAAAGCAGATATGACTCAGAAGGCTGATGACGTATATCTGTTGTGAGTATGATGTAACAATCTTGTTCTACTCCAGAAATGAAAGCTTGAGGAGAGCAAGCGTGCTATCATGCAAATGTTTCATTTGGCAGAGGATTGAGGTGAGCTTAATTCTAGCTTCAAGTGGAGCTGGGTGGAGCCGCTGAGAAGCAGAAACCCAGTCTTTCCAGTTTCCAGCACAAACTGGGGAAAGTCCCATTAACTGTGGGAAAAGATTTCTCTTTGTCCATCCGGACAAATGAACAAAATGCTAAGACCAGCAGAGCCTGAAGAGGCACTAGGCACAATTTCGTGTAACCTTTTCTTATCTAAAATGATACTAGACAGAGGTCTCTAAACTCAGTATGCCTCTGTGCTCACAAGTACTTTGACAGGTCTTGCAGGGCTGAAGGTTCTTTTTCTTCAGATGGAACTTAATACATGCTTTGCACAAAAAGATCTATTGGGCTTGTTGTGTCTTGTCCCTTTATTTTTATATCAGTGCTGGTAACATTTATGAGATGCAGTTGGAACTATGGTGCAATCAATTCGACTGAAGTATGCAGGTCTCATGTTACTATCATGGGGAAATCTGGGGAAACCTGTTTGTATTTGTATTGCTAGGGTGTAAACAAAAAAGCAAACAAGCAAAACATTTTGTACCACAATGACGTATTATGCAAGAAATCACCTGGATTTCTCAGATTTGTAAATAGAAAAGGAACTAGGGGATATTCCATTTGAACAATCATTAAATTTAGGCTCAAGTTATCTGGATAGAGACTGAGAAACACCCCCTTCCCAGATTAACAGTGCCCAAAAATACACAATGATAGGGAAAGGGAAGTGAATTTTAAACATAAAGTAGTTGTTTTTCTTCAACTGAGTCAAACAAGTGCAATAATTTACCTGTCTTCTTCCTGTTTGCCGCCAGACTGGCTCTGCGCAGTTCCTGACGATTAAGGCTTGTCGAGACTGGAGCAATTGTGGTCTACTTTCTTTTATTCGGAAGGCCTGTAGATTGAAACCATAAAAGATAGTTTATGCACTTGGCAATAAAAAACAATGACTGCCTCACTTACTGTTTATAAATCCAGCTATAAAAGTTAATGGCGTTACTGTAGCATTGGTACTCATGGAGAATCCAGTCCTGCAGATGACATTTTTAACATTTCTCCTTCTTTCTTTCTCTGTAGGCGTCCTGTCACTTCCGGCCCATTTTAGTCCTTACACAGAGGGCCAGCAGGCCGGGGTGGAGAGCAGAGAGGATGCGTACGCCCAGCTGGAGCTCCGGACCCTGGAGCAATCCCTATTGGCCACCTGCGTGGGCAGCATTTCGGAACTGAGTGAGTCTTGCATTTATCAGTCTCTATAAACACAACAAAATAACTGGTGCTATTCTGTTCTGATTAAATAGGTTCATCTGCAGTCAAAAGAGGTCACTGTTCATGTTCCAACATTTGCACACATTCGTCCAAGTCAGTGGTGAATGATGTGCCATGCAACTGACAGAACAAAAGATTCATCCAGGATTTCCTCTGAGGAGCACTGAAAAGAATCTCGGAGTTCAGCTCCCTCAGCTCCATGTTCCTTCACGTTTCCCCCCTTTCGTGATTCTTGTGTCTCTGATGTTTTGAAAAACTGGGCCATCCTGACAGCAGGGAGTTGGGATCAACCTTGAGGAAAAAAAACTCCATTAACATACAATAAGCATTTGTGTCATGCTATTCTCAGCATGTGAGAAAAACAATATAATGTTTATTCATAAATGCTGAGGGTTGAGTGTGCTCTCTGGTTGCGGATGTCTCGGCGAGCCGGGGGTCCTGGCTGAGGCAAAGCAGAAATGAGCTCATGCTAAGACTGCTCAGATACAGGTTTGCTAACTGTTATTTCAACAGAGTGAAATGTGGGAAAGGTGATAATGCGAATGCTATTTATCTTTCCAGGCAGATTAGCCCATTATTCCTCCCTCCTGGTAAACACTCCTCGTGTCAGTGTGGGACCGAGGAGTGTTTGCTCTCTAAATATCAAGCTGGGTGAGATAAAAGCGAGAAACAAAACAAGGGATGCTAGAACATGTGTGTAAAAACTTGGTCTCTTTGTGTCCCTGATCCCTTGTGTCATTTGGAGAGTCAGGTAAAGGCTGCTCATTTACTTATGTTAGAATTCATTTTTTTAGCAAATTTCGTCCCATGTTTATTATGGAAGACTCAACTGCACTGGTCTTGGATCAGTTTAAAAGGACATCCTGCCCAACTAGATATCTATTAGAGGATGTTAAGGACTTCAGCATTCCCCTATCAGTTTTTCTTTTAGTGCTGATAGACCTCTAGACATGTCTGGCATGGAGATAGATGTGTTGTCATGTCAGGTTTGGAGCCTTGCTTAGTCATGCATTTTGATATTAGGGGTGGGCGATATGGCAAAAATTCAATATATCATGATTTTTGCTGGAAGTTGCAAATAAAAGTGCACAGATATGGTATTTCTGAATCGATGCCTATGTATGCATGAAAATATTCTATTTCTGTGTATAATCAGTGCTTCATTAAATATTGATTAGAAATCTTAACCAAATCTAATGTAAGCATGCAGTACTGACTGTATCAGTATACTCAGTGCACTGGTAGATAAATTGACATTCAATATGACAGGCCCACCCCATATGTAGTAATTAGAAGTACATACGTATGTACAAGTTATATTTATCTTGGACATTAATTAGTATATGTGGATGTAAGAGGTTTCACATGTATATTTTTGGACACACACTGTTCAGTTTTAGTGCATTTTCTCTAGAAAATGAAGGAATTCCAAATAGAACGGCCATATCCTGATGTTTTAAAGTAGATCCAGCCATGCTCCACACAGGATGTTCCCATATGAACAGTCTTAAATAGTGTCACGTAGTAGAAAATCAATGTCCTTTTCACTGGAAACATACAGTGTCTTGCTTTCTTCCTACTTAACCAGATACCCACCATGACAGGAGCACTTAGTTTCATTCTCTGTTCATGAGTAATTTATCATGTCGGCAGTATTTTTTTTCTCTCTTTACATTAGTTAACAAATGAAAATAGGATATTTCCCGAGTAATGAAGGTTTCCTCTGTTGCCCGAGTCGTCCTTCTATTCGCCACCCTACCTGCCCGTGTGTGTTTACCCTTCATGCCACACTCTTGGTGGGGGCACTGGAATGGGAAATGGGTCCGGCTTGCTGATGGAAGGTCTGAATTTCCTCCTGCTAATGTCTGGACACTCCGCTGTTTGTACCCCTGCACAAGAGCACGTTCATTTAGGGGAACGGTCCAGTAGAGTGTTTGCACAGTCAGGGATTTGAGTGAGAGCACTCTTTGTGCCGACTTTATAGAGGCCACTGGGCTGCATTGGCACTCTCTCCGCACACTCAGGGCACTTCAGGCTAGCTTTGCCCCGGGGAGCGGGCAGACAGTGGGCCATCTGTCCTGCCACAGTCACCCTGGAGCCCTGCACCCAAAAACCCAGCTCACACTGTCACCACAGCTATGTGATGATTTGTGTTTTCAGATATTCTG
>JBBKCR010000122.1:4447809-4460080 GCA_037577295.1 Ladigesia roloffi | reverse complement strand
GTGTGTGTGTGTGTGTGTGTGTGTGTGTGTGTGTGTGTGTGTGTGTGTGTGTGTGTGTGTGTGTGTGTTTGTATGCAAGAAAATTCACAGTGGGGGTGTATTGTTGGCACACTATCTAAGATTCCGGGAGAAAATTGCTTTTTCATTTATGTTTGCTGTCTTCTTTGTTGATGTATCTCACTATCTAACAATTTCTTAGCATTAGTGTGTCAGTAAAGGAATGTTGGAATGCTGTCCTAGGTCTCAACTAGTCCTTATTGTTTCAGTTCTGATTAGATTTGGTGGTTAAGTTTACATACCTTACCTATCCAACTCGATGTGATCTAGTTGAGGACATTGGGGAGACAACAGGAATGTGAACCCATGACCTTATTTTGATTGTTTCTTCTTTATCTAATCACTGTGTTCCAGAAGTTATCCAATTGTGGAGAACCATTCCAGATTTAGCATTTAGTCCATTACAGAGTTCCCGCTGAATACTGATTTTGGACCGGAAAAAGCCCTGGAAGTCTGGGGAATTAGATTCCTAGCGGATCCGGTGTCTGGCAAAAATGTTCACCCAAAATACATAGAAGCATTTAAGTAAATAATATACATACTAAATACATATTCTGGTTCCTTCTAATCTAAACTGCTTGTCTTCCTAATGGATATAGAGCACTGAGCTGGAGGACATAAAATGTATACAATTATTTAAACATACCTGTTTAAATGTATCCAATGCTGGATTTGTTTACACACCATTAAAGCCAGCTCTGAGTCTTTTTTACTCTGAAAGCCTGTGTAGTCTTTCAGACTTGACTCAGGGGTCTGGATATTAGCTGAAACATTATGTAATGTAATGAAACATTTTGTTATGATGGTTTGATGATGTGCGATTGGCAAAGAAGCTAACGTTTGGACGAGCCAAGTCGGGATGCAAAACAAGCTCCATTTGACTGACATCCAAAAGAACAGCTATAGACTGCAGTTTTTGCTTGATATGCACAGGGAATGTAGGGGTAGATTTTAATGAAATAGTATTTGAATGAATGGCTGAATGAATGAAGCACGACTGAATTAAACAGAGTACTACAAAGTGGCTCATTGTTGGGGACTGGCCCAAATAACTTGAATACTCAGATATTTGTTTGATAATTAATTGGTATTCAAATCTATATGTAGTATTTTGGCACTTTCTGTTTTTAAGACATAAAATCTGTAGTCTGAACTGCCTTTCAAAAAGGACAGGGATTGTTAAAAACTATGGTAAAATAAAGTTAAGTAAATGTTTGGAAATCACATTCTATACAACTCTAAAAAAAGATGAAATTATTAAGTATTTGTTTTTATTATTTATGCGAAATCAGACAGGATTCATTCCTTAATGCTAATGAAAATCATTTAGCCGATTTTGAACCAGCAACATTTCTTGTTTCCTCCTGTTAGGTGATCTGGTGTCCCGGGCCATGCACCACATGCAGCGCCTGAGCTCGGTCCGACCCGGCCTCAGTCCAGCCCGTCACGCCCGTCAGCAGCCGGTTTCCTGGTCTCCTGATGCCCTCCACACACTCTACTACTTTTTGCGCTGCCCTCAAATGGAGTCAATGGAGAACCCCAACCTAGACCCACCCAGGATGGCCCTGAGTAAAGAGAGGTGAGTCCTAAAACACTTATTGTCTCCTGCATGCTAAGTCACCTTCAATCCACACTAATTAACACCTGATGGCCCATTCATCTGCATGTGAAACCTGAGAGATGCAATAGCCTTAGGAGCTTTTGGAGGCAGTAATGATGTGGTAGAGCCTTTGGATCCCTATCTCAGTTCCTTTGTTCTAGTTCATTAAATTATGAGCACAGTGGGGTTCAGAGCTGCCTTGATTTAACACAGGAACCTTGAGCACTTTGTGTTGAAAATACTGTATGCAGAACATCCACTGTGCTCAAATAAAGTTCACTGGCACCAAACCCATGGAAGAATCACTCCTGGTTCTGTAAAAAAAAAACTTCTGAGTGTTTTAAGTTGAGTTTTATGAAACTGCATCACTAAAAAGGATCTATAGGGAACCAAGAGTGTTTTCAGCATCTTCGTTTGTGGGATCTTTTTCATGTACACAGGGAAAGATGAACATTGGTCTTTTCTTTACAGCAAGAAAAAGAGCAATCTCTGTGACCAGTGGGAGCCCTTACACAGACTCTTTGGATATAGGCTTTAAGGTTTAAGGTTTAACAGAAAGACGAGAAGCAAGAGGATCAAGACATTACTGTCAGGCCAAGAAGCAAGGCCTGGAGCACATTTCTTTGAATCAGAGCTTTATATTTTTCCTTGAGGGCACCAGCAGGAGGTTCTCATCCCTGCTCACAATGGGAAGAGCTTTCCTCAAAAAAGCTGAGATTAACCTGTCAAGAACAATAGCTCTAACTGGGCCTGAACTTAATGACTACAGCTTACTGCAAAAGAGAGACTCCAGATGGACTTTTCCGGTGTATATTTCATGTAAATTGTGCCTAAACCCTAAACCCTAGCATTTAGCCTAACTCTAATTACAAACCTTAACACTAAAGCCCATGTTTTCGCCAGACCTAATTCTAAACGGAAATGCTAAAATAGTCTATACTCACCCTCCATAGCATCCTGTTTCTGCACTGTAGCCTGATGCTTGATGCCCGAGTGCTCAAGAGCAAAATATGTACGATCCTTTGATGGTTGCGTCAGTGATGTCGATGTAGTTTTTTAACAATGCTTTTAATGAATGTGAGGCATGAAGCTAGTCCAAATGTTTAGATACTTTATGCACACGTGTGGTAATTGCACTGTAGACTTTAACATGCGTTTGCTACAGCTGGACTGCATGCTGGGCAAAAACCTTGACCTAAATAACAAACATGAGTGGAAAACAACAAAGGTGCTCTATGAGTTCACTTCAAAGTAACGGCGCAATGGGAGCTCACCCTGCCATCTTCACGATAACACTACCATCCCCACCACCACCGCAGATTTACAGTGCTGGAGTGTGTGTGTGTGGCAGTGGAATTGGTTACAGGTGGTACCTCAACCCTGGCAGTAATTAAGCTAAAGGCCCCACTCTTTATTCTAGATTCCTTCTTTGTGCCTCCTATTATTGAAAAGTCTATTAAACCTTTGTTTGAAAGTCAAACCGCAGACGTGCTTCGGCAGGCTGTGTGGTCTTAGCACAGATCGGTAATTGTAAAGGCACTGGTAAAGGTTCTGTGAAGTCTTCCGATCATAGGCAAAGGTTATGGCTACTCAGGGTTGATTTACAACACCTCAGGGCACCCTGTATGTCTGGTAACGAGTCATAGGGTGGAAAGGTTAGAGAAAGACAGGGAAGGGGAAGGAGAATGGGACAAAGTAGAACTCAAGGGGTGAAGAGGGGCTATCTCACTAGAAGACAATGGGGGAGCAAGAGAGAAACCAATATAAGTGGATAGCATGCTAATAATGTGGCATATTCTAGAGACTGCATAACTTGTACAGGCTGAATGTAGAGTGTCAGGAGACTTGCATACTAAAGCATGTCTGGAAAATAAGCATGGTTTACACATGTGGGAGTTGGCCATTCTGAATGAGCAGTTACAGTAAAAGGGAAATTGAGCAGGGCCCCCTGCCTTAGGATTATCCGAGGAGCCCCATGCAAAGAGGTAGAAGGGTATAAAATAATTGAAAATAGTGGAGATTTGCTGAATCAACTAGGCTGTAAAATGTTAAAATGGACATATTAAGCAAAACTCACATTTTGCAGGTTTTTGTATTTTCATTTGGGTCTCTACTGCTTCTATAAACACTCCAAGAGTGAAAAAACGTCAGCTTTCATTGGGTCAATTGAAAGATTTTGGTTTCTGGAATCATATGCTTCCTTTTGGGCGGCCCTTCCATTGTGATGTAATAATGGGAAAATTTGCATAGAAGCATCCCTCAGCTGTCTAGCTCCCACCCTCTAGATTAGTTGAAGATCAGCCATTTTTGTGTGCTGATGTTACGAACACGCATAAGACGTCGAGCCAGCAACAGCTTATATGCATAAAATTGACAGAACCCTGAAACGGCTCATTTTGAAAGGGACTGTATTTGTCAAAAATAGAGCTGATGAGATCTCTCTATGTGAGAGTGATTTTGTGCAAAGTACTTCAAAAACATGTTTTGTGGCCCATAGACTTATTGTAACTTAAAAAAGGTATAATATGTCCCCTTTAAAATGATGCTTTAAAGAACAATGTTTTTATTTGAAAGTTAGGAGAAATATTGTCAGCAGTTTTTGAAAAAGAAGGCAAAGTTGTTCAGTTGAATGCTTGCACTCATAAAATACATTTTTGCAGATGTATCTTGCATAGTTCCTTCAGTGCACATAAGCAGTTCTCCATAGGGCAGAATAACTGAACTGTGAGATTTGAGTTTTCTCGATGCACTGTTTTGTACTGCTTTAACTGGAATGAAAAGACACACTTAGCTCCTATTGTTCCACAAAGAACAGTTACAGTACAAATAATCCTCACCCTTTGTGAAACCCTATTAAGCTACAAGTGAACTGTGGTATGTGCTCCTAAACATCCGTGCAGTCAGGAGGCAGTCAGACCGTGTGGTCTCTACAGCCCATGCCTAATCACGGTCACACATCTTGAGTGTGACCTGGTCACAATAAGACCCTATTACACGTCTCTGCGCAGGGCAGGCTAATTAGCACAGCACGCGCTCAGGTTTCACCACGCCCCCTTGGCCGGCCTTTGATGTGGCCCGTGGCCCTGCTCCAGTTTCAGCTTGGAGGCGACAGGCTGAACTTCAGCTCCTGAGTCAGATACAGGGGTCACTGTCATGGTCTGACCCAGGGCCCAGTTAGACGAGAGCGAGAGGGGCCCGGCCACACTCAGTGTGTACAACAGAGTGGCCCTCTGGCAAGAGAACAAAGCGCAAGGTTATAAACGTTGAGAAGGGTTCAGGTTTCCTACTGCTTTGGTTTCATTCAGATTAGAGCATGGCCACAAGAGTGGACTATCCATCAAATGTTTGCAAAGGGGGGTCGGAGGGCAAAAGCTCTAACTCAGCAGCTTTGTTGTGTATACGTTATTTCCAGGGTTGAGAGCTTCTGAAGGATCAATAATTACGTTTCAAGACGTGTGTTTACTATATGATGCACTCTTTGGCTGGGAGCCAGAGCTTTTTTGGAGGTTGTGATCCTTCAAACCCTTTGGCAGTTCCATCACTCTTTTCAGTCAAAGAGAAGCTCTCCTCAAGTCCCCTCTGCCAAAGAGATAAAGAGATTTCATTTCAAAAGCATGTAGTAAAGCTTATACACTCATACTCATGTTTTCCTGTTTCTCAAATTCCATGACGGACATGTTCTGATCTCTGATTATCTGTTTCCAAGTACAGATATTAGGCATCACTGTGTGTCAGCTCTTAGTGGTCACTGCTGCCGCCTGGACGTGTAAATATGGACTGAATGCAATTATACAGTCAAGTGTTTTGATTCTAAAAACAACCGAATGTCTTTTGTCTTCCAATCTGTTATTTTCAGCTCTGTTGTTCTGTTTTGGCTTCTGTCTGTCTGCCTAATTAAGTATTTTTTCTCTGCTGCTGGAATTCTTTATTGTTTTGTGCATTGTTCTTGTCACTATTGCACATATTTACTTTGCTTAATGAGCACCTCATTTCCCCCGGCTTGGCTCATTTGCATACGTCTCGTTAGGCTGGCAGGGCCTCAGCGTGCTGACTTTGTTTTACCATGTTCCTGCTGAGACGGCGGCTCCCCAGGAGCGAACTAACACTGTGTTATCCCGTCTCCTGTCCTCTCTCCTGCTGCTGGGTAGCACAGCTGCACAGAGCCGCACACAGGGGCCAGGGGCGCAGTCTCTGTGGGAGTCAAAAGGGTTTATTCTCATCTGATCAGACCGGTTTTGCTCTTTTTTCAAGCAGATGAAAAAGACAGTTTTTTGCAAAGCTAGTCAGTGCTGACCTGATTAAAGCAGGGTCTTAAATACTGGTTAACCCACACTACAACTATAGCTGAGAGACAGGACAGGCTAATGATGCATGGGCAGGTCCATTCTGGCTTTCTGAAGGTATTTGTTTGTTTGTGAATTCCATTATTTAGTTAAAGTACCACTCTAAAGTTTGAAGCACCTCCCCTTTTATTGTAAAGTCCCAAGCTGTTTTGATCCCAAGCAGGTAGAGGAAGTGCTGAAACAAAGACAGATCCCTCACTTTGCATGATATTTTTACAAAATGAAACAAATCAGAATAAAACATCTTAATTGTTATATTTATTTACATTTCATGGAACTAAAGCTCCTTCCATCTGTTTTCCGTTCTAGACTCTGTTACTTTTTCAAGCTGTTTTTTTTTGCATCTGACACTATTTAACAGCACCAATAATAATAAAGTAGTTAATAATTGCCTTGTTGGCTTTGCATTGTCTGTGCTGGGATAGCATAGTGCAGTCAACCAAGTAATCAAATTCTGTTATTAGCTTGGGAAAGACAAACATGTAGAGTGCATTCTTATGTATGTGTGTGAACTGTGGAGCAAGTGTGACTGTGTTAGCAGCTGTGGCTAACTTGCGTTCAGGGATGTGACAAGGCGGTGAAAGACACAGCCCATCCTGCTAAAAAGAAAAGGAGTGCTATTTGAAATTCTAACACCTTAATCCGAGTCCTGCACTTGTGTGGTGTGCAAGTGTCCCTTCACATATTTTTGTGAACTCAAATGGATGCAGCTCTCAGAATCAGTAACAGGATGGAGTGTGCAAAGGTTAGAATGAATAAAAAGCTGGGATGTGTCACTTCTAAGAAGAGCACAGAGTCTAACATCCTAATGTTGTTTCCTTTCCCCCTTTTAGGTTCAGTCTGTGATATAAATGCTAAAATAGACTTCATTTTATCTGAGATGTGTTTTCTCAATCTCCTCTGCAGGCCCTTCCTCCTGCTACCTCCCCTTATGGAGTGGATGCGGGTGGCCATCGTGCACGCTGAGCACCGGCGCAGCTTGTTGGTGGACAGCGATGATGTCCGACAGACGGCTCGGCAGCTTCTGCCAGGGCTCGACTGCGAGCCCAGACTACTAAAGTAAGTCTCGCCTGACCAACGCCGCCTGACATCACTTCCTTTCACCTCAGTTTTGGAGATCTGAATACCTGACCACCCCTCCACAAAATCGTTTTACTTAAAAATACGTTTTTGGAGCCAGTGTCTCAAGTTTTGTTTGTTTTTATTCTCAGTTTCTCAGTGTTTTAGTCCTAATGCTATCCTGAATGTTAGTACTCATCTATGTCTGTCTGCCGCTGTTTTGTCTTTGTTTTAGAACTGATTCTCTGTGAAAGTATTCTCACATTCACTTTGCTTAATTAGCACCACAGTATGGCTCATTGTGTGGCCCAGGGAGATCCAGCCCACCTGTCACTTCTGATTTCTTTAGATTAATTAAGTGTGTTTAATTAAGACTGGAACTAAACTTGAGCGAATAATAGTTTTCATTATTCATTCAGGCTAGACTGTGACCTTTTTTGTACATAAACAAGATGGAATTAATGCTGTTGCCATTTTAAACCTTTTTAAAAACCACTGTATTGGGAAACGGCTTGACGTATGCCCTCACGCTATCCAGTTGTATTCATTTTTACTGCACTTCTGTATCAAATGTAGGCAAAGGCCATCTGCAAAGCCCTCAAACTTTATTAGCTGCTCCCACCCTGTACTTTAAACCACAGACTGATGTCAGAACCTTGGCCTGATTCTTTATGATTTGTAACCCCTTTGGGCAAAACACACTACTCCTCCCATGAAATCATCATAAAGTTACTCCCACTTTTTACCTTTTTTCTTCCAGTTTATCTTGTTTTTACTTGCTGCCCTCCAATGTTTTGCTTACTCCCCCTGTTTTCTCACTTAGTCAATCTTTCTCTTTTACTCGCCCTCCCACCCCTCGTCCTCTCTCTCTAGGCCAGAATGCTGTTTTAGTTCCTTCAGGAGGCTGGATGCCAAGGCTGCCACTGATAAGTTCCAGCTGGACCTGGGCTTTCGCATGCTTAACTGTGGCCGTACTGATCTGATAGGCCAGGCTATTGAGCTGCTGGGGCCAGATGGGGTCAACAGCATGGACGATCAGGTACTACAGATATTTCTCACACAGCATCTTCATCATGGATGCTTCATGAAAACGTTTCTGTTCACGTTGTTTGCTTCGATAAATGAACTGTTAGTTGGTAGTTTATATGATGAGTAACATTCATTTTGAATCCTCCTGCTCTCTTAAAAGAAAAAACAGCTCGTTTTATTCCTCTTATCATTGTTGATTTAAGATCGTTGTCATTTTGGCTTTTAATCAACATAATCCATAGTGACAAACTGTTTTCTGCTCTGAGCCCCTGGGTGAAGGTTAAGTGTTGAGTACCGGGTCTCCAGAACCGTGTTGTTCTAATTTCAGCCAGATTTCAGACTGTCCTCTCTCTCCTGCTGTGTGTGCGTGTGTGATGTAGGGCATGACCCCACTGATGTATGCCTGCGCGGCTGGAGATGAGGCTTTGGTCCAGATGCTAATCGACGCTGGAGCCAATCTGGATGTAGCAGTAAGTACTGACCATCTATTTCAGATGCTGGCTGAGTAAAAAGGCTCGCTGCTTTGCAAAGACTGAAACTTAAGCTCTGCGTCCCGCCCACCCAGGTGCCAGTGTGCTCCCCTAAACACCCCTCCGTCCATCCCGACAGTCGCCACTGGGTGGCGCTAACATTTGCAGTACTGCATGGTCACATCTCTGTGGTACAGGTAAGGCCAGTATAAGAAGAAAATTGGTCCTAATTTTAAACTTTCTGTATTTTTATTGTAATAAAGAGCATTATACTGTTTATGTATGTGGTTCCATAACTTTATTTTGTGACTCTGTGTGTGTTTGCAGCTTCTCCTGGACGCTGGTGCAAGTGTGGAGGGAGCAGCTGTGCGCAACGGGCAGGAGAGCTGTGCAGACACACCACTCCAGCTTGCCTCTGCAGCAGGTGTGTGCAAGAGCCCTATTACACTGGAGCACCTTTGCGTGCACTGCCAACAGTCATTTGTCACCCAGTGCATCATAGACACGCCCTCGGCACATACCCACACTGTCTCCTGCACTGTCACTAATCAGTGAGCACTGTGAGTCATGCTGAGCTTTGTGTCAGAATGTCAGTCTGACCTGTCAGCTGACGTGTTCTTGGCAGGATTAGCTGAACTGTTTACTTTGTTGTTTCATGATGGAGATTAACTATTTTTACAAACATGTGACACTTAAACATGAGCCATATATATATATATATACAAATTATGGAAAAAACAACCAAGATGTGTTACAGCAGAATACAAGCAAGTCTGTATATTATAGGAAGCACCAAATTAAAAAAGCTTCTTCAATTTAGCTTCTAAATTTAGTTTATTGTTCACTTTGTGTTGTGAGAAATGTGAGTTTATTTTCATAGATAAACACTAAAACAAGAACATTTATGGTGTGTGATGTGCCAGTAAGCAGTTAGGGTGCAGCGGGTGCAGCAGGGTCATGTGTTCGTGTTAGAGAAGCTGGAAGAGCGACAGGGAAAACACTTAAACCCTCTGTCCTGAGACCTGTTAGCCTCCCTCACTGCCACCCCGGCTCCTGCATGCAGCACTGAAGCTCCTGCCCTGCCATCCACCGCTGGCAGGCCTAAAATAGGCTTATGATGACAGCCCATAGCCAAGCTCTACAATGAATTAACCAATGGGAGCTGACTGAATTGGGTCAGGAACGTGTGTTTTTGGAGTGTGTGCTGTGTTATTGGTGTGTGTGTGTTTGGAGGGTTCGGAGAGGAGGTCCGTGGTCGGTTTAAACTTTTTAAGTGTGTGGCTGACATTCCGTGTTGGGATTTCAGAGAGGCCACACATAGCTGCATGGAAGAACCGCTGCAGAAAATTCTCTCAGCAGCTGCAGCACACACGGCTTCTAACCAGTGATTAGAAAATGAAGCCTCCTCTTTCCTTTCCCTCTGTCAGTCTGTTATGCTCTCTCGATCTCTGACTGTCTTCCTTCTTCACGACTTGCTCTCCCTTTTCTGTCACAAACTCACACTGTCTGTCTCTCCTGCAGGGAATTACGAGATGGTGAGTTTGTTGTTGGCGCGGGGCGCTGACCCCTTGCTGAAGGCTCATGAAGGAAACGTTCTTACATCATCGCTCTACGAGGACATGAACTGCTTTAGTCACGCTGCTGCACACGGCCATAGGTATTGCCCTCACCCCCTACTGATTGCACTTAAACTCATAGACAAAAGTAGAAGTATACCCCCTATGGATGACTGTCTCACGCACATAAAAAAAAATCAATGGGAGCAGATTATGCACACTTGTGTTAATCAGTTTGACACGGCCCTAATCTTTACAGTCCGGAAAAATGACTAAATGTGCTAAGTGTGCAGTCTCACACCTGCAGCTCTAAAGCTGCTTATAAGCTCTCACAAGCAGACGCCCACACACACTCTCTGGCTCTTTTATGGATTGTGTATTGCCACTTTAACTATGACTTAGCGCATTATGAGTCTCAAGCAGCCTGTTTAACCTATAAACACACACAAACACCGGATTGGGGCCAGACTGTGCATATGACTAACAGCTTACTGTTCACAAGGCATTGGGCGAATCCAGTAAATGTATTACCGAAACTCCACATGACCCATTAGGCTACTGCTCAGTGCAGAATTGTTCAATATTATCTTTTTTATTAAGACATCTAGGCCAAGCAATATTTACTTTTTAATAAGCAAGTCTTTCAATGCAAGTTATTACCACTACAGAGTGTTTTTACATGGAGTAGAATTTAATAATGATACACATAAATGAAATGTTGATGTTTTAGTGCAGCGTGGTTTAAACCTTCTGTTCATCTGAAGCGCAATGATGGTATCATAAAAAATGTATTTAATAAAAAATAAAAAACATCTGTTTGATATTTTGTTTCCTGCCAGTACTGAAATGATTATCCGTGTGCATCCCTAATTGTTACAACCCTTTTGTGGTTGTAGGAATGTACTGAGGAAGCTCCTCTCGCAGCCTCAGCTGGTGAAAGAGGATGTGCTCTCTCTGGAAGAGATTTTAGCAGAGGGGGTGGACGGAGAGATGGGGGGATACAGCAGGAACGGAGATATCCCACCCTCTCCCAGTCCTAGCCTGGCCTCGGAGGGAGGACAGCCCCGTCTCTGCAAGGCTCGTATGAAGGCCCTCCAAGAAGCTTCTTTCTACAGTGCAGAGCATGGCTATCTGGATGTGACCATGGAGCTCCGGTCTCTGGGTAAGTCAGCTGTGTGTCTTCAGGGGGTCCACATTTTTGTTGTATTCTAACTCACAACACAAATTAATTGAGCCACAATGGGGACCATCTGGGGGCCCAGAAGACCAGTTTGAGAGCCACTGCTCTGGAGTATGTTATATGTCACTAAAAAAAACCCAGAGTAGTACATGTGAAGTGACACTATTGCCCCCCCTACAGGTGTGCCCTGGAAGCTGCATGTGTGGCTGGAGTCTCTACGCAGCGCACAGTTGCAGTCCAGAGCTGCTGTCATGCTTTCTCTACTCCGAGACTTCACTACAATCAAGGAGGAGGACTACTGTGAGGAGCTGCTCTCTGTTGGCTTGCCCCTAATGTTCAGCATTCTCAAGAGCAGCAAGGTACCAACAGCAAATATAACACTACAGGCTTTACAAACACTACTAATACTACTATTACTACTAATACCACTACTCCTACTACTACTAATACTACTACCACTGTTACTACTACTACTTCTACTATTACTACTACTAATACTACTAATACTATTACTACAACTACTACTACTCCTAGTACTACTAATACTACCACCACTACTACTAATAATAATAATACCACTACTATTACTCCTTCTACCACTACTACTACTAATACTGCTACTACTACTATTCCTACTACTACTACTAATACTACTATGACTACTACTACTACTACTACTACTACTACCACCACTACTACTACTAATACTACTATTACTACTACTATTACTACTACTAATACTACTACCACCACTATTACTACTACTACTACTAATACTACTATTACTACTACTATTACTACTACTACTACTACCACCACTACTACTACCACCACTACTACTACTATTACTACTACTACTAATACTACTATTACTACTACTACTACTATTACTACTACTACTACTACTACTACTACTACTTCTACTACTACTACTGCTACTACTACTACTACTACTACTACTACTACTACCACTACTA
>JBBKCR010000122.1:4435497-4447709 GCA_037577295.1 Ladigesia roloffi | reverse complement strand
TATTAATAATAATAATAATAATAATAATAATAATAATAATAATAATAATAATAATAATAATAATAATAATAATATAAAAATTAGTAGTAGTAGTTGATTATTTTACACAGGGTGTTTGTGGATAGCCAGTCTGGGCAGATATAAGATCACACGTCAGTATATAAACATGAAGCTTAAATGAAAACGTGAGCTCTTACAAACACACGGAGATCTTTAAAATCTAGCCTAAAAGATGCAGTGTTTTTCATAATAATTGAGAGATGAACAAAGGATACTAAAAAATGTGTGTATCTCTGTGTGTGTTTGTTTGTGTGTGTGTGTGTGTGTGTGTGTGCATGTCCAGAATGAGGCTATAATCCAGCAGTTGGGCACTATCTTCAGTCACTGCTATGGACCTGCCCCTATTCCTCGCATTTCAGAGATGAAGACAACTCTCTCAGCACAGCTCGGTAACAGAGATTTCTGCTGCATCAGAGAAAGAGTATATTTGTCCACAAATATTTTTTCCATAACAATATTTTAATCAGCCATTTTTTGTGTTTATGTATAGACCCGCACTTCCTCAATAACCAAGAGATGTCTGATGTGACTTTTCTGGTGGAGGGAAAACCATTCTATGCTCACAGGGTTTTACTGATCACAGCATCTGAGAGGTGAGAGGTGCTTCCTCCTAATGAAACCACATCACACAGTTTTTCACCTTTTTGTATAAATGTGTATGTAGTATGTTAAATATCCCCAAGGTGCAGAATATGTACAAATCTGCAAATTTCTTCATCCAGGTTTAAGTCCCTTCTGGGTGCAAGCAACTCCAGTAACTCTCAGCTCTGCAAGGATATTGAGATCAGTGATGTGAAATACAACATTTTTCAGGTACCAGTAACAACACCTTATTTTCGTTCTGATTATGAGAGGTGTGATGTACAGTTTGGGGCTCATCATTTTCACATATATGTTGGATTCCCAGGTGATGATGTCGTATCTGTACTGCGGGGGAACAGAGTCTCTGAAGCTGGCCGTCCCTGAGTTACTGGAGGTAAGAGGAACAAGGTCGAGGTCGGAGCAGCTCAAATTCTGACCTTGGAATCTGACGAGGCTCTCACTGATAATGAGGAATAAAAACAATTTGATGTTATTTGCTATGTTCATGTTCTTACACTGCATAACTAGACAAGATCAAATACCTTCAGAAGTTTCTGAATGGAGTGTGTGCTGAAATCTCTGATTTGCGTTTGTCCTCTACTAGCTGCTGTCAGTGGCCAGTCTGTTTCAGCTGGTGGGGCTACAGCGGCACTGTGAACTGCTGTGTGCTCAGAACCTCGACTTGGACAATGCAGCCAGTATCTACAACACAGCCAAGGTAACCCACACAGTCCACATCTACACCAATACCAAGCTCATGTCTGTTAATATAAAGCGTAATTAGTCTCAGTTAAATAGACTTGGGGGATCAAAGTGTGTGCAATATTAAATAGAAACAACTGTACCTGTGTTTTGAAAGTAGTTTTTTTTATGTTGCATTACGGGTTGTCAGACCAAATAAATCCTGTCACGTATCATATATATCATTAAAATGTAAATGTCTTGAAGTACACATTGTACATTTGCTTTATATTTCATCCCCATTCCTGTGTCTTATGTTCTTTTCTGGTCATGTGTATTCAAAAGCGAAAGACTTGTAAAGTGTAAAAACAAAAACTGACATAATCAGTTCACCCGCACATATAATCAGATTATTTCACTAATATTTGCTCTAAGGTTTTTTTTAATATATTTTTTGTTATTCTTTGTACTTTTAAGAAAAGCTCCGTTATTTTACCAGTTATAATTACTGCTGCGCATTTTAGATAGTCCACAACACAATCTGTTTTAACAAGACTTTGTTTTCAAAGTTAAATACGGAATGTCGGTAGAAAGCATGCTTACCTGTATTGCAGGATTTTATTGCAGCCGAGATTTATTGCAACCAGCAGGATTCCGTCTGCTTAACTCGTCATTATAAAACATTCACATCATGTGAAGCGAAGATTCAAATGGTACAATAAACAAACAAATACTGGAAAACAAAAAAACCTGAGTTACAGTGATAGCTGTGTATTGTAATGACCTGTATCCGTATAACTTATTTGACCTCGTGTCTGTACTTCAGGCACACGGGGCGGCAGAGCTCAGCGCGTACTGTGAGGGATTCTTCCTCCAGAGTATGGGTGGACTGCTGGAGAGGGAGAACTTCCGGGGTCTGATCTGCGGACCTGCATCGCGCTCCAGCCCAGGCAGAGATGTGCTCCTGGAGGAACTGGAGGCTACACTAACCTGCAGACTCCGCTCTCTCCACATCACCTCCCGCGTCTGAGAGACACTCAGAAGAGCTGGAAGAGTCAAGGTGGAGATGGACAGTGATGGGAAAGCCTATGGGAGTGAATGGAAATGAAGAGAAAGCGGTAGAAGAACGTTGAGCGGGGGAGGACGAAGCGACTGGGCAGGAGAAACTGGCTGTGAAAGTTGGACAATGTGGGCAGAAGTCATGACAACCTATTCATGCATTGGGAGCTTGCAACTATGGACAAAGCAAGACTGTACAAGTGTGTAAAATACATATAGTGAATGCAGTGGCATTCTTGAAGCTAAAGCTGTCAAAATACAGAAAACCTACAATTGTGTCTGTGGAAGAGCCTAACCTCTACACTTTGACAAGAGTCCATTTTGGAAAAAGTCCATCTGATAAGAGTCGTGCTGGACGGAGCGGGCCAATGGACAGTGGAATTTTTATAAGCTAAATTACAACAAAATGTATTGGAGAAAGAAATGGAAATTTTCTATTTAAAAATGAGATTATTTAAGTTCCCTTTTTATTGTGCTCTATGCCAAACAAATAAAATAATATAAAAACAAACATGTATTTATTGAAACTTGAACTTCCCCTTCACTGCTGTTTCAAACAGATACAAGGAAATGACTAGGATGTATACATAGCACCACCTGCTGGCAACGAGATGTACTAACTGCTGAACATACACCAGCATTCAAATTTGCCATCACTTATATTTATATATGTTGTAATTCAGTAACAAAAAATATATAATTAATAAGACATTCGTATTAAGTCAGGAGAAGGGATGCACCAATCCCATTTTTATGTCCAAAATCAATTTTATTCAAACTTAAAGTTCGTACTTCAGCCAAAGTGGCAAGAAGCCAAAGCCAAAGTTGAAAGAAACAACATTATTTGCTCTTTAATTAGTAAAGCTGGCTGTTTATAACTGTAAAATAAAATTGTGTTTAACTGAAGTCATATTTGGAGTGTAACTGCACTAACATCCGATGAAGTGATTCATGAAGAACAAATTGATTTCCTGATGCTACAGCATCATTTGATCACTAAAGCTTTTAACAACAAGCGCCAGTTCAGTACATCATAGTGGTCATACACTTACTCCTCCTGCCCCTAGCTCTAGTGTCCCAAGTTATGACATAATAATGACACCTCTGAATACAAGCATCATATTACTGCTTTTAAATTATTTTTAACATGAGAAGATCCTGTAAACCCAGTCTAGTGAATATAATAGAACCGTGGGCTGAGGGTACAATACTAACAATGCCAATTGAGAACTGCAGTGGGCTGAATCCTTGTATCTCACCCACTGATCCCAGGATAGGCTCCAGGTCCAGGCAAACCTAGTGAGGATTAAATAGTTACAGCATGTAGAAGCAGCGTTTCAATACAGCACCAGGACTTCACATTCAAATATTTGCTGATACCAATCATGGCCAATTAGACTATTTTAGGGATTTATTTAACCATGATATACAGCAATTTTATATACATATATATTTAGTAAATTGATTAATTATCTGCTTGGGTTTTACAAATAGAACCAAAATGAAAGGCACTCTGGATGACCATTTTGAGTTTTCTCGAGTTTTACAGAAACATTATTGTTCAACACCCTGGATCTCTTCCCATTTGACAGCTTCCTTTAAGTGTTTGATCTCTGAAGAAATACACAACGTTGTGCAGGATTATACTGAAGATGTTGCCAAATTTATCTGTATAAAGCTGCACAACATTTTCCATGTTACTTTAAACAGTAATTCCGAACGATGTCAGAGTATAATATAAATGATTTGGAGCAAGCAGAGCCCTAAAACCACTGAGGACCTTACCTTAGCAAACCAATGTTATATCAGAAGAGTGGACGCCAACACACACATTCTCTCTCACACACACAAGGCAGCAGACATTCCTAGTAAGTGAATGAGTTTATTGTTTTGTTTTTTTTCTTTTCTTTTCTTTTTTTCCGTTCTGAAATGGCTCACAGTTATGTTACAAGGGGTTTTACAGCTTCATGGTTTGTTCCTGCTCTGCGTGGCCAAAGTTGAGTCGTCGCGCTCGTCGTACGGAGCCGCGGGGTTCAGTTGTTCTCTACTGTATAAAACAGGATGGTTAACAATAGGTATTGCTTCATTTTTGTTCCGTCAACAACAAGAAAAAAAAAAAAGTCTAACTGTCTGTAAACTAGGGGTCGTGAGACGGACGGAATTTCTTTCCTTGGAGAGGTACATGGTACAGACAAGAGGAAGCATTTCAAAACTCAGTGCACTAAAGGACAGGGAACTAGAGAAAGACAGAAAAATATCGTCAAGAAGAACAGAGAAAAAAGAGGGGCAGAAGGTCGCGCCCCCTCTCGAGAAACACAGCGGACGTAGTAGGGAGTAGAAAGAGGGGTTTAACGATTACACTACCGCCATGCAAAGGAAAGCCAATGTCTGGCATGCACACAGCAATAATACAAGTTAAAAGCAAAGAGCAGGAACCTCCCACCCACTTCACACCTGAAGAAGGTGAGATTAGTCTATTTACAAGAGAAATTATTCAAGAGGAGCTTTTTTTTGTCTCAGTCCATTGCACACAATGAAACCGACAAGTACCAAGAAGAAGCTCATCCCCCCCTCCCCCTCCCCCAGAGAGGCTAGACTACATTCTTAAATTACTGTTAAATTACCATTTTAAACATATACTACATTGTTTTCTCATCCAAAGCTAGGAAAGAAAAGAAATATCATCAATGTCCACATAATTCTCTGAACTCAAGTCCTTTTTTTTTTTTCTTGTCGCCCCAGGACATATAAGCACTCAAGGATGTAAATAAATAACATTCAATGAATCTAACATCTTCCTCTCATATACATAATCGGATGATAATAAATTAGGGTACAGATAAAGAAGTCGATCAGATATGAATCAATAAGGAGGGAAAAAAAAATAATACAAAAATGTCCACGTGTGTATGAAACATTTCCATCTTCCGTATTCTACTGCTGGTGAGGGTAGGTGAGATGTGAACCATAGAACAGCTGGAAGGATGGTGGGATTTGGCTATTCTTGAGATAAGGTCAAATGAATCAAACATATTCAGAAATGAACAAGAAAATACAGGGGAGATGTCATATGTGGCGGCACAAGATTTCAATCGGTGTCTACAACAGAACTAAACATTGGTTTTACATCTAGACATTTTCGTTATACATAAGAAGTGTATTGATCTGTACAACAGAACAAATCATTCATTAGTATAATCTCATTGACGTCTACATCATTCCTCTTATGGCCCCTCGCCCCACCGCACCCCACCCACCCCACCCATACTGGAATACACATTTTCAGCAGTGCTTTCGAGTGACCGAACCCAGCTCATTGAAAAGAAAGTTGAAAATGACACAATACAATCTGTGAAGAGTTTCCATCCCCTTGGGACAATCTGTAAGGTCATTTCTCCCAATTTCCTTTTTGAATAAATCCCAGAGTTATTCATGTCCATTGATGCATCCATTTGTGTGTATTTGTGTGTATGTTGTAGCAGGCTGAAGGCTTATCACAAAAGAGTTCCTCCAAGGTGTGTGCATGTTTAAGTGTATGTGTATGTATGTGTGTGTGTGTGTGTGTGTGTGTGTGTGTGTATTATTGAGGCAAGGAAAGGGTAGAGCATGGGAGAGAAGGGAATGTGGGTATTTTTTCCATGGAGGCTTTCGGAGCAGGAAAGATGAGGAAGGATGAAGCGTCCTCTGGAATTGGTTCGCAGCGAACAGCGCCCTCTGCCAACGAGTGTGGGTCAGTGGGAGCGCAGGCGAACAGGTGAGCGGGGTGTTAATAGCTTTTCTGGATAATTCCTGGTAGTAAAAACAAGTCAGCACACAGGTGAGGAAGGAAAGGGACACATGTGAAGAAGAAAAACAAAAAAACGATGGCTGGGAGCAAGGCTAGGGAAATGGAAAGAGCAGGATGGGGGAGGGGGGGTATGAATGTGCTATAACCTGTTAAACTCCTCTTGTGTTTGTGTTTGTACAGTTATCCCATCACACAAAAGTCTATTGCACAAGGTCATTTACGTCTCGGCTGACAGTGTGTACATCAGTGAGCGCTTGTTTTATTTCTACAATGGAAAATCTTCTCTAGGGCTGCTCCTGTGTTCCAACAGAGGCCACCATCCTGGGACTGTCCCTGGCATTGCCCGCTGGGCACTTAGAGTCACTAGGGTCGGGCTCATGCCGCCTGTGGGGCGGGTGTCTGTTGGCCATGCCAGGTGGGTGGGGCACCTGGCCATTCTTCTCGTCTGAAAAAAGTTGTTTAATTACGTCAAAGAAGTTACTCAATGGGCTGCCTAGGTACACAGACGGGAAGAAAAAAGGAAAAGAGGGAGAGAGAGAGAAAGGAAGAGAGAGAAACAAACAAATGAATAATGGGGTTCACGCAAGGAGAAGTGGCCACAGTGAGCGAGCGGGAAAGAGGAGGGCAGAGAGAGAGAGAGACAGAGAAAGATGCAATACGGAGAGAATGACAATAAGAGCACTCAGAGGCACTTCTGCAACCAATTGATGTTTTTTGTCTGAGACACTAACATTATACGCATGGAAAAGTGGAGCTCAGAGTTGAATGTCATGCTTAACCAATCAGAGCTCATAAACACATCAGGCCTGCGCTGCTCTATACAGAAACAAACTGAAATCAGGTGCCCTCTGGGGACGAAAGAGCAAAGCACATTAATGTAGAATATTACAGGAGCAGTCTAGACCTTTAGATCATCTCTGTGTGCTGAATCTGCAGAATATATGTTCATTACTATAGACTATCAGTTCAGTGTGTCAGGAGTCAGTCAGGTGCGCTGAACCTGAACTGTCCAGGACGGTACGTCTTCAGGACCAGGACTGGGAGCCTTTATTCACTTATTCAGTTACATTTGCTGATTTTAACATACTAAAGAGAAAATGATCACATTTGTTACTTTATTTCTTTTCTAATATGTTAGGTTTAGTAAATACCTGGGCCTTAGCATCACTTGCAGAAACATGTTCAGAAGATGCTATATTAGTTCCCAAGGGAGGATGTGGGCTTATTAAAAAAATCCAAACATTTCATTAAATCCAAAGTCGTTTGACAGACAGTTTTCAAACTTTTGCATACACAATGTATGGGTGTGGCAGAAGGCTTCATGTCTCCTCAGTTTGTTTCTCTCTCTCAACATGTTAAAATGCTTTTATCCAAGAGTTCCTCCACTCCTATGGAGTCTTGGAGGGAATATGAAGTTGTCCAGGCCAGAAACCAGCAGCCTGAGCCTGAGGCAATTTAAACCTGAAGAAGAAACGCTCCAGCTGTGTACCGTCAGTGTTAGGATAACAATCTCTTTAGCAAACACACACACACACACCAGGTGGTCCTGATTTTGTAGCCATTAGGAAGCAGTGAGATAAATCCTGTGTGCATCAATCTAGGAGAGAGAATGAGCGAGAGAGAGAGAGAGAGAGAGAGATGCACGTTCTCTAATGAACGCCACTTATTATTACATATTATTAGCCTGCTTTGCTGAACCGCCAACACAATACAAAACCTCCATCTACTTACTGAAAATCGAGTTGAGCAGCATAAATTTGGTTTACTGCTTGAACATCAGTTCATATCAGGTTATATAATTACAAATAACTTTTACACATTTATTATTAAGGAGCCATTGCCTTTACATGCTACATATTACACCTGCATGCACTTACATTACAAAGTATGTGCATTACAATAACGTGTAGACCTTTGTGGACATGCACACAGTGCTGCTAAAACCTTACACCAGTGGGTTTACACGTGAACGTGTCAGTGTTTGGTTTGTGAACATTTGGAAGACTTGTGCTTTAACCTACAGAGTGATTTTAAAGTGAGGTTTAAAGGGAAGGTGAAAGGGATTTAAAGGAAAATTCCAGAAGGTTGTTCTCTTGGTTTTTTTGAGAAATGGCTTCTAAAGTAAGATCACACAACACTGGTACATCCCAAAGACCTCTGCAGGGCATATAAAAAACCTTTTAGAAATTCTAGAGCAGCAATTCAAAATCACCAGCTGTGCTTAGTGATGTCTGAGAGTTAGTAACACAGAGCATGTGTAAACGTACAGCTCTGCTGGGGCACGCGCTTTTGAACACTGTAAATATTCATCGGTTTATGCTCTTATAGAAATATTCATTAGAAGTGCCCTGCATACATTTACATCAACCAGCTACTTCATTAAGCTCACTTACCTTGTATCAGACTTCACTGTCCACTTTACTAGATGCACTTACTACTTAGGTGCCATTTGTAGTTTACAAGTTCAAGACCACTATTGTTTGACACAGTTAATTGTGTTACTCCTGAGCTGATCATAGATACAAATTATTTGTACCAAAAAAGTGGCTAGTCAGTTTGTGTGTGTGTGTGTGTGTGTGTATAAACATAAGTAAAGTCCTGTTCTCTGAACTGCTGAAGACAGCAGTTATCAAGCAATTCCTTTTAAATTTCCTTTAAAAATATCCAAAAAAGATCATGGTTCAAACAATTGTCTTACAACATGAGGATCTTAAGCTGTTTGCTTCTAAGTAAAAAAACACAGCATGCAGTTCTATGCCCTGTTGGAGTCCATAGGAGGGACATTTTTGCTGCATAACCCACTTTAGAAGCCGACTAAATGTGTTTAAAGACATGCAGAGAATTATGGAACTTCCTCATTAAACAGCATGGTGAGAATGGGGAGAAGTTCCCACAGAGGTCTTACCACATTTCGACTTTGAGATTTTGCCCGTTTTTCCAGCGCACTGCGAGTTCTCTGGATTTATAAGAGGGAGAGGGAGAATGGGTGAGCGAGTAGGTTGGAAACCTATTTTTCATTAGAGGTACTTTCTTCAAATAATCTTACTTCAGTTGATCCGTTTCACTTTTTCAATGCACTCTCATCATTTAATTTACTCAACAATCTGATAAGCAATAGACTTTGTGCATTTTAACTCTGGAAATCATTTGGAAATGTGACTTGAATGTGACTGATGCACACAGACACACAAACACAAAAACACACACAACCAAATACACACAAACACACATATGCATGTGCCAGCACACACACTTAGTATCTGGACAGTCATTTGGATGTGTGTGTCATACAGAAACCTAGTCTAACAGAAAGCTGGTTCCAGTGGCAGAGCAGCCTGAGCTCACATCCATACAAACTTGTGTTGGAATCACACTCTGAGTTGCTCCGTACTGAGTGAAAAGGCAGGAGGCAGTGGCAGTGATGGGCATGTGAGCAAGTGAGTCTGACAGAAAGCAAGAAAGACAGAGAAAGGAACGTGTAGAGAGGAAAATAGACTAAAGTAGGAAAGAGAAAGCAGGAGAAATGCAGAGGGTGGAGAGAGGGAGAGAGAGAGGAAGGGAGTGAGGATAATGGTATAAACTGCAGCAGGTCTGAAAAACTGAGTGAGAGGAGATGAGATACACTCCAGCCTGGTGCTTCCTCCTCCCTGAAATCCCAGCAGACCACCAGAGTCACATTATTCCCCCACAAAACAGCAGAACCTCATTTTACTCATTTGATTTGATTAGGAATATTCAGCCCTGAGCCAAAGGTGTTAAAGCAGCAGCTGCAATTCCAGCTGTGGGACCTTATGTTTTGCAGATCTCTGAGTTTTTCTTTCTTATACACACCTAACAAGTGTCTGAGGGGCTTGTTAAATTCTCAATTCCTTGAGTCATTTTTGCTAAATGAGCTAGGACAGTGGCAGATTTTAGGCCAATTAAAATTAACTGCATTTTGTGGATCACACACAATAAAATGTATATAAAAACTTAAAGGGCACACATATCATGAGCAAAGATGTTGTTTTAAATAAAATTTTGTAGTATGTGAACAGTGTTTCATAGCATAACATTCACTGCCCAATCCATACATTTTATGAATGTCATATATATATATATATCTTGGACAAGGCCACGCTTCCAAATTATTTACAAAGTTTGGAGAAGCTCCATAAATCTGTGGGCGTGTGGAAGAACTTCACTGGGTCAGGACTCCATCCAACACCTTTGGGATGGAAACTGAGATTATGAGCCAGGCTTTCTCTTTCAAAATCAATGTCTGAATTCATAAACGCTCAACAGAATGAGTGGCCACAAATTCCCACAACACTAAAATCTTGTGGAAAGCCGTCTGAGAAGAGTGGAAGCTGTTATAGCTGCAAAGGGGGACCAACTCCACATTAAAGTTCTTGTATTTAATTGCAAGTGTCATTAAAGTCCCTAATAGTGTAATGGTCAGGTGTCCCGATACTTTTGTCCATATAATACAGACAAAGATATTAAAAAGAATAAATAACTGAACTGCTGACATTTGAAGTGTAAGTGCTCAGTTCTGCTGTAGGGCCTGTTCTGGCTCAGTAGGGGGCGCTGTTACCAAGGAGGTGAGGAGCATGCAGGCTTTCAGCAGGCGGTGTGAGAATCAGAAGGAAAGACATGCATAGAAGAGGGACAAAGGCACTTCTCCTTCTTTTTCTCTTTCTTTTCATCTTTTCCATCTCAATCTTCTTCACAGAGGAGAACTGAAGGCAGCTCTTTGGGACCATTTTTAAGAATATCTTCTTTTTTCTATAAACTCATCAAATAAGGCAAAGCTTCACTCTTACTGCCATTATATTAACCTTCACTGATGATAATGGGAATAAAAAGCTCAAAAGAATGATTATCAGATCATAACACTTAGCAGTGGGTCTGTGTAAGCACCCATATAGTACTGTAGTCTGGCTCCATGTATACATGCAGAGTCTGATCAATGCATGTTGGGGTGTGGGGGTAATTGATGATGGGGGAGGGTGGGGCACTGGGTTGGTAGGAGGCCGTTGGGAGAGTGGAGGGGGAGTCGCCCCCTCTCTCAGCGTGGCGTTGGGGGTTTGGGCGTGGATCTGTGGTGTGCAGTGGAGTGCTATGGAGTGGTGTGTAGTAGGGGAAGAAGGTACATGCACGCAGAGGATGGGGGGAGGGGTGCGTGAGAGAAGAGGTTTTTACTCACCAGCCAGCTGCTGGACCCCTGGTTGGTCATGTGTGCTTAACAACTGAGTCTGGATCGTCTCCACCACTCGCTTAAAGCGCCGGCTTGGACCTGCCATCACATCAGAATTAAGCCCATTATACCGCAGGCTTATTACATTATTAATCTTTACACTAAATATTTGTCTAGTGAATGACTTGTAGCTCAGAGAACTGCAGCAAGGCTGTAAAATATCCTCATCTCCCATTCCTGCCTGTCTAAAACAGGAAGCTGAATACACAGTTAACGCTGCTGCTGCAGAGTCTCCATACAGCACTATTAGATATAGTAGCTAAAATGAAAAACAATAATAATCCATTAGCTTATAAAATAACACTTGAGAATGGTCTGACTAATGGTGCCTGCTTTGTTTTTCCTCTACATGTAATTGCCCGCAAGAGTGCGACAGAAACTTGATGTCATTTGCAGCGGCGATAATTAGAGTGTGGAGCTTCTATTAGCGCAATGTCTGTCTGAGCGGGAAGCCTTTTAAACAGCACCTATCACATCCCTCTCTCTCACTCTCGCTCTCTGACTCTCACCCTCTTATTCTCCCTCACTCACTCACCCTCACTCTCCCTCACTCACTCTCTCTCACTTACTCTCTCTCACTTACTCTCTCTCACTTACTCTCTCTCATTTACTCTCTTGCTGTCTCTCCCTTGCTCTCACTTATTCACGCTCACACACTCTCATACTCTTGCTCTCATACTCTCTTGCTCTCACTCTCATGCTCTCACTCTCATGCTCTCACTCTCATGCTCTCTCTCTCACGCTCTCTCTCTCACGCTCTCTCTCTCACGCTCTCTCTCTCACGCTCTCTCTCTCACGCTCTCT
>JBBKCR010000122.1:4397492-4410152 GCA_037577295.1 Ladigesia roloffi | reverse complement strand
ATAAATCTAACAAAATAAACTAAACCCAGAAAATAAATATAATCTGAAAAATAAAGATTTGCTGAAAGAAGAAGAATTCCTAAAAACAGAAAAATGATCTATTTTAGGCAACACATTTTATACTTCCCCATTACCATAATTTTACTGCTAATTGTTTTTTTGTTTTGCTTATTTCGTTAATAGTTGAATATCTTTAATATTAGTAACCTGTTTGCAGAATTTTTGTTTATTATAATCACAACCAATGTTTAAAGCAAAGTATTTTTCCATTAAAATTGATTTAAGTTGCACTAGATATCTAGATATTTTTACTTCTTTTTCAGAATCTAACAAAGTAAATTTTCATGGTCCCATTGGATGATTATTTGGCTTGATATACGTATTTATATCTCATTATCCATGATTTCTCTAGTTTATGTAGGATTAAATTTTTTTGCTGCAATGTAAGCACATGCATATGACACCAGTGGGCCTGTATCCAATAATTATGTAAATAAAAGTAGGTATATCATGCTTTAATATATGAGGAAGCTTAGGCTAAATTGTTAACATTACGCCAACCTAACAGCTGCATCTGCCCACTTTACATTTCAGAGGTTTGGTTATTTCAGTCTAGTTGTCAGGCAGAAAGTGATAATATACACCACTGTAATTATCTTTTATAATGGACTGCCATCAGCACCAGCAGTGGCGTCAGGGTGGCTGTGTAGGACAAAATCACAGGTGGACAGAACCTTGAATTTCACTCGTGGGGGCTCCATCAAATAAAGTAGCATTCAAAAGTACAAGGCGTCTACTGAGCGCGGACCTCAGAACGGGGAAAATAACTGAAACTGATATACATAAAAACCAAAATAAATAGTAATACAAATAAATAATGTCTCTCCTGTCAAAAGAAGCACATTAACAAGCTTTACTGCATATTTATTAATGTACATTTCATTCCTTTAAGTCACTGCTTGGTTGTTGTTATTATTTGTATAAGCTGTGTTGATTCTTCCAGTTGATATGTGGTTGTGAAGTATTCTGATGCAGATTTTAATATACATTTAAGAAAAGGATAAGCGCTCCCTATTGGGCCCAATTATAAACCATTCAGCATTAACACTGTACCTATAACAATCTGAGCAGCTTGGAAAACAGGTGAATCCCAAACCACCAGTGTTTTGGTGAAGAAATACAAAGAGAATATGCTAACCGTTAGCCGTTTGCTAGCTTCCACCTCTATCATCCCTCGTAGAAGGTTCTGGCAGTCTGGTGGAATAAAGTGTGGCATGTGAAATACTCCCAGCTTCACTTTTTCTAACAAGTTCCGTAAATTATCGTCATCAAACGGCAAGGCTCCCTGGGGAAAGAGCACAAATGAGAAACAGAGAGATGTGAGATTTAGGCCAGTGCGGAGTATTTAGAGATCAATTAGTGCGCTGGATGAGAAGCTCACTGAATAAGAAAATTGTTAAAAAAGTGCCAAAAAAATAGTAAAAAAGTAAAAATACAGAGAAGAAGCAACTTTTGTTTTACAATTAGCTTCGCCTGGCACCTCTCTTGTTAACTGAGTAGTTCATCAGTGGTGCTGACAGCCTACAGACGTGTGTGTTTGATGAATAGCTGCTCCGTGGGTAAGCCAGGCTCTTATAACTGATGATCAGAAGACAGCCTAACTACAGGGGAGAGAAGCCGTCAAACAGAATCAAACAAATAGTGTTTTAAGCAACTGAGCTAAGGGCTAGGCTATGTTCTCACCTCCTCACATACCATTTCTTTAAAAGTTCTGCTCTGACACAAACAGGGAAATTTGTTTCAAGAACAAAGTTATGGCAGAGACCAAGGGATATAGAAATAATGGCAATGGGAAAATGATAAAATCAAATGAAAATACCAAACAGATAAGCTGAAGAGAGGACTTGTTTGATTCTGTTTGATGGTTCATTCCTTTTTATTGACCAGATATAGGCACCCCTGGTAAACATCGGCATTATTTATTGTTTATTCTTTGACCTTTCATTATATATACTATCAGCAATCTATTAAACACAATGACTGAAGAAACTGAATCTTACCCTGAAATAAATATTTCAAAACAACAACAAAAGTTCAGTGAAACCTGAGAAAACTTATTTGAGCTTAGTCCTCCATCCAGATCCCCTCCAGATTCAGACTCTAATATCTACAGTTGTGGATCCTATTTCCCAGCTGGTCCCTGAGGTTTTCTGTGTGGTTTATGTCAGGGATTGGGATGAAATTGCAAAACCTTGAGTTTATGTTCAGTGAACCATTACTGAGTTGATATTTGAAGCAATGCCCCAATAGAAGCAATACCCCACTAACCCTGGCCCAGTTAAAAAGTTTTGAAAATATCTCCTGGTACTTGATGGAGTTCATGATATCAAGTCTCCGAACATGCGGTCCAGGCCTTCTGTAACAAAAACTGCTGACATTATAACAGATCCACCACCATACTTCACAGTGGCATGTGTTAGTTTTCTGTCCCTCACTAAAAGTTCCAGTAATGTCTGGCAAGCTAGGCAATCAAGTTTGTTGTTGACTGCAGACACTTTCTTCTGGCAACCCACCCACAAAACTGACACTAGTTTGGGAGATCTTTTGACCTCAAGACCTAATAAATGCCTGCAGATCTGCAATTGTCATCCTCGAAGATTCAAACATCGTTCTCAGTGCACATTCATCCTTTTTCTGACATATCTAATATCTCCAGCTTCTTTAAAGGTTTTACCCTGCGAACATTTCAAGTGTTAAATTATCCCTTTTGTGACCAAAATTTAAAACAATTCTGGCATACATACAATTCAGAAAAACATACTTGTTTCATGGTAAGGTTCAACTTTATGTTCTCATTCAATACATTTATTTCAATTCATAGTAAAATGGGTTTTGCAGGCTGCTTAGCTAATGATTACCTGTGGAGATAATAATTACAGAAGGCACTTTAGAGGCAAATCTAAAAAAGGAGAGAAGAAAGGAGAAGAGAAGCGAGAAGAAGAGAAAAGAGGAGGAGAAAGGAGAAGAGAAGAAATGTGAAGAGAGGAGAGGAGAAAAAAGGAGAGGGGAAGTGAGGAGATGGGAGGAGAAAAAAATAAAAAAGAGGAAAAAGAGAAGAGAGGAGAAGCAAAGAGAAGAGATGAGAAGAGAAGAAAGGAGAAAAACGATAAGAGATGAGAAGAGAAAAGAGGAGAAAAACGATAAGAGAGAAGATGAGGAGCGATTAGAAAAAAAAGAGAGGAGAGAAGTAGAGAAAATGAGAAGAGGAGAGAAGGGATGAGACGAGACAAGATGAGATAAGGTGAGTAGAGAGGAGAAAAGAAGAGAGGTAAGCTGAGGTGAGTCGAGGGGAGAGGAGAGGAGAGGAGAGGAGAGGAGAGGAGAGGAGAAGAGACGAGAGGATAGGAGAAGAGATAAATATGATCCACTATAAAACTAGAGAGGATGTATTTACCCTTGTACTGACAGTTTGGTGGCTTATGAAATATGAACACAATAATTAATTTAGAATGCTTTCAACCCTGACCACAAGGTCTGTTTGTCCTGGAGCAGCTACTATTGCTGATAGTAGTTTTCAAGAACTAAAAAGCATTCGTATTTTTTCCCCAAAACCAATAACATTCATCAGCAATAACAAAAACAAAAAACTGCACTTTACAAAGTGAAAAGTGAGAGAAGCAATAGCAGCAATTGACAGTGTGCTGATACAAAGCTTTTTAAGGGAACTAGCCAGGACTCACCACCAATAGAGCAAAGAGAATGACCCCACAGCTCCATACGTCTGCTTTCCTCCCATCATATTTCTCCCCCTGAGACAAAAAGAGAAAGAGAGAAAAAACAGAGGTTAGACACAACCAATTGAAAAGTCATATAAGTAACATCATTAGTGGGCTCTGTCATCACACACTCACCCGGATGACCTCAGGACAGGCGTAGTGAGGTGACCTGCGGACAAAGAGAGGAGAACATGAGTCACTTCTAGTTATCGGTCTCTCATGGGCGGGGGCCTTGAAATAATTCCACTCCTGTAAAAAGACAGATTCTCCTAAAATGGCTGGTGGAGGAAAGAGTTTACAGATGATCCGGCCACTAAAGGTGAGACATACAAATGTCCCGGTAATTCCTTTATTATGTGTTGCCATGCTCCCTGATCATTTATCTGTCTTGAATAATCCTCCTCTACCGTGTGTTGTTGCTGCACTGATCAGATCCCTTAAACTGTGTGTGAAGAAGGGGCTTTCGTTAGACACAAGGCTGTCAGGCGCGTTCAGGAGGAATAACGGCAACACGGCTGGCAAGCTGTCAAGGTTCACTATAACAAACGCTCGAGCTGAAACCTGCAACAACTTCACATGCCTTCATAAGCAAGAGGCTATGCTAATATCGACATACTGTTCGCGAGTGATGTTCCTCATTATACAAAGACATTCAACACTGCGCGTACTTAGGAAGAAATAAAAAGCCACAGAAAAAAACCTCCAGTTCAAACTAGACGAGCAGTAGAGAGGCTGATGTCCAAAAGAGAAAATGTGTGATCACGAAGCCGGCGGACTCATTGCACTCAGATCGGAAACAGCTCCTACTTCACTTCTAATGACTAGAGACACAGAGACACCGCAATGCATATTAAGTTAGGGAAGCGTACTTAATTTGTAATTTTCCAACACTGAAATCGAAGTCTCTCTGTGTTCCTCTTACTCTTGCCGTTGTGAAACTAAAACACATTGCCTTTGACATGCCCCGACTGAAATGATCCCTATCGGGCAACACCGCATAAGAGCTTTGATTAACGCCACTTTTGTAGGATGCAAGAAACCGCAGGCAGCATTGCTCAGCTCTTTCCTCTCAAACAAGCAACTCTGGGATATTAAATATGAGACAGGGATATCACTGGAACAAAACTTTCTGCTGGGTTTCTGGCGGATATGAGAGGGAATGTGAGATAAATACAGAGCCATTAAAACAATGAATGGGCTTTTTGAGGGAACCCCCACGGGGACGAGTGTCAGTGCATTAATCCTCTCCGAGCTATTCGCTAGAGCTCATTTCCTCTTTCATTTACGCAGCAGCCATCAACAACGACAATATCAACAACAACAAGAGACCGACGTTAGGAAGCCCGTTTAAAGGGCCATGAAAGACTAAAAGCAGTGGTTGGGCTTTTGATTGACGTGCCACTACTAAAGTTTGGGTGTGTGCAGTTTTGTGTGTCTGTGTGAGAACAGAATCAGTCGTATCGACTAAAGAGGTGCCGTAGCTTTGCTGTCAAAACACATCACCGCGTACTGCTGAGTGAGTGAAAAGCAGACACCTCTATGTTTGAGTGGAAAGGAGAGGCCTCAGTTGCAGAGGGAGAAGCAAATTCCCTCGCTGTACCCTAAGGAGTCATTAGCTACTTTTTGTCAATCAATCTCAAGGGCAGATAGAACAGCAAACCTCCGTCCTCGCACACACACCTGTAGTGCAGATGTCAGAGATGAATGTGCTTAATTAACGACTGTCATCTCCGTGCTGGAAGAGATGTCATTCTGTTTGGAGTCTATCAAGAAGCCCCTGCAGAGCTTCATTAGTCATCATGCAATGACATGATGATTACCTCACACACATCAAAAGGTGAGTCAAAAACAGAATGGTCCTTGGTGACCAATTTAAGATAACCAATAATAAGACTCCATTTACAGCCTTCTATAAATCAGCATGCAGAGAGCACACCATAATCAGTGTTTACATGATGCCATGACGTCATTGTCATTAATGCTAGCACCTCCCTGTTGACGTGATGAGGGCTTGTCATTGCGGTTAGCATCCCGGTGGTGATGTGAGGAGGTTTAGTGTTTGTATCTCTGTGTTGATGTCATGGGGGTTTGTCATTAGCATTATTGTTGAAGACTCGGAGTTTGTCATTAGCGCGAGTGTCTCGCCTCTTGATGACAGGAGAGTTTGTCATTTTTGTTAGCATTTCTGTGATGGTATTTCATATGCAAATACACAAATGGCCTTTGCGCATCACATTATTTATGTTGCTTTTCTGTAAATAGACACCATGAGGATATGTTCTCAGCACTAGTATCTTCAGTGTCAGAATCAGAATCGTTTGTATTGGCCAAGTATGTGAGCGAACACATACGATTAATTTGGTTCCGGTCGATGGAGTCTCTCAAGCACAGCAGTATAAAACACTACAATATATAAAAGACACAATTAACAATATACTGAGCAATATAATAAACAATAATATGCAAACAACAGTATGAATATATACTATGGATTTGTATTTAAAAATCATCAATACAATATAATAAAGAATCTAAATCGTATATACAGAAAATACAGGGTCCTTTATGTGCAGTTGCAGTCTTGAAGTGTGAAGCCGTGCGACAGGGAAAAGAAACTGTTCTTGTGTCTGATGGTCTTGGTCTGCTGGCTCTATACTGTCTGTCAGAGGGCAGCAGATCAAAAAGTCTGTGTCCAGGCTGTGAGGGGTCTGTGATGATGTTCCTGGTTCTTTAGCAGTACAGTTCCTAGATGGAGGGCAGGAGGACACCAATGATCTTTTCTGCTACCTGTACCCTCTGCTGCAGTCTGTTCCTGTCCTGTTTAGTTGTTCCATACTAGACTAGATGGAGGCTCCTCCAGGACATACTCATACCCAGGACATACTCATACCCAGGACATACTCAGTGACAGCAGTGCAGAACTGGATCAGTGTAGAACTGGATCAGTGTAGAACTGGAAGACTGTACTTCCCCAGTTATCTCAGGAAGCACATCCTCTGCTGAGACCTTTTGAGGATGGAGAAGATGTTGGGGTCCCACTCACGGTGCAAACTAGGGGGGAGCAGGGGGAGCTATAACTCCTCTAGTAGGGACATGAGCCCCCCTGGAAACAAAATTTGTGAAATTTTGAAGGAGCTCACTGCTCCCACTTCAGTTCCTGGGAGATGGTGGTGCCCAGGGACTTGAAGTTCTCCACAGTAGACACTGGGTTGTCTGATATGGAGCAAAGATGAAGTATGTCTCCTGAAGTACACCATCATCTCGACAGTCAGGAGCTTGTTCAGGTCCAGGTTTTGCTGAGTGAACCAGCCAGTTGAATTCCTGCCGATATGCAGACACATCACCATCCTGAATGAGGCCAATAACGGTGGTGTCGTCTGTAAAGTTGGTGCTGTGTGTGCAGAAGGTGAATGTGTTGTATGTGCACCTGGGGGACAGAGCAATAGGCATCTTTTAAAGTGGTGTAACAGTGGTCCAGTGTGATACTGTCCCTACTGGGGCAGTTAATATGCTGTCTGTATTTTGGAAGATCGTGGTTTAGATTCGCTCTGTTCAAATCGCAAAGGACGATAAGAAAGGAATCAGGGAATTTTATTTCCAGGGAGGGGAAAGAAGTTGATGCGTTGTCACGTTGGCCTGAGCAGGGATGTAAACTGAGACCAGGTGAAGAAAATACTCCCTCAGTGAATCAAAGGGTATGCAGTTGATGAAAAAAACTTCCAAGTTTGAGCTACAGAATTTCTGTAACACTGTGACATCAGTACACCAACATTCGTTAAAGTAGACACAGTCCGCGCGGTGAAGCTGGAAGCCCAGCAGATTTTAGGAAGTGTCTGGGTTTCCTTCACTAAGCCATTTTTCAGAGAAGCAAAGGGAACTTTTCAGTGAAGCAAATCTTTGCCTTCATGTCATGACCAAGGACTTGTTATAGTCATTAGCACTAGCGTGCACTAGCGTCTCCCTTCCGGTGTCAGGATTTGTCATTAGCACCAGTATCATACTCAAGGAAGCGTGAGTCAGATAACATGTATTAGTTATATCAGCCTTACTCTCTTTAGCTTTAATTAGTCGGTATCATGTCAACACAGTCCCTATCTCTGTAATGAGTTTTTAAAAATGTAAAAAATATTATAATTTAAAATAATAAAAAGGGAATGGTCCTGTAAGGCAAGGGCAGGATTTTATATTTGATGGCGCAAATACCGATTCATTCTGATCTCCACTGCAGAGTCATGGGACCAGGGGCTGCGATGTGACACACATGCCCTGTGTATCCCTGCATTATGAAGATATGGGGCAGCATATTACGACTGGATGACTCCAGTGGAGCAAGCAGAAATCAAAGGTTGGGATAAAAGGTATGCTGGGTCAGAGCTGAACTCAGGAAACCTTTGAACCTCTAGAATATTTCAAAAGGTAAAGGCTACAGAATGCCTGAGGCGTACAGTGTCCCTGTGTATCTTAATTCTTTATGCTTGTGTGGTCTATGTATCGACAAAGACGTGCACAGCAACAGTGATCTCGCCTTCATTCCATGATCTGAAAACAACAGAGAAAGTCTCCAAAGATCTTCACAGTGAAGTGCACACTAATGAGTGTTTATATCCATGCTTTTGCTGCTGGTAAACAGACCCGGTGTCCACCACCCTCTTCCACTCTTCTTACAGTTAAGTATCCAACTAAGAAAATATCTCAAATGCTTCATAGGAGAAGACATTCCTTCATTTTATATCTGTTAATGAAACGTTTTGTTTGCATTTCTAACATTCTACTGGTGATTAGTCATGAAATGAGTATACGCTGTAACTCAAAGTTTCCTGGGTAAAACATACATGAATAAAAAAGAAATTTGATTTTATTACAGCTTTTATTACAGCAAATACTCCGCTTCCAACCCCCACCCCGTAAGATGCTGGTGTTCAGGAGTAGATACTGAGATACTGAGCCCGGTCTCACGAGTTTTCTTGCAGCCATCACGACATTTTTTTTTATCAAAATACATGGGCTTTTTTACATGCTAGCACAATGCTTCTCTTTTTCATGCTAGGGCAACACTTCACTACCTGAACAGTAGGAGGGAAATATAGGAGGAGTTGATTACTTACCTTTACCTAACCCTAAACCTAGCCTTAACCTTAACCTAACCGTAGTCACCAGTCAGCGCATATATATATAACTTACCATAAACCTAACCCGAACCCTAACCTTAACCTAACCGTAAGAGTCCCAAGTTAGCGCAGATACTGAGTATTGTTGATCCATGACCAGATATTCTTCAGTAAAACTCTTCAAAACTGAATGGGATGAGAGGAAGAGAGAGAGCTGGTGTGTGCAGTTGTCTCTTCCTCCTCATACACTGCTGACCTCATTAGAGTAAACCTTTGGGAGGAGGAGAGGCCATACTGTGTTCATAACAGCTAATTTCATTTAAAGGTGCACTTCCACTCCTGAGCCAGCAATTCCTTCACCCAGCAATGGCCCTCAGCTCACAGCAAGTAATGAGAGAGGCGGCTCACTTTCTGTCAGTTTAAGAGCCTGAAAATGAGAGCGTGTGTCAGAGAAAAAGTAAGGAGAAAGAGACAGTGCAATGATATGCAGTCTATAATAAAGCACACTTGCTTCTACCATATCTGCTATTAACAAGTAACTTTTGACAGTTTCAGTAATTAACTAATTATTGTTTAGTGTATATCTTATTGTGAATGTCAGTTTAGGAGCATGAGCACTGAGGTGTGTGACTGTGTGTGAGAAGGAGAGCCAGAAGTAAGCATGTAACATCATTAGTGAATGTCAGTTTTAGAGCTAAACCAATTCAATCATCCACAAAATACTTCTGTTGGTTGAGCCACCACTGCTGTGGTGGTACAGAGCGCTGGTCGGATGTACTCACCCACAGCTGGTCTCCAGGAGGCTGTCCCCCACCTGCAGAGAGGCCATGCCAAAGTCTGCTATCCTAATGTTGTTCTTCTCATCTAGCAGCAGGTTCTCAGGCTTTAAGTCCCTGTGGCTGTGGGAGGAAAAAAGAAAGATGGAACCAACCTACGGCAGATCATGAAATTATTCTTTCAGCTGAGAGCTCTCTGACACAAAACCAATAAACACCATCAAACCAAAATGTCTGACAACATTTTTAAAACCATCTCATCAGAAATGATAATGCATTGAGAGAAAATCTTAGCACCAATAAAAAAATATTTTTGCAAAAATGAACATATTACCCAATGAAATGACTTGTAATGGTACAAAATGATCCACATCAACTACGCGGTAAAGGATCCACTACTCAGTCTTATAAACTACGCTGGGCACTTTACATTTGTGTAGTTTGATGTTCCGCGTTTCATGCACTAGTTCTAGTTTGATTAAGTTTAAGACGAATTTGCCAACACTCAGAAAAGTTTGCCCAACCCCATAACTTTGGCTGCAAACAGAGCACATCTGTGAGTGAAGCAAGGTTAGGTCAGCTGCTGAGTTTCTGAAATGTCCTTTCTCATTCACACTTGCCTAGTTGTGTCTTATTCTGGAGCAGTACACAGCCAAGCTGACAGAATGCTTGTGTTTGTTGGGGGATAGTGGGTCAGCGTGTCATGGCCTTTACGGAAGTGTTTCTGTTGGTATTCAGAAGAAAAGTGATGACCATGTCTTTTTTAAAAAGGGCAGGTTCGTACAAAAGAAGACAAAAGCCTGAGTTCACTGGATTAGCATTGTAGCCGTAAGGCTGTCAATGACTACCGACTGCCTTTTAAACTTGGTTTTCTCTTTCCCTCTCTCCTGGGCACTAGCCATCCGGCTGGCACAGCGGGGGAGGATGACAGATGCCTGCTGTTCCGGTGCCTGATGTTAAGAGCCCAGATGACCACAGACAGCGCAGATGAGATGCTTTACATAATAATGTTTCCCTCCTGCCTCCCACATCACTCCCAGCTCCATGATAATTCAGAGTGTGTCTCGGCATCACGGATAAATACCAGAAAAGAATGGAGAGAGTTGCTGATTAGAGGCTGAACTAAACTGTCGAGGTCAACCTGTACATGGGCCGCCCATATGTACTGGTCAGGCAATCAGATGTATAGACATAGATTACCTGCTCAGTACTAGATAATACCAAAGTATTTTGGAATTGAATGACTCTAGTACAGCAATAAGAACACCAGTTTGGAAAAAAAGTATGATGTTTCAAAGAAGACCTCAAGAACTCCTGAAGGATCCTTCAAACTCTAGACCAGCATAAGAAGACCAAGTCATTCGTTTCAACTAATCCCAACTGCAAGATGACTGACTTAACTTATAAGGAGCTTCATAACCAACCGAAGCTCTGCTCACAACTACATTCTTTCAAGTTCATACAAGTTTTACAGAATGTCTTTTTCAGCCTGATGGATTTACATTCAGCTTTAAAACACAATGTTGCACTTCCAGTTTAATCCATACTGACTGGATTGTAGCCTACAAAACCTTAATAAAAAAAGCTAACATCACCTAACTTATATCTGCTTAAACAAAAATCCTACCTGATCCATCCCAAACTTTCTCAGGCCTTAAAAAAGAAAGATCACTTCTTCTCAGGCATTTTAATGTTAAGCGGTCATTTCTGTCCTCCCTGGTAAAAGTTGCTACGAAAGAACACATTTGTGGGCAGAGAACAGAGAGTTAGCCAGTTATCTTTATCAGGTCTGTTGCGGCAGGGTGTACTTGAAACTGTCTGCCCCCAGGAGCAGAATCAGCACTCAATGCTGCACCTCTGCTGCTTCAAAAGTGTACCGGTGTGTTCCATGTGGCTTTTTATACCTGCTGTGCACCTCAAGCAAGATCCTGTGCACAGGTGCAGTAGTTGAGTTTTTCTCAAATGACAACTGAATGGTTGCTGCACTCTAGTCTATTTTTGACGCTTTGAAGCAACATGGCACCAGACAGCCATTCAACATACTTCTGTTCTTCACTAATGACTGGTTACTTTCTGGAAAGGCAGTGGTGATCCAAGTCCAGTGCCATGCTACTATTCCAGCTGACATCAAGGCTCTAAACTAATTTAACCCTCTATGGCATGCATTTTTATTTTAGGAGAAAAATATATATTTTTGGGTCTCCTAAATAATATATCAATCATAAAATGTGTCCCTCCCAAGCCCCCCTAAAAGATTTTTGTTTGTTGCCTCAGGGCAACAAGATACTACAAGGGGTCAAATATGTCAAGGTATTTTAGAATATATAACAACATTCAATAAATACATTAGAATTTTTATAGCAACAATAACAACGTTAACAAGTGTTATTTCAACAAACATCAGTTAAAATGTTTTAGCAATCCATAGGGTAGAGAATAGCTGTGTGTGTTTGTTGATATATTTAAATATTTACATATAAAAACAAACATTTATATATATAAATGCATAAACCTTGGTGTATTACTATCTTGTAGCATAGTGTTGCCTTGAGGCAACAAACTAAACGTGGTCTTACTGCACAATTTTGTACAGAGGCAACAAATGAAAAAATAACTTTTTTTAATATATTAGTATAGGTAAAAGGTGTCTTTACTCAATCAGATATGCTTCTTTACATACTCATGTGCATGATTTTTGTACACATTTATTTCAAATTAAACATGTTAAAAAGTGATTTATTAATTTATCTAGCTAGCAGTGTGTGCAACCCAGCTATTGGCTCAAAAAATACTGTTCCAGAGAAAAGTTCAAACCTACACCCTCAAGAACATGAAGAACATCACAGGCTTTAAAACCAGCAGCCTAGGGACCGAGGGTGATGTGGAGAAGGCCAATCAGTTTAATCTGTTCTTTAACAGATTTGACAGCATGCCTGTTTCCAGCATCTCAAGCTCCAGCACAGACCTCACTGTACCCAGTGCATCTGCACCCTCCATCAC
>JBBKCR010000122.1:4305519-4316597 GCA_037577295.1 Ladigesia roloffi | reverse complement strand
ATTGTGGTGATGTATAGAGCCAAAAATGTTAACATTGTGTCGATGTCCCAATATTTATGGACCTGACTGTATATGTGCATGTGTGTATGTGTGTGTGTACAAGCATTCAAATATTACGCTTTTGTCACTAGATTTCTTACTTCATGGTGCAAAAAACAGATCACATATCGCCCGTTACACTTCCTGTAGTGCGCTGCAATCTGTCAGAATGACTGCATTAGGGTCATGTCCCTGCATTTGGGTCTTTTATTTAGAAATCCTGAACCATTTTATATAGGATGCGTTCAGCTGGCCAGTGTGCATAGAATAGGTTTTGAGTTTCTATTGGTTTGGAGCATTTTGGGTTTTGCATTGTTAGTGTGTGTGTGTTCGTGCTTTACGCGCGTGTTCTCCAGTCTTTTTTTGTTTAGTTGTTTTGTGTGTTGGATCTGGCCCTCGTGCCTGTTTTTTTTTTGTATAAATAAATATGAGTTACTGAACACTGATGTCTGCCCACGCACCTTACTCAGGAGACATGGGAGAGAGAACCTGACCATTTGTCATCTGAACATAATGAAACACAAACAGCACTGTTTAAAATGAGTATTTTCCAAAAAACTTCTATTTCTCAATTTTAGCCAATTTTTGACATGATGCTATTTTTGATTAAATATAGGGTTCGCATAATTTGCAAAGCACTGCATACTGTTATTTATTCGCATCACAACCTTTTTGTAAACAGGTCTGTAAAAGAACTGAAAATATCACATGGTGAATTAAGCTATAATTGCAACAAAACCCTAGAATGTATTGTATTTGGAAATGTAGTGATCAAGACTCAAAACAGCCAACTTTGCAAGACATTATTATACACAGATAACATTACAGCATACCATTCATTACCTCATAACTCAAATACCATAGAATAAGATATATTAAAATATCTAACAATACATCTTGGTGTTAAGTTTGTAACATTTACATTGTCTATTATTATAATTGATTAAAACAAGAAAATTAGCTGAAATGATGAGCAACTCTATAATCTTTAGCTGTATGTTGGACTGAGAGAGGAGGAGACGGGACAGAAAGGGCAGAGGTGAACGGACGAGTCCAGATAGACTGTGGTGTGTTTATTTGTCTCATGCAGCCTGAGCTGACACTGTCTTCACTCCCCATATAAACACGCAAACGTGGAGTTTGCTGTTTGCAGGTAAGGATTGTCCCCTGCTGTTATCAGAGGAGACACTGACACGTTACACACACCACTGTGGGAATGAAGCCATCATGCTGCGAAGAAAAACACACACACTTCCCCTCCATGCAGCTCCCTCAGGCTCCAAAGCTCTCTGGTAAACAATTTCAGTTCAGACTCGCCAGAAACTTTGCTCTCCAGAAAGCAGCCTCCACCAAATATACACATTTCTCCAGTCCTGGGAAATACACCACTGCAATAACATGCTCACATAAACTATACCTGACTCGTGTAATCATGTTTACCTTCTTCTGAAAACAGTAGCTGCCCACATGGTGTGAGCATTTCTTGAAGATTTTTTTCTGTTGTTGTTTTTATGAGATTTTATTGCAATTTGCTTACAAAAGAATAAAGTGATATATACTTAATGTAGGGTTAAACATCTTCTCAAGGTTAAATTATCACACAGAGTTTTGCAACTTAATGTTAAACACCTTAAAATCTCAAAGCAGCTCAGAAAGAAAAATGTATGGAATTATATTAAGCATTATACTAGAAGCAAAAAACAATCAAAATATTTTATATCTCAATATTATCACTGGATGGTATTCACTGGAGCCAAGAATCAATACTTGTTTATTTTATTTAAAAAATAACATTGTAAAAAATTGCATTGAATATGCGTGTGCACAGAACATTTGTGTACTTTGATAAACACATGACAGAACAAAGAGATTTCCCATCGCAGTGGAAACAGGAAAGGAATTAAAATGGGAGGATGAGGTTTGAGGTGAACTGAGCAAATGTATCACAGAATCACATCACAATACTCGCTGTAGAGTCACATGTAAAAATTGCAATGATGATGTATTGTGGTCCAGATATATTTATAGTATTGTATCATCCAAGTGTGACAATACACATGTGCGCACACACACACACACACACACAAACGCACACGCACGAACACACAAACACGCGCATACACACACATGTACACACAGGAGGTTAGAATAGTGTAAGACTTCAAGTTGTGTATTTTGGGTGCTTTCTATTGGTCCGTTCATCATGACACTGTGATGAAATATACAGTGCAACTGGTATTATAAAAAATATACTGACTAACTAGGACATACAAGGTTCTGTTTCAACAGCAGCAACATAGATGTTTAAAATTTCACAGAAAAAAAATGATGTAAATAATAGTAATACATTAAATGAAATATTTGAGAAAGCAAGCTCAGAGACTTCCATTCAAATTTACAACAAACTCAAAAATAGAGCCTGTACAGGAAGAGAGTGAAAGTCTCCCAATCTTCCAGCTGACAGGCTTGAGTCATACTCAAATCTGTTAAAGAGAGCAGTCTGAGGTTAACTGCAGCACACAGCCTGTGGCCTCAATAATGCATTTCTCCATAAGAGTGTATTTCTGAGTATGACTAATACATAAATAAAGTTCTCTCTACCCTCCAGATCTCAGTCTTCCTCTTTTCTCTTCTAACAGCAAAACACACACACACACACACACACACACATGCGCACACACACAAATACACAAAAACACACACACACACACACAAACAGCAGGTCTAAACACTGGCATATAGAAAAAGATCAAGTGGAAAGGATGATGGATTTCCTTCATTCATCCATGCATACTAAGCTGCTCTCTAAAGCTACACACTCCAAAACACCATCACCTGTCTAGTATCTGAGCAACACACCTAGAGTAGAAAGCATGAAGAGCTCAGAAATCTAATATTCAAAGTATCATTTAACTTTGATATGGTTGCGCGCACAATAATAGCTACATTAAAAAGCTCATATCATGCTACAACAGATTTTCTTGCTTTTTGGGAATAAAAGAGTTGAACGTACAAGATCAAGGTTTCAAAATGTACCGTTCACTCCCCAAGTACGAACACTATCAGCCCATTTCAAACTCACTGTTTTCATGGAGCCAGAGCTCAGTTTCAAATATCCACCTCTCCAGCTTACAGTCATTTCACAACAAAGTAATAGGGAGAGTTTCAGCCTGAACTGAGATCCAACACAGAGCAAGAAATCAGTGCAGTCATTTACGCATTCTGTCATTTTAAAGACATGGTAATTAAAACAGACTGTTTATTTCTTACAGACAGGTCAGGTTTTCTCTTTGGAAACATTGCCATTTAGGAAATATGGAGGTTTGTTGCCAACATTACTAGTGTTTACAGAAATTCCACTTTATCAGTTACATTGCTTTTTTATTTGCAAAACAAAATCTGATAAATATTAAAGGGGAATAACTGTAATTACTGAACAGGCGCTATGCTTGCTGAAGCACTCTGCAGCCTGTATAAATGCATACACAAACACACACACACAAACACACATGCGTACATATTCATGCTGCAGTGCACTATAAATGTAGAGTTTGGGAAATTTCGGATGCAGCACACAAAGTTTCCAGAGAAACAGAATACTCTGGGTGGAAACTCTTCATCTGTGTTAGCAAAGAGCCTCTGAAGCTGCAGGAGGTGACCTGGTTCATTTTAAAATTTCAAGATATTTAAAGCATAAAATTCAGTCCAAGGAGCTCCAAAGCATGGAGAGAGTAGATTCCTTTCCTTTTCTAACCTCACTGCTACCATAGCAATGTCTAGGAATGATAGGAGTGATGTCCTTAATTTTGAGTTTGATGGTGCTCAACCAGACATTTAGCCAGTGCAGAGCTGGTTGAAGATATGATAGAAGACTCCTGCAAGGTTGCTTGAGGAGTCGTGGTCTCTTGAGAGACTGCTGCTTGCTAATGTAACTGCTGTCCATACAGGCCCTGGTGCCCCAGCGGAGAGACGCACGTGTGGGCGGGCGTGACTGGATCAGTGCTCAGCTGTCACCAGGGAACCGGAGAACGTAGTGTGAGCACTGGCTCTGCTTGTGATTAAAGGAGTGACGAAGCCAAAAATTACAATTAGGCAATTTTCCCCAAGCCACCGAAAGCATTCAGCTAAAGATACTTTTCCACAGACATACAGGAACTGTGCTGAACCTAAACCGTAATGCGATGGCACAGAACTTGTAGCACGCTTTAGTTTGTCACGTCAGCCGTGCAACTTTCGGGCCACATTTCATGGCGGGTCATCGTTCTAAAACTGTGTCCACGGACTCTAACCATCTTCGACCCATAAAGAAGCAACGAGTCAGCTCGGCAGCGGCCTGTTTTTGGCCCTGCCTTCTAGCAGAGCCGTGACTGCACTGGTACGGCTCGAGTACAGGTCACGTTATTTGTAATGGACACAACATTCATTTGCGGCACAGCATGGTTCCTTCTGCCAGGGGAAAAGTGCCATAAATCAGCTTTGGGGTCTGTACACATAAGCTGCAAACCTGATCTTACATGTAATAAAAGCACACTTGCTCCAAACCATGTCGGTTTGTTAAGTAATGTCCAACAGAGCTGCGCATGTGCTTCCTGAAAAGTGTATATTTGAACTGAGAAAAGTGTGTTTCAGGTCAATCCATTAGCAATATAAACCCTGCACAACGGCTACCAAACAGAGGTAAGAACATGTCATTGCTGGTCATAAATAATTTATTTTGGCTTTAATTCAGGTTTAAATCTTTTGGGAATACTTGCAAAGACTTGGCAGCTCTTTTGGCAACTTGATCTCTCTGAACAAAGCAATATGTTCTCCTTATGCTCCTTAAGTACTGAGAGAAAAAATACAACCATGTGTTAGATAGGACTGCTTCTACGAATTGATGGAATCCATATAATTCTGCTATGAAAATAGCTCAAAACCAATTTGATTATCGATTAGAGTCTATGCTGCTTCAGGCAGTGCCTTGGAGCTGAGGCGGAGAAGTGGTCGACCAAAATCACAGATGGCTTCACGTTAAATTGAAGAAAAATTGTATTTGTTGCAGTGCAGAGTATGTGAAACTTATCTCGCATGGCACAGGAGCCCAATGGTAATGAGAGAATTCCCTGGAACCATGGATCAAGGAAACCCATTGTGGAGTCATTTAGCACAAAATCTTAATTAATTAAATGAGTTAAGACCCATGGCATGTGTCGCGTTTGGAAGGAAGAAATCATTTGTCTCACAGCAGGTGGTTCTTCTGGTTTACCTAATGGCAGTGTTTGCTTTTGATCCAGCCTCAATGATCTATTAAGTCACGTTTCCTTCAATAATGCACGACACGGGTATTAAACTGGTTGGCTAAGATATGCTAATGTTTCCTGTAGAAAGAGAGAGAAAGAGAGAGAGAGAGAAAGAGAGAGAGAGGTAGAGGTAGAGAGAGAGAGGGAGAGAGAGAGTGTGTGTGTCCATTCCTTGTCCATGTGCTGTTGCTGCAGTGAGAATATAATTACAAAATGTAGGAGATACGGTTTAACTGCTCTGTATATCGTCTTTTACTGTAAATTACTGCACAGTTGGTTTTGTTTTGCTCTCTCCTCTTAGTCCTGTCCCCCCTGCACTTGCGGTGTTTCTGTTTTTGCTGTTTGTGTTGCACCAGGGTCGTAGAGAAAAGTTGTTCGTTAAACTGTTTACTGTTTATACGGTTGAAATGACAATAAACACCTACTTGACTTGACATGAAACGCCTGCACAGCTAATTCCGCCAATTGCAGACGTTCTCTTGCACTACAATCAGTGTGTTTGCACTCTCCACGTTGCCAGTCTATAACAGGATCTCACAGCTGTGGGGATTTAAGAGATACATCATCCTCAGAGGTGCATCTGAATAGACCTGTGAACATTCCATCAAAGGCTTCTCATGAGTCATGACACCCCCAGTTTTAGAATCACTGGTTTTGGGGATTGATGACTAATGCCCTCCTGTGGATGGGGACACAACAATTGCATAGATATATACAATATATCTTATGGAAAATACATTTCAAATTGAAATAAAAAGTATTTTGAGAAACAAATAAGGGAAAATATTTTTTTTTAATCCCTCTAATCCCATGTAACAGCCTCAATATTATTTCTGGTTAGCTAAAAGATCAGTAGCTGGAGTCTTAATGCTGCACATTACATACATAAAACCTGATATGATTCTAAACTGACATAATTCCTCTACATACACCCTGTAGCTGCAGTGAAAAAATGGAGACCACAGTATATCAATGTCTTGGAGGATCAACTGCTATATGTTGGAGGATATTTGGAGTTGAGGCTGAAACTCATGCAAATCAGATGTTTTAAACACTTTAAGCCCCACTAGTGCACCTTTCTGCTCAGGAGAATTTAGGGAGAGGACCAAAAAAGGGAAGGATGGGAGTTCAATTTGGCAAGAGGCTGTTTCAGCACGAAGGCTCGCTCGTCAGCTGTGCTGAAGCTGGTCTTTGATGAATATGAAAAGGCTCTAACAGTGTCAGTGGGGTTTCTTGTCTTCCCCCAACGCGAGCGTATTTAGAGAAGAGAAAGTGTAACTGTCGAGAGCACGGTGGGTCTTTGTCGTGACTGTCAGGTATTCTGCTCTTGCAGGAGCCTCCATTATGGCAATGAGAGTGGCAATTGAATCAGTGCATGCAAACAGCATCCATCCTAACCTAGTTTCACAGATATCATCTACGTAAGCTGCACTCTTCCTGCTGGGAATTGATGGCAAAAGACAAATTGCAGCCCTGGGGGTGTGTGATGTGCAAGGAAGGGATTTGTGTCTGTCTAAAAGAAAAAGGAAAACTAAAATTATGACCATGACAGTATATTCCAAAAAAAAACCACATTGATTGAAGGAAATCCCTGCTAAACGGCCGAATATGTAACAGGTACAGGAAAAGAAGGATGAAGGATCCTCACAGCTGCATTTTAATACAGCACCTGCATCGCAACCCATTAATGCACATTAGAGATTCCTGCAGAGAACAGACCCACTCTTCACAGAGCTGCACCACCCTGCTAACATTAGATAAAGATATGTTACAGATCTATCACAGGATATGCTTCATTTAGTTAAGTCTGCACTGTTTCTGCAAAAGGAATGGCATACGAATGTGAAACTGCTTTTTCAGGTTTTTTCTCTTAAAGAGATCGAAATCTTACACAGCAGAAAGGAGACAGAGAGAGAGAGAGAGAGAGAGAGAGAGAGATGGCAGAGAGAGCTGCATTCTCTCAGACATCTCCTGGGCTCTCTCATTAGCAGCAGACCAGCCGCTGCACTGAAGACTGAGAGGAAGACAGAAGATGTCAAGGGAACACACTGACTCTGCAGCTGATGTTGGGATGAGAGACAGAGAGAGAGAGAGAAAGAGTAAGAGAGACAGAGATAGAGAAAAAAAGAGAGAAAGACAGAGAAAAAGCAGAAGAAGTTAGGAAAAGAGAAATAGACATAAAACATTGGGGAAAGAAGGAAAGAAATACATGCAAGAGTGAGTGAATAAAAGAGAAAAGACACAAAAATTGAGAAAAGTGAGTGAAAGAAAGAAAAAAGGAACAGGGAGAGTGAAATTGAGAGACAGAAAATGAGAGAATGAGAGAGAAGGAGAGAGACAGGGAGTGCGAGAGAAAAAAAGGAATAAGATACAGAGTTAAGAAAAGAGGTGGGAATAGCACTAGAGGGAGAGTGAGGCAGAGACGGGGGGGGGGGGGGTTACTGGGGGCAGGGGGCAGAATTTCTCTTAGGGTCAAACCAAGTCGTGAACTCTGACCCTCCATACCTCCCGTCATTAGTTGGATGTGGTCAGCGGTGTTTGGCTCTCGGCGTTATCGCTGCTGAAGGTGGCAGATAAGAGCCCCCGGGGTCAAACAGAGCCCTGGGACACGAGTATCTACTGCAGGAGGTTAGAGGCGAGTGACCCGTATATACAGCAGCTCTACACACTGATTACATTTACATCTGTTCATTTAGTACCCCCCCTCACATTGACACACACAACACAAACAGCAGATACAAAACTAATGCAAAGTAACCAGGGAGACTGCAAAAATAAACAAAAAATGTAAGGCCTGAGGAGAACATCGCTCTTAATGAAGATTTAAGGGATACATATGTTTTCATTCCCATTAAGTATATGACACGGTTTACCACAAGCACAATGATGCATATTATTTTACATTAATTATACTTTATACTAAAGCTATTCAAATCAATTTGCCTTTTAGATGTCTTTCAAAACTAGTTGTAAGAGGAATGTGATTCTGACTGATGATCAAGGTAGTGAAATCAGGCCTGAGTCTTAGCAGGCAAACCCTATTTTCTCAAAGCAATAGATGTTAGACAAGATGTGTTGTCTGAACTGGAAGAAGCTTGCTCAGGGCTGTCGTCATGAAATCTTGCCATGAAGATGCAATGGAAGTGATGTGTTGAAATGATCTCGGCCCAGTTTAGATCATGTAAATGATCAGTGCGAAAGACAAGCTACTCAGGGAGTCAGATCATCTCTCTCCTGGACCCATGAGATTACTTTATTCTTCAATTAAGTGGCATGCTGCATTTTTCTCTGACTGCATTTGATTTTTGAATTAATGTTTTAGCTATTTACATTTACATTTACGGCATTTAGCAGACACTTTTATCCAAAGTGACTTTCATTCCTAACTACAGGGGACAGTCTCCCTGGAGCAACTTGGGGTTAAGGGTCTTGCTCAGGGACCCAGTGGTAGTGCTGGGGGTAGGATTCGAACCCTAGACCACATGGTCCATTGGCAAGTATCCTACCCAGAGAGCTAGCTTCTCATTTTAGCCACAACACTCTCTCTCACTTTCTGTAACCACTGAATCCTCACTAGGGTCACAGGGACCCAGAGCCCATCCTTGGATCAATGGGAGGCAGGGACGTCAGCCCACCTCAGATCAGGAACACACTCTCACCTACAGTCAATTTAAAACCTCCACTTCACATGACACACATGCCTTTGGACTGAGGGAGAAACCAGAGACCCTAGAGGAAATCCCCCACACCATGAGGAGAACATGTAAACTCCACACACACACAAGACCAGGACCCAGATTCCACCCCTCAACCCTGGAGGTGTGAGGCAACAGTGCTAAGTAAACAATCACCAGAAATGTAAGGTAGAAGACTTGCATTTGAACGAATAATAAAGAAGTAAAGTGCAGGAACATGTTGGTCTTGGTCAGGGGTGTCCAGTCTTATCCACAACGGCCAGATGTGGCTACAGATTCCCCCCAAACAAGCAAGAACACACCTGATTGTTAATGTTTAATCAATTGGTCCCAGTCTCTGAAATCCTCTGCTGGAATGAAAGCGGGAAGCCACACTGGCCCTTTGAGGATATGACTGGACACCCCTGGCTTAGATTCTGTTTGATACAGTCCTCTTCAAAATCCTCAGCTGAAGCAACTTTAAAACAAAGCATAAGGCTAACACGAGTAAATTACTTTTTTGTGAAATGGGAACTATTTCAATAGATTTTTTTTAAAATAGAACATTAGCCTCAAAGCTTGAGAACAAAGATCTATGAAATTGGAATCAGCTGGAATTGAAGCAAGGAGACGAAAAAAAGAGGAAGCAGCACTTCAGCACCATGGACAGCACCTCACACTTTCTCTTTCCATGATGCATTCTCTGTCTCTGTCTGTCTCTATCTGTCTGTCTCTGTCTGTCTGTCTCTGTCTGTCTGTCTCTGTCTGTCTGTCTCTGTCTATCTGTCTGTCTCTGTCTATCTGTCTGTCTCTGTCTGTCTGTCTGTCTGTCTGTCTGTCTGTCTGTCTGTCTGTCTGTCTCTGTCTGTCTCTGTCTGTCTCTGTCTGTCTCTGTCTGTCTCTGTCTGTCTCCCTCTGTCTCGCTCTGTCTCGCTCTGTCTGTCTGTCTCTGTCTGTCTCGCTCTGGATGATATCTCAGCCAATCAGGCACTGTTTGAGAAGATTCATATAGATCATTAGAACCAATGCCTTGGCAACAGAAGTTATTTATATGCATTTTCTAACGATGTCTCTTCAGTTTAAACTCCTACATCTAAAAGCTGCTCAAAAATTCACAAACAGCTCAAATTCCACCACATGAGTGAACAAGGTTGAACCCTTCATGTGGGTACATTGTTCTCCTAATTTAAGGCAAGTGATCGTCATTTTACCAATTAGAAGGAAGTGCTTACATCTAATATATAACTCCTTACTACTTTTATGTTAAAATAGAGCATTCATGATTTATCACTTAACAATTAATAATTGAAGATTTATGATCATAAGATTTAAAGATGAATTATTCATCACTATTGTGCTTTTATGAGCAAACTGAATGCTATCACTACAGTAAATGGTGCTTCCAAGGAAATTTGAATTCCCTTCACTTGTTTTTAGATGGTAATGTGATGTCAAAAACAAATGTATATACCTATATCTGCCCCTAACAGCAATTAACACCCCAAAATTCAATTAATTAATGCAAAAGGACAGCTCAGACAGCTTTTTGAGTGAGAACAGCCCATTAGTACATAAGTAATTCAATATTATTAAAGTCTTGAAGAAACATCAACACAAACATTCTGTTTCTCTTATAGTTATATATTGATATTCTTATTCTTATAAATGTACCATGGGGGAGTTTAGGGTTAAACGGCATATCGATAAGCTGTATAATGTGTATATTGCTGTAATGACAATAAAAAAAAAATCTTGAATCTTGATTTTAGACATAGAGAGTTTGGAGGATGTTCATATAAAATTAGTTATATCAGTATCAAAAAATGATTATTTGTACATAAGTTCACATCATAAGTGGACCTGTTTCACTGGACTGAGTGCAGTGCATTGTGTGTTTTATGCATAGTGAACATGTTAAAGTCATATGATATTACATTTTGCCTTTGCTCATATTAAACATTACCATCCACCTACTATCTGCTCTCCTCACCATTAAGGATTAATCAAGTAAACACACACACACACACACACACACACACACACACACACACACACACACACACACACACACACACACACACAC
>JBBKCR010000122.1:4249280-4262661 GCA_037577295.1 Ladigesia roloffi | reverse complement strand
GTGTGTGTGTGTGTGTGTGTGTGTGTGTGTGTGTGTGTGTGTGTGTGTGTGTGTGTGTGTGTGTGTGTGGTGGAGGGGATTCTAATCACATAATGATGGTGGCATTGCACAGTTCTGGCAGATCAGCCCAGGCCTTCCGCTCCACTCTAAAAATAACAACAGCAGAGACCAGAACCAGTCAAGACAACCAGAACCCAGAGAACCAGGAACCAGAACCCAGAGACCCAGGACCAGTCAAGGCAACCAGAACCCAGAGACCCAAAAACAGTCAAGGCAACAAGAACCCAAAGACCCAGGAACCAGAACCCTGAGACCCAGGACCAGTCAAGGCAACCAGAACCCAGAGACCCAGTAAGCAGAAACCAGAGACCCAGTAAGCAGAACCCCCGAGACCCAGGAACCAGAACCGAGAGACTCAGGAACCAGAATCCAGAGACCCAGGACCAGTTAAAACAACCAGAACCCAGAGACCCAGGAACCAGAACCCAGAGACCCAGGAACCAGAACCCAGAGACCAGGACCAGTCAAGGCAACCAGAACCCAGAGACCCAGTGAACAGAACCCAGAGACCCAGGAACAGTCAAGGCAACCAGAACCCTAAGACCCAGGAACCAGAACCCTGAGACCCAGGAACCAGAACCCAGAGACCAGGATCAGTCAAGGCAACCAGAACCCAGAGACCCAGTAAGCAGAACCCAGAGACCCAGGACCAGTCAAGGCAACCAGAACCCTGAGACCCAGGAACCAGAACACAGATACCAGGACCAGACCAGAAAACCAGAACCCAGAGACAAAGACCAGTCCAGAAATCCAGAACCCACATCTCAACCCTCACACTATTCTCAAACTTTCAGCAACCTCCAACAAAACACCGTCTTCTGCTGCCGTTTCTGATGCGCGTAGGGGTTTGTCTGTGATCCACAGTGGATCCCTCGCGGTGCATGACACTTGTCATATAGAAATGACAGCCTCGTTCTTAAGGTATGGATGAGTATTGAACAAGCCGTAAATACAATACACAGTTGCTGTAGAAGTGTCAAGTAGACAAGCTTTTCTACATCAAAGCCAAGGAACCTGAAGCTCGGCAGAGTTCAGTGTTTTCTCTGATCTGACCCACGATTCAGTGTCAGGGGTGACAGAGCGAGCAGAACCAGGCAGGCTGAAGCTGCAGGGGCTGAAATTAAAGAGCCTCACCTTACTGGGAAAATCCTTTCACTCAGCATTGGAGTTTAATAAAGAGAGAAGAAATCTGCCCTACAGAATGCTGCATTCTGCATGTAATTATGCATCCTAGAGAGTCTAGAGCTGTATTGCAAAGTGAGTAATCAGTAATACTTGCGTCAAGCACTCCCCAACATCTCCAGCAAAGGCTTTGCAGATAGCAGAGTGTGCCCCTTTCTCTCTCTCTCTCTCTCTCTCTCTCTCACATACCCACAGCAGCTCGGCCGGCCGGCCTGGCCACACTAACGCCTACTGTAAGCACTTGAGAGGACAGATGGAGTAAGTGTCTGCAAAGAGCACCACGTCTTCTCCCGGATGCAGGGGCCCCTGAACAAAAGCTCACAGGGCTGCATCACCTTCTGCCCTCACAGCTTGATGCTTGGTCTCCATCCATCATCACCTAAAAGTTGAACCAGTGCTGTCTAATTTTAAGCACATCTAATGTGGTTGCCATTCCAGATCATCACATCTAATCTTGCTGTAATCACTTCTTTGGGCACAGCACCATGGAGCCTATGCCCTTGCATGGCAATAAGGTGATGGAAAGAGGGGCATTTCTATGCGACTAAGGTGGTTTATATTATTCTGCACAAATTATTAAGTGACATGTTATACCAAGGCGGGCAGAAAGACTGGGGAGTGGAAATGAGTGAAAGTTCCTGTATATATCTGGAAGTTTAAAAAGCTGAAGGAGACACTCGGGAGCATCTCCAGACCCTTCGCAGGACAGCAAAAAACGAGGGACACCTGCCAAGCACAGCTCTGGTCCAGCGAAACAGCAAGTCATAGGTGGGGGTCAGAGGCTGTGGGAGATGAAGGAAGGTGGGACAAACCTGTCTGCCCTTTCCCGAGGGTCTTCTCCAGGCGGTATGGTCCCACGTAACTGGCGTGCAGCGCGGCACTGTTCTCCTTCCCACTCGAGGACATCGTGACGACCGGCCGTCTGCACAGGCGAGGAGCGTCGTCAGGAACAGGGCAGCGCAAAATCCTCTTAACACGGAGAGGGCAGCTCTCTCTATTCCACAATCCCTCCTCCTCAGCTTCCTTCTCGCTCTCTGCTCTCTCTCTCCTTCTCTGTTTCTGTCTCTCCTCCTGGAAAAAGAAAAAGCGCACCAGAGGTCCGCGGCTGGTCCTCTCTCTCCTCTGGAGCAGGTTATGGAGTGGTTATGCTCCGAGGCGCATCGTGGAGCTGCGCTCGAGCCCGAGTGGACCTGCCTGCCCGCGGTCGGCGTGGGGCGGTTTGTTGTTTTCCCACCCGTCCTCAGACAAACCACGCCCACTAAATTGCGATTGGCTGGTAGTCCTAGGTAATAATAATAAAACTACTTGGTTGCCTCATGGGTTTACCTGCTAGTTTTGATTATTAGCATTTTTACTAACTTTAATTTGTTCTTTTTTTTTATTTTTATTTAAAAAAAAACAAACCATTTACTAACTAGTTTTCCCTGCCAATTTTGATGTGTTAGTTTTTTTTAATTGTTTTATTATTGTTATTGCTTTAATCCAGGACAGAAGCTGCATATTAATAAAATAATTTTATTCCATTTGTAATGATTTTTCTGCGATTTGATAATCCAGGACAGTAGCTGGTTATTTTTGTGTTTTTATGTTTTAAAAAAATCGGTTACTAGTTTTCATCTGCCTATTTAAATGTATTATTGTACTGTTTTTTTTATTATTTACCGAAGTATTTATTTTATCTATTATTTTCTGGGTGATTTTAGCAATCCAATTTTTGTGAAGATTAAGAAGCAACTCTAAAGGTTTTCACACTATCGGCTGTAACAGTAAAGTCTGTAACAGTGGACTATGTGCACGCAAAAACCAAACTTAAACAAATGGTCTCTGCCATTTGTTTTCGTTGGAAGGTGCTTAAACTGTAAACTGTCATCAGTGATGAAAGTCAAAATGAAGCTCAATTTTAATCTTCTACATTCAGGTCTGATTTACTTTCTTCCTATATCACCAAAATCCTAAAAAGAAGTGCCTAACGAAGTCCTGTTCTTGATGTGCTAAAGATATTTCACTGCAGTGTTTCATAGAACCTGTCTTTCTTACTTTTAAATTCCCATTTTCACTTTTACTGAAGCGATTTCTTTGCTTGAAGATAGATCCGGGCTCCTCCCACTTGTAAATCTCAGCCAATCACAGCACAGCGGAGGGCGGGAGTTTTCCTGAAAATGGGTGGGAAATACAAAACAAAGGTAGCACTTGGGCAGGAGTGGGCAGGAGCTCTGCAGCCTACTGAGAAAGATCGACGTGCGAGCGGACCAATCAGCGAGCTCCATTCTTTGCCGCAAACCACGAGTTGATGGTGCAGTGCTGTGGACGTCGGCTTTCCGAGGGATGGGGGGAACTATTCACCTTCCTGTGGACTTTTTCTTAAAGCATATTGATTTTCTTTAACTGCGGTACTAAAGAGTAATGTGAAATCTGAAACAGTGAGCACGGAGGGGCTGTCCGCCTACATCAACGGGAGTTTGGTGGGGGGTAAACCTAAGAACATGGTGTTAAATGTTATCAGCACCTGTACACTCCTCATAGAGGGCTTGGTAATCGATGTCGAGTGTCTCAGTGGTGCCACTAGCAGTCTCGGGATTCAAACCCGACCACCCTACCATCAGTCCACCAGTTGCTGTACAGTGCTTTGAGTTTCCTGCCTGAGGAAGGTGCTATATAAAATAAACTGTACTCACTTATTTACACGCAGGTGTTTGTTTCATCCTTGTTTGAAATGGGTCAGAGAAATGCAAGAACTTTCAAATAAAAGTATGTCCATATGTTCATTTCTGAGGTTTGGACACTTCCTCTGCTCAGGTGTGTAAGTGTGAGAGAGAGAGTCTGAGAGAAAGAGAACTTGATTTCACAAGTAACTTATCACAGACCAGTGTGTGTTAGAAAAGAAGCAGACCTGTCAGGGGACTCCCATGATGACATGCTTCTCTGAGTCTGGCAGCAGTCCTGGGTAACTGCTGCGCTGGGAGAGATTTGAGAGCACCTATCTGTATCTGTTTGTGTGTGTGTGTGTGTGTGTTTGTTTGTGTGTGTGTGTGTGTCCACACATAGGCAAGCAGCATGATTTGCACCATCTGAATAATGAACAGCACTACATATGGCACTCGATGACTGTCATTTCTTCCATTTACACCAGTTATCATCACTATAGGTGCTGCATCTTAAACACAATACGAATCATGGAGCACATTTTCTGTAAAGAGACAGTGAGCTTAAACTCCCTGCTTTTGAGGACAAAGGCTGGATGAAAGTGTCACTTTGGCAAGAACAGAGTGTGTATAGTACGATCTGATACATGCAGTGCCGTGTGTAATATGAAAGTAATATCGAAGTTTTGGCACTCCTGAACAAATTCCATGTGTTGCTGAAAAGTGAGATACTCATTTCCCCTACAGAGAACACACATCTGTGCATTTAACACTCAATTACTGTTTATTCACTGAATTTAATATAAAGGGAAAAATAACATTTCATGTGTTTATTCCAGTATGTTCCACTTTCCAATTAAACAGAATTTAAATGTGTAAATTGCAACACTGAAGCTTATTCCCCATAGAGAATATGTTCCTGTTTTTACTAAGAAAATGAGCCAACATGTCTTTTTCAAAAGAGATGTTCAAACATTTACAAACAGCTCAAATGAAAACTATGATGTACTATGAGGATAGCTCACTATTTTCCGTCTACTCTTTCTTTCCGTCTAAAGAAATGCATATTAAAGAAGAAGTCCTGTGTTTCCTAAATGAATTCCTCAGTTCTACCTCAGTTCTAATTAAATGAAAGGAAGAGATGAAACTGATGCTTGTGCTGTACAGCATATTCACTGCTAGTCTAGAGGTTAGAGCTTTTGTTCTGCAATCAGGTAGTTGTTGGTTTGATTCCCAAGACTGCTAAATGTCTCTGAAATATGCTGAGCAAGACACTGCTCCCCGGGCACTGTGTTGCTGGCTGCCTGCTGCTTCACTTGGTGAATGGGTTTAAAATACAGAGGAGGAATTTAGTGCTGTGGTGTGTTCACTTTTTCACAATGCCGTGTTCTACACCCCAACTGGAGTTCTAACAGGAAAAAAGGCTTGGGAAATCTGAGAGCTGTATTTTTCCCCCAGCTGCAGCACTCTATATATAGTTACTAGTGGAGGTGGGCAGAGTAGTTTTAATTTGTTTTCGAGTAATAGTGCTGCTACGTTAGAGAAATAATGACTCAATTAGGCATAGGCTTAAAAATTATAAATAAATGCTGAAGCTCGGGGGTGAGATGTGAACAGACCAAAAAAGGGTGATTAGTTATTCACTGTAAATGGCCAAACTTTCAGGGAAAACTAGTAATTAGTATGAGAATTACACTTTTTACTCATCTCTCATAACAACTACAGTAACAGTACAGTAAACTCAGCAGCATTCTAATGGGAATCATGTAGAGGACAAGGACGATAATGACCAGATACAACACAACATCTGAGACACTGTGACAACGGTGGATATTATTTGCATTTTAATATAAACGATGTATCACAGAAATATTACATAGCACTATAGAAGTTGAAACTAGTTTTGCTACAGTTCATTTTTTTTAAAGATTTGGCTATTTGATGATACGGCACCTAATTCCTGCGACAGGATCTCCAGACAAGATGCAGAATTCCTCAATCAGAATCTCCAGCCGGTGCACTTTGATGTCTCCAGAAAACATCTGTACCTGTTGTGTGTAATGATGAAAACCTGTCGCCCCCCCCCACCACCACAGCGAGATTAATCAGGAGTCGAAGTGAGCGGCCACGTTGTTTACTGTTTACACACAGACAAGCCTGGCCAAATAAGCCAAGCAAACACCATCCGCCGTGTGTCTGATTGGCAATTTCCCCACCGTTTGTGTGCAGAAGCTGGCAGGTCAGGATTATTATACAGATCTATGCTAATGGCATGGAGATACACACAGCAGATAGACGGATGAAGAGGGAGACGAGGCCTGTAGATCTGAGAGGGCCAGTAATGAGGCCGCCAACACACTGGCTAACACATCACCTCTGCTTATCGCAAAAAAAAACAGTTTAAAAGTGCGTGTTCATGGATTCGCGCATGTGTATATGTGTGTGTATGTGATGTGAGGGCGAGATTTGTTCCTGGTTAAAATGACCTGCATTCACATGAGTGAGAAAGTGCTACACTGGAGAAACCGAAGAACACCTCAAACTTTTGGATGATTTCTCGTTTATTCTTATTTGACCTGGTTTGAGGTAAAAACAGCTCTTATAAAGGACAAGATTAGAGTATACAGTGTGGAGATGTGCATAATGAATGGTGTCTCCTCTGGACTGGGCTGAATTCACCGAAATAACATGGACGTTTCACAAACTACGACCAGGGCATGATGAATCGTAATGAAGAAGACGCCCATGAGTACTGCAGCTCTTCTTCAACCTGTGTTTGGAGTCATTACTAAAAAATCTTTGGACTATCATCGCCATCTTAGTGCACCCTTAAAAAAGGTTCCCTGAGGGTTCTGTTGTAAAGGCAAATAACCGTAAATGCTTACAGATCCATTTAAACGCTTAAACGGCTCTTTGTCTGGTTAAATGGATCTTCTCTATGATGGAAAACACCGGTCCCCGAGGCCCACTACCGCGTTTTAGCACTTTGCCCGCTTTAACATATCCACAACAACTCAGTAAGGGGCTGTTAATGACCTGTTTAGTCAGTTAATCAGTTGTGTTGGGAGCAAGGAGAATATTAAATGGGCTTCCAGGACCATGGCTGGAAAACATTGTTTTAAAGAACCTACCAAAAGGACTATTGTCTAATGTCAAAGAGTTCTCTCTGAGTGCTAAATAAGAGAGCTGTTTCCTAGGATTGAGCTTTACTGTACATGGAACCACCATTGGGAGAAAGCATGCATATCATAATGAATCCCTCTCTGAGGACCTTAGAAATGAAGTCTGGTCAGAGGCATGTCCGAAAAGATCCATTGGACACCAATATCTCAAAACGTTTGATGTGCTGGAGATCAGTTTCCCGAATCTGAAATCATCCTTCTAATTCTGAGCAGCGGTCTACAGTCCTGGCAAATTTCACTTATTAGAAAGTCTCAGTTCTTCAGATAACTGTAGTGAAAAGTCAGCAGAAAGGCTAAGAGATGCTAGCCCTATGAAAAAGGCACATTGTAGCCAAAGTTGAGAACAGATATGAGTTTTATTCGCCTGGCCAAAGAAGCTGATTAATGAGAACGTCAGTGTTAAACAGAGGAGCCCATTACGCTCCATCTGTAAGCGTTTAGTAGCTGGAGAAGAACTCTCACTCTCTGTCACCAATATCCCTCATCCTTGCTGGCACACCAGAATGCCAGAGTTTGGAACACACTCTGAATGTACTGGGCGAGATGAAGAGAGGGATGGAAGAGAAGGCGGGAGAGAGAGGCTGCCACTGTACTGCTAAACAGGAAATGAAAATGGGATGCTGGACATAGATTTATCCAATTTATGCAATTTATTTCTAACTGGTGATAACCAATACACATTTTAGTGCACAGTACAACCTGAAGGATGTTTTTTGCACTCATATGCTTACTCCAAGCAGAATGTTGCTGAAAAGAGTTGCTGAAGTAGAGCCTGACCTCCTTCACATCACCATCTGCACCTGCTTCCTGTCCTCACTCTGATTAAATTTAGAACGTAAACCTTTTGTAAGGACAGTTTTGCAAAGTCCTGAAGTTGTGATTCTGAGCCATTGTCTTCCTATGTGTGTTGTTGACCTATTTCTGTTTATTTTAAGCATCTAATATGGGTTCTGCCAACTTAACATAATCCAAATTATACAAACAACATCCCTAAATAATTCTGGAGCAGCTGGTCGGTTCATCATGAACATTTCCCAGTGGACAGTAATCAAATGATGCCTCTCGCATGAAGTGTAGGGGACATGTGAAAGAAAAGCTGATATTTATGTTAGATGAAGAAAGAGAGAAGTGGTGAGAAGAGAGAAAGTACAACTCTTTGCTGTTAGATCATATACGGAAGGAGGAACGGTTTCTAACAGTAGTTTGAAATAGATGCATGCAACATTCCTGTTGTACCTTTGCCAGCTTTTTCTATATGTACAGGTGTAATGAAAAAAAGTTGCTGTATTGGAAACAGAGAAATGGGTGTAAAGATCTGAAAGACTTTAAAAGGGGACAAATTGTGATGGCCAGCCTGGTCTTGTCCCACAGATAAGCTACTTTAGCACAAACACCTTAAAAAGTCACACAGGACATGGAGCTGGGCAGCTGCAGGTCGGTCAGAGAGCCCATGCTGACCCTGTCCATACAATGGGCAATAAGGTGGTCTGGCTGGTTATTTTATTTATATATTCACACAACGACCATACAGTGAGTAAGCCAAGAAACCAACAGTCAGTCTAGCTGCTCTTCTAACCAAGAAATGAATCACATTTTCCAAAAATGGTTCTATGTTTTACTCCATTCAAATAAATATCTTTCCACACATTTCTTGGCAGCCTATGACTTTTGTGCAGTACTAAATGTACTAATGTGCATTTATAGTAAAAGGTTATTAATACAATACATGCTTGTAAAGACATAGGCGATGAGCCCAAAAATGGATGCACATATTCACTGATATAGTAGACTGTGTCAATCCCAGCTCACCCCAGGGTGAAGAAGTGATGAGAAACTGGTCCCTTTAGACTACAGTATATTACATCACAGAACAGAGGCAGGTTAATACGGCATGTCAGTTTAGGCATGTGTTACTTTATTACTTTCACTGGGGTCAAATATAAGTGGATTTGTGTGTGTTCTGTGCATGGAGACAAGAGAAATGTCTATCTGGGTGTGTGTTTATGTGTGTGTGTGAGTGTGTATTGCAAAGGGACAGCCCAAGGGTAGACAAACATGTCATCTGGTAATCTGATATGCTGTTACAGCGTGCACAGAGTGAGCGATTGATTCTGCAGACCACAAAACATTTGCTGGCTTTGTTCCAGCCTGATTGTGCCTTGTGGCAAAGCATGCTGGTCCCTTCGCCGTTTAACTGGTGGGGAGAACAGAGGCAGAAAGGAAGAGCACTAGCACTACCTGCTGGACAGACAGAGAACAAACCAGTTTCTCTGCCTGACACGAAGGTTCAGTCAGCAAAAAGTAAATTTACATTTCACGTAAAGCTGCTCTGGCAGAAAATGATGCAAGCCCTCATCAGTTCAGTCTGGCTCCATACATCACATCAGTCCAACCTGAAGTTTGGTTGGGTGAAGGGAGAATGTGTTATCAAAAATGATGTAGTGGGACTGCAGTCAGCAGAAAACTCAAAATATGTTACAATGTATGAGATAAAATAGATAAGATGGAACATATTTATAAATATCAGCAAGAGATTCATAAATATCTCTTGACATTTTACTGTATGCAAGCTTGCAAACTTACCCAGACTTCTGGGTAATTTACACAGCATCTGAATATTCTTGATATATACACTGTCAAAAATTAGTGAAAATATTATTGATAGATACATTGTCAAAAATGAGTGAAAATGCAAATCTATTCTTCATTACCTATCCAATTACCAACATTATCAAGAAAGTTTAACCACAGTTTAATTATATGAGTTGTTAAGCGTGTAAACCTCCCCGTTTCTTGCATAATTGGCCCCTCTGTACACCTACAGAAATGAGAAGTTAAAGAAGTGTAACACACATGGGCTAATACATACTGAACAGGAGGAGACAAGAGTGTAATCTGTCCAAAAATGAATTGGGCAGGTTTCTGTAAGAAACAAAGCCACCCTGGTATGCATTTTAATCCAGTACACTAAATCACTACTCTTCATAAATAGAAGGTAGTTTGTGCAACTGGTGTGTCACACCAAAAAGCATTTTTTATCTTTTAGTCCAAAGGCTTTTAGACTGGTGCTTAACAGCAGTCATAGACAAAAATATTGTTTTATTGAAGATAAGTGAACACCAGAAACCCAAATCCACATTTTAGCCCAGATTTTTTATTTATTTGCTATGGGGCAAATAAATTATTTTTTAAATGCTTGTTTTTTTAAGTGTGTTGTCTGATATTTATTTATACTGATATGACACAGTGTTTTTTTTTTAATACAATTTAAATTACATCTGTCCCATACGTGTTAACATCAAATTACTGTGCATGAATATGTGTGTATTTGTGGCCCACTTAACTAAAACGCTGCAGTTCCTTTAGGCCCACCAGAGGAGCGAATTATAAACGGAATTTATTCATTAAGCAGCGGATTAAACACTTAGTAGGAAGGTTACCGAACAAGGCTGTAAAGTGAACAATCATGGAATTCGATTTAAATGACAATGCTTTTTATTAATGCTGATTAAGTGGTTCACCCGAAGGCGCAGTAGTTAAGAGGTGGCAGGGTGGAGGTAAGGGGACCATTAACAGGGCACCAGGGGAGAGAAGAGAAAAGAGCAGACAAAACAAGTTTTATTCCATCTGTGCTGATTATAAGCCGAGTAGCCGCTGTGCAAGATGCTAAATGTTGGTCATCAAATGGAGAATTTGGCAGTGGTATGGGTAATTAGGTTTGCTGGGTCTAAATAATTGCAGCCTGTTCTAATGTGAATTGCAGCATTGAGGATTCATCAGGACATAATCACTGCAATTACATTAAGCAAAGAGACATAATTATTCACTGAGAGCTTTACAAATTCACAGAACACCTCATACAGCTCCGCAATTGTTTGTCTCAAAACAAACCTTGGTGTCTCTGACGCAGGCAAAGGGCTTCACTGTGGTACTGAGCACAGGTTCACTCATTGGTTTCTGATGGTGGAAGCGATGGAGTGAATCAGTTGTTCCACTGATAGCATCACGTTTGCTGAAATAGCTATTGGGGCACTGGAGTGTCCTTTTCATTTTTTGGGTCTCTCAAGCATTTCCTTGACTATAAATGTCTATCCACACTACAAACGACTGCCCACAGCGTTGGTTTGAGAAGCAGTTGTTATTTCTGCCATGCTATAAAAGAGCAGCATTTTTCTGGCAGCGGACCTCACTTAGAGCTACAATTCAAAATTTAGATTTTTACATCTTTCTTTCAGCCCAGTCATCCATCAGACAAGATGTGTTTACTTTTATATGTTTAACTATTGTGTGTAAAGAAGTCACTCTAAATAGTGCAGCTATAGATGAAAAGCTGTTTCAAATACCTTGATTCAGACATCTCTAATGATCTAACAGGTGAAGACAATTCCTGTGACAGTTTTTAAAAAAGCAGTGTGGAGGACCCAAAGGACAATTGAACAAAAACACACTCGCTGCTCTCTACACAAAAGGGTTCTATGCAATAAGGTTTCATTTCATCATAGCCATAAGAAAACCCTTTTCTGTGCGATGTAGACCCCAGGTTCACTAAAAAACCATAACGAGAGGTTTTCCATTAAAAAGAAATAAAAAATTAACCAGGCAGACACAACCACAGACACCTTTATCCAAAGCAAATTTCATTCCCAGTTACAGGAGGCACTCTCCGTGGAGCGACTTGTGGTTAAGGGTCTTGGTCAGGATCACAGTGGTGGTATGCTTGAAGGTAGGATTCAAACACATAAGTATCCCACAGGGCCAACAACATCATGTTATTGTGATCTGAGTTGTTTCTGTTCTATATATGCCCACAGCCTTTACTATGGGATAGTTGAAAACTACTTTTTGGGTGTAGACCCTTTTATTGCACTATTGAGAGTATGAAGAGAACATTTTATCAAATTCAATTGCAGTATGCCATGGACACGCTGCCGTCTTGATGCGTATAGCTCTACACAAGGCTGAAAAGACTGCAGAAAAAGTGTCTGCCTCTCATCTACCAATGTTAGGCTGGATTTATTTGGGTTGTTATTTAAGGTGGTTTATTTGTTTAAGTGTTGTCTGTGTATAAGCTTCCCTGTTTTAGATACATGGCAGAGTAAAAGGCAAAACTGCATAAGCAATTAATTAATATCTTGATTTTATTTAATTTGAGGCAAATGTATATTTTAGACATTACACATGCAGTTTACACATTGCTAAATGGTGGCTTAATTACTTTTTAAATGCATTAACCTTGTAGAAACCAAACATGTCTTGAATGCCCAGTACCTTTTTAAGGTAAGGCTGAAATGATGTGGATTTTCACCAATAGATTCTAAACACACCAAGTGATCTGGCCTGACATTCACCAATAGAAAAGTCATACAGACCATCAAAAATATTTGCTGGAGATTTGCTAGCATTCGAAACGGTTTAAGTAGAGCCACACATGTGAGGTCTGGCAAAGGTGGGCTGAGGAGGAAGCAGCTCTAATCCCCAGCCTTTGTCTTTTCTCTCCCGTGGAGAGAAGGAATGGGAAGGTGCTGAGAAAGGGAGACAGAGAGATGGATGGAGGGAGGAAAGGAGGCGACAGGAGCAGTGGGTACAGGCTTGTCGGGGGTTGCCGGGTGCGAGTGGCGATGGCAGATGCATTAGCACAGACGAGTCTATTCCCGCTGAGCCCGGTTCACTCCACCTCCCTCTGACTGCCGCACTGATGGATCGGAAGCTGCGCCTTCCACGGATTCTGACTGAGTCGGACAGCTAATGGTTCTCTGTGTCTTATCATGTCCTACCTCCTCAGAGCTAGATACACACACACACATGTACACACACACACACTTACAAATGCACACAGCATATGTGTAAAGGGAAAGAGAGAATAATGAGGGAATGGTGGGTGGGAGTTTGTAAAAGGTCACTTTCCACATGTCCCCATCTCAAAATATCTCACCATAGACAAATATCGAAAACCAAAAGCATAAAAATACAAAGACAAATCAATTGATATTACAACAAAATCTTTAAAAAATGACCTTTTTTGTGCTGTTGTCTCACTATTGTCCTCAATGAACTTTGGTAAATATGATATGGCTTCGTAGCCATATTACAATCTTTCACCACTATCAAAATATAAATATGAAATTGAAAACATGAAGCTAGACTCCCTAGATACAGTCTTCTGCTCCATATGCAGTTATTTGTGTGTGTGTGTGTGTGTGTATTTGTGTGTGTGTGTACATGTGTGTAGGTGTTTCCCTAGATACAGTCTTCTGCTCCATATGCAGTTATTTGTGTGTGTGTGTGTGTGTGTGTGTGTGTGTGTGTATTTGTGTG
>JBBKCR010000122.1:4219996-4242721 GCA_037577295.1 Ladigesia roloffi | reverse complement strand
TGTATTAAATTGATTAAATTGTATTTATAACTTGGCATCCCTATCTCAGAACCCCCCCACTTTTGGAAAGCTTGATTGGCCCCTGCTCTATTAGGAATGATTTCAATATAAGTAACTAAATGTAGCTTTATATTTTTTTCAATTACTGTGCTTTTCACTCATTTTAGAATTCAGAAATATTATAATCGCTCTTCTAGTGCCTAAAACTTAGTACTTTTTTGAAGTACATAGACAACTCACAGCGAGAGCCAGACAGTTTAAAGTACAGTCACCAAATGGCAGGGAAGTTAAAACCAAGTTTTATGTCTAAGATAATCCCTGTCTCTTTTCATTAAACAATTATAGTAATACTATTAAAACTATTTGGCTGTGTGTACTCTTGTTTGTTTAAGTTGGAAGGCTTGTCTGGTTCAACACAGTATGGTAATATTAACAGTGTAATCATATGACTTTTTAGTGATCGTTACAGCTAGCCTTCAGTCTGTTACAAGCTGTAATATTGCTCAGTCTGTTGTCAGCTTGTTCACACATGGTAGGTGCTCAAAAAAATGTCCATCCTGTGGTTGAAGTGTGTATTTTGCACGTAGAAAAATCTAAATGTATGAGGTTCTGCCCTTCTTTTACCCATCTGGCGATTATGCCATTGGATTCAGCACTAAAATATACTCTCGGGTTACAACATTATCTGGATCTGGATCTAAATCTGTGTCATAAGAGCAAGTACCATGTGCTGAGGGTGAGCGATTGTATGATATATATAAGGAACACAGAAAATCCACAAAATGCTGGATTATTCTAAAGTAATAGCTGGCTTTTACGGGCTTGTGTGTGTGTTAATGTGTGTTGCCTGTGCCACAATATGTGTTAAGCACCTTAAATCACGACACGACACAGCGACAGTTCATGCAATCTTGTCCGCTTTCATCTGGAGGATTGAGTTTCCTCATCTTGTGCTGTCGGATCTCCCTTACTAGCGTGTAGAACGCATCCTCCACACCCTGTGAAGCACAGTATGTACAAAATTAACTCACACGGGAGAAGAGTACACATCATGCACACATTAACCTCCACAGGCCAGCAGATCCATCAGCAGAGCCACTGAGCAAAGCCTCAAACCCTGAAAACATGTGATAGAACAGCACGTCCATGCGATGTGATAGGAATCTGCGGGAGAGAGTCTGTTCTCTTTCATATCACTCAGTTTCCGATATCAGGAAGTTGTGTTGGAGATGTTTAACGGAAACGGAACATTGCGAGTTTACGTTTTAAACTGAAGTTACAGTTCAATCATGTATGCCTAAAAAAACCTCACAAACCTCCACACACACTTGGCATTACATTAACTTTATAGAATACTATGACTGAGCCCAGGCAGACATAAGTTTAGGATTGGCATGAAGGTTTAGATTCTGTTCAGCAGGTTAAACTTCTGTTTTAACAACTTTCACATGCCAGTTTGGGCCAGTGCTTTTTCTGGCTGTTTTTACAGCTAGTGTGTGTTTCTGTGACATTGTACAGCTAGTGTGTGTTTCTGTGACATTGTACAGCTAGTGTGTGTTTCTGTGACATTGTACCTTTCATTTCAGTTCAAATGGTTTCATACTACAACAAATACAGAGCAGCAAATTGTGTGTTCTTTAAGTTGGGATCACCTCCTGTACCATAATCAATGCAACAAAAAAACCTTAAATAAAACTTTATTAATCTCTGATTATATACAAGTGACTGGTTTGTCAATTTGCACTTAACCCATCCAGTCGCTGATCCCAAAAAGTATTGAATCCAATGCATGTTTTTATCATTAATTTATTACTCCTCTGCGATTAGTAGCAGTGGCTGGTTCTGTAAGAACAGTGGGAAAATTGTAAAGAGTCTTGATGCTTGAGTCATGGAGTAAAGAGTAAAATGTCAAAACAGAAGTTGGTTGCGTGCACCAAACAAATTTGTTGTAAAAACACCATCTGTCTCTGTGTCATCGATACAGAGAACTACACAAAACAAATGAGAATTTTGGGGGGTGTTTTGGCCTCCTACAGAGTTATCAAGACATGCGAGCATACACATTCACACACCTCTGCACTTTTACTGTTTAACTAGCTAAATTTCATAAAAAGCATAAAACAGGGTGTGTGCCAAATTTATGCCATTTGATTTTCCGCTCTTAAATGTTTAACAAGGTAAATCAATAGAAACTGCTTAAAATTTCATATTCCATTTTGTTTCATGTGGAGGGTATGTGCTTATTGTGAATATACCAATTGACTCGAGATGTTTCAGTTGCATGCAACTGTAAGAGTGATAATATATAAATCTGCATAGTCTCCTACAGCTTATGCACTTTGCTTGCATGCTGGCATTAGTTGAAAAGTTGGGTCAAACTGCAGCCTGAGTGGATGATGAAAGTGGTGAGAACGCTCCTCCCCTGCGACCTTCAGTCTACTGATGAGTCATCGTTAACTGCAGTGTTACACAATGCACTTCTATATCATAGTTATATGCATGGACATTAGTCTGCCTGTATTTCAAGGCATAAAACTGACTGGTCAATGTACTGCAAGTGTGAAAGCTTGTTATGCGTTTTTGCCACTCACTTGTCTGGTCTTGGCTGACGTTTCGATGTACGGGATGCCATAGCTGCGTGCTAACTCCTGCGCTTGCCGCGTGTCCACTGTTCGAGCTGGAAGGTCACATTTATTACCCACAAGCACCATCGGCACATCGTCCGAATCCTTCACCCGTTTGATCTGTTCCCTGTCAAGATGAAGAGACACACATAAAGTATGAGAATGTAGATATTAGATGTTAAGTATATTTATGATGTGCCGGCAAGCTTAGATCATCTGTATTTTTTGTATTACCCTTGAAAATTCACCTTTCTCTTTAATTTAAATTATTCCATTACCTTATCAGTAGTAGAGGCACATCACATCACGCATTTCACAACATACTGTGTAAATGTAAATGCCACATAAATCTTCAATCTTGAATCTCAAATTCACAAGAAAAATTTGCCCAGCAGCATTTAAGCTACCAGCAGCTCCAGTGATGTCCTGTAGCCTTTTAGTTGGACACAAGCAGTGGTGGAGCCAGAGGGGTGTCCGGGGTGGCACTGGACACCCCTGAGAGCCGATTGGCCACCCCGGGTGCCACCCAAAATGTTATTTGCTGCCAGCCGTTACCGATGCTGTTGGCTTTCAGACTGTTTCTACTGTTTTTCTTTGCTGTTATTAAGGTTGGGCATTGCAGTAAGCATTTCACTGCATGTTGTACTGTGTATGACACTGTATGTGACAAATAAAATCTTAATCTGAATTTGGCCAGAATGCTGCTCTGGTGGTCTCTCATGTGTCCCGGTCTCCAGTGGTCCACCTCTCAGACGAACGAGAGGCGCGCACCCCCCGGCCCGAGCAGTGTCTGCCTTTAACCTGCAGAGCATGGGCATCATCTCTCAACATGGATGAATTACGTATTGTCAGTTCTCATCAGAACCGCAAAATTATATTGTTTTAAACATACCTGGCATAAGTTAATAACTGATGACACTAAACTTTGTTTTTGTTTTTCTTCTCAAATCCGGGTCTGTTTGATGTCTAATTGCAGTATTTGTAGTTTGGTTGTTTTTTTCTTTATATAATTTTTTTTAAATTAGCCCAGCATTGTTTTTCCAAATAAAACATTTGAATTCCTTAATTAATTATTTCAACTTTGAATACTGTGTGTGTGTGTGGACCCCTGGGAAATAGCAGCGGCCACCCCCTGGCCCCCCATGTAAAAGATTCTAGCTCTGCCACTGGACACAAGGCCAGGGGTGAACATAGTCACCTTCCTGTGTGCTGTCCAGGACTCTGCCAGTTGTCCCTGGCTGCAATCTGTGTAAGGGGCATTTAAGTAAGATGATGCCACTGTACAGTGTAAGTATGTATGAGTTGCTGCATGTGTGTGTCAGGCTGACAGGAATCACAAGCCATGTATGACACACAATGAATCAAATTTATATTCAAATTGCACTCATTGTATTTCATGTTAAAATCTGACGAACACATGGCCAATGTGTAGCAGTTCTTATTGACATAAAATAAAGACAAAAACAAAGACACTACTACTTCTCAGCAAATTCAAATCACAATATATCAGCATCCACTTACAAACTGGTAATTAATTGAAGTGACCGAATTAAAATTTTGATTCCAGTTCTCAATTTGTTAGCTACGTATGAGAGAACAATTACTATGATATTATAGGTGGCGATAACTGTGACTTCAAAATTTTTTAAGTAGCTTAAAACAGCAGAAAATCTATGAAAATTGTCTGAGAGGCAAATGACCATAACATGGCAGAAAACTGAATAAATCAAGATTAAGATTTAGGATTTAAAACTCATTTCAAGCGAGGCCTTTATAAATCACGCTCTATCTACTGTGTGGCATAAATTATTAATAAATAATTTTTAAAAAATCAATTATAATACTCAAATCAAAACAAAATCCACTATCTAGAGTGCACTGCCCATGAATAACAACCATAGTATAATTCATTTATCCCTCTTTCCATTTCTGCTTTTATGTCCTTGAGTGCTCGCTATCTTCTTTCCACCCACTCGCCCTCCCCCTTATTGGGTTTAGATTGATTTCATTGTCAGCTTACTGTAATCCTCCACTCTGATGCTATACTTCCTATAGCTACAGTAGACACTACAGAACATGGTCATAGATCACCTAGACAAAAATATTGGGACGTCTGCCCATTACACCAGCAGGGACCAGCATTCAAATACACAGATTTATATATGGAGCTAATCTCACTTTTGCAGCTATATTTTTGTACAACATTTATGAGGTCAGACACTAGTGTTGGACGAGAAGGTCTGGCTCGCAATCTCTGTTCCAGTTTATCCCAAAGGTGCTGAATGGGGTTGGAGTCAGGGGCTCTGTGTGGGCCAATCATTTTCTTCCACACCAAACTCATCCAGTCATGTCTTTATGGAACTTGCTTTGTGCACTGGGACACAGTCATGCTGGAATAGAAAAATGGTCTTCCACAAATTGTATCTACAAAAGTTCAAAGCACGGCGTAATCCAAAATGTTATTGTATGCTGAAGCATCCCTTGAAGTAAGGAGCCTAGCCCTATAAACTGGTGTGTCCCAATACTTTTGTCAAATTTTGTTTTGAAAATACAGGACAAAACTCAGGACCATACTTTTGTTTTTAAGGTTATAAATTTGTTTGGCAATCAAGAAAAACTGAAACACAACATGAGTCTGCATTCCCTCTAGAGGTTTGAAGTAATATCAAATTTTTCTTTTAAGGTCTTAAATCGATTTAGTTCGAAAAGCAATCACCTTTACACAATTTTCCCACTTACACTAAAATGAGTCAAACAGCCAGCACATGCCTGATGTCTGGTTTGTTCCTTTAGTTTGGTATGAACTTAATTGAGTACAGAATTCAAGCATGGGAATCAGACCTGTACTGATGAATGTCCTCAAACGACTTGGTGTTATTGATGGCAAAGACACAGAGGAAGCCCTCTCCGGTCCTCATGTACTGGTCCCTCATGGCGCTGTACTCCTCCTGACCTGCTGTGTCCAGGATGTCCAGAAGGCATGTCTCTCCATCAATCACCACCTGTTTCCTGTATGAGTCCTGAAAAAAAAGAAAAGAAATAAGAAAGTTCCTAAAGCCAGAGCAGTCCACATCATGCCAATCTACCACTGAGATACACTATTCAAGCCATAATATTTAAGGCTTAAAAACTGCACAAACTTTCCACTACAGCGCTCACAAACACACTGCTGTCCAGTCAAATCCATTCAAAACAAGCTTAATTATATAACATTTGAATGTTGATATTAACCTGTCTTCTCATGACATTACTAAATATATTTGTGTGAAATTGTGTAATATATAATGTAATATATTAATAAGAAATTATGAAAAAGTGAAATGGAAGAGACCAAATGAAGTGCCATCACTGTAGTGGTGTCGCATTTGACAGCAGGACGAATTGTGCCCAAACATGCAGGCCACTGGTCTTGAATGTTAGCACAGCGAGAGCAGCTATGAAAAGGACATTGTTTGTCCAGGGGCAGGCGTGGTGGGAAAGGAGAAAAGAGAGGGCAGAAGGACACAGACATACGGACATGTGAACATGCACACGCACGCACGCGCACACAAACACACACACACACACACACACACACAAACCACTCCCTGTTTTTCTGAGAGCTGAGAGAAATCAGTGACCTAAGCTGTATGGATACCTCTGGGTTTCATGTGACAGTATGAGCATGTAGGCAGGAGAGAGAGAGACAGAGAGAATGACAGAGAAAGACACAGAAACATTTATAGAGAGATTCAGGAGAAATAAAGAGACAGAGCGAGGGAGTTATATAATAAGACTGATACAGAGAGACAGAGATATTCATAGAATGACAGACAGACAGACAGACAGAGAGACAGAGAGACAGGGAGACAGGGAGACAGAGAGACAGAGAGACAGAGAGACAGGGAGACAGAGAGAGAGAGAGACTAATCAGAACATGGGGGAATAAGTACAAGAAATTAAGGGAGTATGGCTCTTTCTAGCTCATTTGGTGTACCACTGACACTGCTCATTTTGATGCTCGAGCCTTTAAATGTGACAAATTGGAAAGGAACATTTCAATTTCAAAGTTTAAATAACCTGAAAACCTGATTAAGTAAAAAACTTAAGAAAACCAGACCACACAACAACACGAGTAGTTTGCACACCGGCTATCGCAATAAATAATTAATACTGCCACCAGTGCAAGTATTGCCATCAGCTTTTACTGATAACAGATTTGTATCTTTTAGAGATACCAGATTTATCTATTTTATACTATAATAGTGCAAAAGTCCATGTTAATTGTTTAAAGGCATTTTACTCAGTGTGTTTTAGCTAGCAAAGTTAACATTAGAACATATGCAAGCAAACAAGAAAGCAGAAAAAAAATGTATGTAAACAAGTAGCCTAGCTGATATTTTGTGAGCTGGTGAGGAGAACACAGGTTTGGTTCCAGATTCCTCCTCGGTTCCTCTAGCCATTGTTTGGATTTGAGAAATTCAGCAGCTCCTCATTTATTTTAATGAAGGACTAACTGAGTCAAACCAGATATCTTATGGAAACTACAAGTTAGAGCTGGACGGTATGACAAAAAATGTAATCACGGTACTTTTCAAAATGATCCATTGTCTAGAGTTCCTGTGTCCTGTAGAAATAAAGTTTTGGAATCTTAAAGATAGCATTGTACATATTCACAACTAAACAACAAAAATGCAAAAGAGGAGAAGCTTGTATGAGCTGGTTTAGCACTGTTTTTACTCCTAAAATCAAATAACTACGCGAAAATGAGACTAAAACCAAGCCTAAGCATCTGCCAGGTGTTGGAGCTCTTTTTCCCACTGGATGAAGAAATACAGAGGACAGAGAAAGGAGGGGGATGGGCAGGAGCTGAACCAGGCAGTTTGTGTTAAAACGTTTACACTGTATTTTTTTTCACTTTCTTTGTATGGTTTGCTGTGTTGGAACAGAGTCTATGTGAAGTACTCCGATTTGCATTCTGATCCATGGTATCTGCTGTATAAATAAAGTTGTAATTATTACTCCTGTCTATGCCCTGACATGAAGAGCTAAGCACCTAAAGGCTAGGTTTTTTTGTAATGCTGAGATAAAAATGTACTTTATCTTTGTTCCGTTTGATCCTGTTGATGTACAGAATCACACACATATTGTCAGAAACAGAGGACCTCAAACTAAACTGCATCTATATTAATACTATATTAAAACTATATATGAAGGCATTTTTGAGAATTTACATGCACAAAAAGCTAAAAATTTAGGGAGAGTGCTTTTCTTATTGTCTAAATCCCTTATTTTCTTAATCCCGAAAAACAGTATTTTATCCACACATTGTTTATCTGTCGATAATCTCACACGCAGCTGCAGCACACACTCAAATGAACTTTCCCCTTCTCCTAGCTGTGCAGCAATGAAAAAGGTCCCCCCATTTCCAGTTTCCAGCTCTGCCAATTTCTGAATGTTCTTTAGGCTATTCCAACCGGTACTTAGGTATAAGAAAAATTCATATCATAACAGTAATAAAAAATGGTTTTGGGTATGAACTGGTATTCCGTCCAGCAATACTACAGTACAAGTAATACTGAACCTCCACAAGGAACACAATGTATTTGACATAAATTCCTTAGCTGCTGTACAATATATTGGTATTTAATGTTTTGTTTCATGGAAAATATTTATATTTATGACTTTATTGTAAAAAAAAAAAAAAAAACACAACGGTGATCTAAACAGTTTTTAAATAACATTTTTGTACATTTGCACAGTATTGTACATTAGTACCCAGTTTATTCCAGAGACTAATTAGACTGACATGCAATACTTTATTTGTATAGAAAATTACACTACCTCCTACACACACACACATTCTCTTTACCTCTATAGTAGGGTCATATTCATCTACGAAGTGGTTCTGGATGAGTTGGATGGTGAGAGCGCTCTTGCCCACGCCTCCAGCGCCCACCACCACCAGCTTGTACTCAGTCATTCTCTCAGTTCCTCTTCAACTGCTCAGCCCTGCAGGATACCAAAATGAAATATGGCTTTAAAGCAAGAGATTTACAGAACATGTGTTGAAGAAACATGTACAAGTAAAAGTCACTATGGTTATGTTCAACACGCTTATGTTCAACACAATATTTTGTAAATATATTTCGAAAGGTCTTTGTGTACGGTGTGTTTCCGTCAAAAATAATGGAATTCTCAGCTGCCTGCAAGGGTCAAAATCCCAGCTTGGTTTATACCAACCAGATGCACCTTTCATTGCCTCTCCTGATCTTGGGCTCCTATGTTAAGGAACAGGTCATTAAAACCGGCTGCCAGGAGTATAAATCATGCCTCTTTTTTTATGAATTTCATTTGAGCTCAGCAGAGCCAGGCTGAACCCCAACCTGTCATACCAGCCAGCATTCGATTAATGCACACACATCCCGTGACACCAATCCGAGGCACAGACCCTAATTAATACACAGTTAAATGCAATAGACAGTTGGCCACAATGGACACATTAGAGGAACACTTCAATAAAAAAGGTACACTTCAATAATAAAACAACAAAACAAATCATAAAAATCAGATTAACCCATCTATTATAAGCATAAGCCTGGCTACTGGTCAAAACGGCCTATATTGTCTAGGCAGAATGTCTTTCTAATATATTGTGCCAAGCTGTGTAGCCATGGCTTAATAACACTAGTGCTTGGCAAGCTTAAGTATTGGTACAATAACAATGCATAATATTATAACACACACGCACACACACACATTTGTAGCACTTAGTACATCACAAAAAACAGGCCTATTATAAAACCTTCAGCGCCAGCTGGATCTGGTCCATTACAGTCCATTTCTTAAATGTTATACGTTGGGCCATATGGCCCTGTTCTATAAGCATTTTCCAGAACAAATATGCCAAATTAATCAAAGCACTTATTTTAAACTATACATATAAAAACTCTTGATATATTTAAACTTTACATATAAATACTAAATTAAACTATACATGAAAAAAAAAATCCTTCCCATGTTGCAATCAGGGCACAAATTAGTTTATACAAGGAAGTGTATGGCAGGTCAAAAACACAGAACCTTCCTGATAACCTTCTGCTCAGAAACTGGCCTGAGTGGCTCATATGGAACCATGACATCATCACTTACTACACCCCATGGGGAAGTTCCACCGTGATTTAACACTGGAAAACATGCATGCAGCAGCACCACATTTCGACAAACTTTGTTCCAGGGAACGCGCATGGCACAAAAAGTCACAGAGCTGAGTCGGTCTGACCTCAGCCCTTCTAGTGACTGACGCTGCATTTTGACTGTGAAACTGAGGACGTCAGTCGGGGAAATGTCATCTGATATGAAGTGACTCAGAGACCATTAAAGCATGATGCCCACCAATGACACAACAAACTCTATGGCTGCTCCAGAAGTGCAATATAAAAAAGGGTGTGATTATGGAAAGAGACAAATCCTTTTAGAAACACAGAGATCAGACCCGAGCTGGTGGCTGTGGGTTACTGAATTTACAGTCACATTATTAGTATTTTTTTTTTAAAGAGTAAGACTGAAACAGAAACAGTGCCTTCTCCTAAGTAAGTGCACTCAGTGAGAGAGTGTCTCCTATAAATCAGCAGACACTGAGTATGGTCTATATTAATCTCAAGGTGTGTTGCCAAATAATTAAAGAGTATACTTCCCATTAGCCCTGTCAGAAATGACAATGCTGTGCCTGAGATGACATTCAAGTCGTTCATGTTAAAAATCTTCCAGACAAAATCAATGTAACAAACACTTCTAGCCAAAATATCTTGGTTATAAAACTTCAAAGAATAACATGCAGAGATAAGGGAATGAAGAACAGAATGACACATGGGAGTCACTACTTGACACAAATGTAACTGTTCATAACCCAGCACAGAGATATCTAAAAAAGAAAATCCATAATAAGTCATACATTGCCACCTTTACCTCCCATATGGAGTATATTTTGATCTCATCTGAACTGCATGAACATGCAGCCACATGCAAATATTATATTACTTATCAAGTCTATAAAATTTAAATTAGACTTATCTAGTGGTTCTCTATTAATTCTGTGTGTCCGGTCACCACAGATATCCAATGTGTCCTTTTACTACAATATGACACACATAATTATGAAAACACAATCAGATAAATATGTACAATGAAGGGGTTCATCGTATAAAGGGTTTCAGATCAATGTAGTAAAGTTATTTTTAACCACTCTTGCCATAGCTGATGAAACTGTAGGAGTACCACCAGATCTGTAACCCACAAACTAAACCAAGAACACTCGGGATTCCCTAAAAACTCACTGAAACAAACGATATGAGTGTACAATATCATGTCAGCAAAGCAAAGAGAACACAAAAAGCCAACAACAGCAGCTGATGACGGAAAGCTAAACATACCAGACTGCGGTAATTCCATGTTTCTGGGTTGATATTATGTAGAATTAAAAAGTCCTGGTGGTCACCTTGCTCTATCTTTGCCCCACTCTTCTTATCCCACCCAAAGGACGGACACACCCCAAGCCTATTCACCACTAAAATACGAGAATGATCAACTCTACACACGTCCTGAACAGGTGAGGCATTCTGCAGGAACAAGGAAGAATCACTTTAACAGATTAGATGCTCTGGTAGACACAAGGCAGGACAAACACTCGTCAACAGGCAAATACTCTCTCAAACCCCCCCCAACATTCCAGTCTGTTTTCCTCTGTAAAGGGGAATTCCATGACTTTCTATCTGCAATGCCCAAATAGTATGTTAAATAAAACAGGTTTGTCAAATAGCAAACATTTGTCAAAAGGTATCGGTCATTAATCATATTAACTGAACGAAAAGACAATTTTCCACTCCAGCTGTACCAATATTCTTATGCAAAAACACAATACTGTTCATGTTTATAGCTGCGAGTATGGATACGAATGCATAAATATTCATCAAATGTATTAATAAGGACTTCATCTACATGGATTAGTGTTACAGAGAAACATACGGTAACATCTATTTATAGAGGGTGACAAATGAAAAGATTACAGACACTTTATGTTCCACTCTTTTGGAGTAATCCATAATTAAAAGGCAGATTTTGTCTCTAAATAAATATATGTTCAAATTATTACGTGATTGATTTCATTGTGTTCACTGTGAAGAAGCCCTTATACCACATCAGTACCACATACTACATCAGTTGTAACACATTGTGATTTTTTTTTTCAATTCATCCCTTTACTACGTCTGCAGTGATGAAAGAGAAACATTAGCTAGGTCATCTTGTAGGTTTCAGAAGTGAGGTTATCAGAGTAGATGTATATACTAAAGTGAAATCATATTTTTTAAATGATCAATTATTCTTAAATGAATAAATATCGATTCTTGGTGTAGCAATATTCTTATTTTAGTGAATGGCACTTTTGATGCTTCAAAGAACATAATTCCTCCTTTTACCATACGCACCAAATTCACAATCGACTGAAAAAAAAAGGGATTGAAGCTGATGTGCTTGTTTTCTCCTCTTTACAGTCTGACGGATGAATCCGGGCTGCTCTGATAAAATATATTAGAATAACCCCTGCATCTCCAGCAATGAGGGTCACAGAACCGGCAGTGAAGATGAATAATACAAGAAAACAGATGGACATGAACGTGTTCCCTCTCTGTTGCCAGCGCTTCTTCTTGTTGGGGCGGTTTGTCTGGTGATAGTGGCGCTGAGAGAGGGCTTGTGAGGCCATCAAATGTTCCCTAGTGTCTGTCTCTCTCTCTCTATCACTCTCTCTCTCTTATAATTAGTTACTGAGCACAGTCTGCCTTCAGAAAAATAATGAGCCCTCCAAGCACCTGTGTGTCTGTGTTTGGAACTGTTAGGAAAATCAAAACATCAAACATCGAAGTTTAAACCTTTTTTGTCCCAGTGAATGCAACAGTAATACTAGAATGCCTGTAGTATGTACTTTAGAAGCAATATTATTGATAGAAACACAAGAATGCCTTCTGGGTCAGTGTTTTTAATAAGAAAAAAAGTTATTTTAAAAGGTTTTTGAACTTTATTCTGTCTATGCTGCAAAAGTAGCATACGGTCGATTTCCCAGTACTTACAAAAGTACAAAACGAAAACTATTAGTCAGAACACATTAAAAACAAGCTGAAGCACCTGCTCCTTGGCTTCCTGAACTTTTAAAGTGAGAAACACACCAACATTTTTGCCCACTGTTAATCAGCCACAGGCTACAGAGACCAGGCAGAAAATCAGTGGAACGCTTCTTTAAGATAACACACCTTATCATGATTCAGAGCCCACAGCTGGTGACTCTGACTGCGCTCCAGGCATGTTTGAGATTATCTACTTAAGGGAAAAATGCTTACAAGTCACAACCTTCAAAACACACACTAGGGTTAAGGACCAATAAAAGACAAGAGTGACAACTAAACCCACACAGTCCTTCAGCTCTGCTACCACACCGCGCCAGTGCCAGGGGCTGCATATAGCCGGTCACAGTGATCTGGGTAAACGAACAGCTCATTCTGAAACTCTATAGCCCCCCTGGACCCTAAGGGTAATCTTACATGACGAGCACGAGCACACCGAGACTGTAAGTAGGAGAGTCCCAACGGCTGCACTTTACATACAACCGCAAGGGCAGCGAGGCCACCGTGTGTTCGGGAGACAAGCGAGAGGACGATAGTGTGCCCGGGAGTGCAGCAGCATTTTGACATTAGTTTCATTTTCTATTTGCAGAAGAGGAGATTTCCACTTCAGATTTAAAAGCACATTACCCTTTTTGATTCAGCAAATTCATTACAATATCAAAACATTTTTTGTTATATTTATAACCACTTTGCCGAAATGCCTCAGTCTCTAAAACCTATTTTTGTTTTATACTTTTTGACGAAGAAAATTTTTAATAAAAGTTTCTGAGGCAAAGCATCTCGCACAGCTCTGTTGATTTCAACCAGTTTTAAAACATGAAATATCTTGATATATAATATCTTCCAACACGCCTTCCCCAGACAGTCTAGTGGTTGAAGGATCCATTCTGGCTACACTGTTAGCCTCCTACAGTGATAATTGATTTTCAAAGGAGCAAAGATGGTAAAAGGAATCTCTCGAAGGGGGAGTCGAAATCAAACACTGTGGCGCCATCAGAGAGGCAGGGCTAGACATCATCCCTCAAAATAACGCTGACCACTGAGGTCCGGTACCACAAGACAGAAGCCTATACGACAGAGCAGTAGTCTGACATCAGAAATATGTTATTAAATAAAGACTAATTAATAGCTCATAACAAAAGCCGGCCTAGCTACTGCCTGTGCCATTACGTAAGTCCTAAAAACTGCTGCACTTAATGAAAAAAAAAAACAACTAAAAATTTTGCATGGCAGAGTTTATGATTGGCATTACACGGATTTAGGGTTTTCAGGATATTCTGAATATAAGGTCAAGCCAGTTGTCCATTTATTTTATTATTATAAACATATCTTTTCACATCTGTTAGTGGGCTCTGACACCTCGAAGCTACATTTTTTAAGATCAGACAGATAACACTCCACTGTCTAAAGTACAAAATAAAATTAATTACAAAAATAAAACTGCTCCTTCAAATTGTTGAACTTAAAAGTCTTCAGTGTTGGAGATATAACATTTATTGGCCTCTACATAAATATTTACAAGAAAGGCAGATATACAAATGTCAATAAATGAGTCTCCATCCATCACAGTGGCAGACGCTGGATCAATACATGGTTGGCATATCACATGTACTAGGGATGCACCAATATGTGAATGGCAAAACAATTTATATTTTGCAATACAACATTTGAAATTAAAATTTTAGTATTAGTCTGATTAGCATTATAGCAAATTATTTGTAGAGGTCAGCAATATGAGTAAAAGAACAGTATAACATCTACTACATCAACAATCTTCATTTCCTAACATCTGTCCCATGCAAATAATGATCATATATTTAGCAATATATACTCAAAGACAACATATTGGTGTCCCAAGTGGCAAACGCTCAGCACACACGATCTAACTCTTTCTATATACCAATAACAAGTAAACATGGTCCTCCTGAGACATATAACAGGGTGGACGTCTGAATCCTATTGATACTCTCACAGTAGGCTTGGTCTACAGAAGCCTATTACCAGTTTGCAGCACTGAAAGATGGGAATGGAATGTGTGTAGATCCTCCACAGAATGTGATCTTTCAAACTCTCTGTAAAGGGTTTTTACACACACACAGTTTGATCTTTCAGATCCTCAGTGAAGGGTCTACACCAGGAGTGTTAAGCTCCAGGCTTGGAGGACCGGTGTCCACCACAGTTTAATGGTTCGCCTCCTCAAACAAATTCACTAAAACTGAAGGTTAACTGGTGAGGTGAACCAGGTGTTTTTGAACAGGGAAATCACCAAAACGTCCTGGACCATGGCCCTCCAGAGCTGGAGTTCAACAGTCCTGGTTTACGTTCTCTGAAGGGTCTACATACACCATTCTAATCTGTCAGACCAGTCTGATGTTTCAGACATTCTGCAGAGGGTCTACACACTCACAAAAATCTGATCTTTCAGACCCTGTAGAGAGGGTCAAAAAGGAAAAGTACAGTGCCCCCTTGCAGTCTCACGTGAAGACAACTCAGCACACAGTGTGAACGATGTGAAATTATTTATCTGCATTATACTCATTGACAAAGAAAAGCAGTGTGTAGGGGAGGTATCTCGCTTAAGTGTGCCTCAATGGTGTCATTAGCACTCCTGAGATTAAAATCCACAACATACTTGTCTGAGGGCGAACTCCCTAACCACTAGGCCACCAGCTGACCCCCTGTGGAGGGTCTGTACACATACACAAGTCTGATCTTTCTGTGGAGGGTCTACACACTTACACCAGTCTGATCTTTCTGTAGAGGGTCTAAACACTCACACCAGTCTAATCTTTCAGTGCTTCAGACTGGTGTGAGTGTGTAGTAGAGACTTCTGTGGAGAGGAACGTGATGATCCCGCCTCATGAGAGGAGCTGGAGTAAGTCGATGGAGCAGGAAGCAACCGGTGCGGGTCTGTAGTAGTAGTGGTATGTAGCTTCCGCGCTGTTCCCTATGTACTGATGTTTCTGATGGGGCGTCTCCCCACTGCATGTGAAGCCCACTCCCAGCTGTCACATGGAGTCAGCCCAGCAATCCCACTTCATTAATGCGGAGCTCGCCCAAGGAACTCTGACCGACTGAAGTCAACCACTGGGAGTCGAGGACAGATCTGACTAGGAAGTTATGCAGAAACGAGAAGATTTGGTGTTGTTCTCTCGTCGGTTAGAGGTCTAGCAAGCCTCTAGCCTTCTGCCTGTTGCTGTATCAGTAGCCAGAGGCGGCTCAGAAAAAGGGAAACAGCTGTGGTTTCTCCCTCCGAAGGACACTGAAGTATGCAGTAACAGGTTAAGATATGGACCAAAACGCAGTCCTGCGCTCTTTACGCACCCAGCATTACTGAAGATACACCATGGTTTCATGAAAAGCAGCCGTTTCCCGTTATATCCCGACTACAAACGAGACGCCCGAACTCTGCTACAGCTTCAGTGGTGGCGACTGATTAAGTTGTAGTGAAAAACGTTTCCTACTTACAACAAGCAGTTCCAACGGAGAGGAATATTCCCACCGGCTGATTTAGGCTGGTGTCGATTTAAAGGCAAATATGTCAGTGCAATGTTGTTATAATGTAAACAGATTCCTGTCTGTTCGTTCTCTTAGCGACTGGAGGATAGAGCAGAAAAACAACGGACAGATTTAGCCGGGAGACTGCTGTGCAGGCTCGAAACCCTACAATGTGCTCCTCCGTCCGAGTGGAGAGGAGTGTTGCAGGCAGCCCACGCCCAGCCCCACACGGCAGCACCGCCCAGGCCAAAAGCCTCCAGAGGGACTGCTGGAGGGCTGCACCACTCCTACTGACACAAAATCATCTTCTGTAAACCACACACACACACACACAAACGCCTGTACTGCTTTCTTATTATAAAAGTATTTTTCTGGACAAGTTGAGTCAAAAATGTACTGTCCAACGTGACTGCAACTGCATTTAGATGTAATTAATTGTTATCTGACGAACTCTTCACTGTCCTGATGCTTTGCCTTGTACACACGTGAAAAACGCGAGTTTACGGTTCAAGTAAACAAAAATACTACCCGTCTGTTACTAGACTACAACTCCCGACAGCCTCCTGTGACGCGTCACAGTCGTATCCAGGAAAGAACGTTCCCGTTGTCAAGCAAACTTCTCGACCTTCTGCAGCATAACATCACCGTTTCCTTAGCACGCTAAACAGGGAGAAAAATAAGATAAAATGCTGTACAAACGTTTTCCAAATGTTTAGTGACGTGTAGGTAAGGGACTTCATCTCGAAAAATGTTTATGTCTAATATAATATTGGAGAAAGGTCTTGTAAATGCATTGCTTTAATGAATACAGAGGTTAAACATTAGATGATTAACACATATCTGCAAGCTGTATCATGAAACATTTCACGTGATTCATGTAATTAACATGTACAGCAATGTGAATTAAATTCAGTTCAGTATCTTTCAGCACTCTTTATTATTTATTATTTATCCTTGATACTGACTTTTTGATACCTACTGTATATCTTTATCGCATCCATGCTGTTAGTTCTTAGTCATTGATTTCTTTATATCCTTAAATACGGATCAATTTTGGTTCAGTTGATACATTCTCCACTTGATATCACACTTTGTTATTTGTTTTATGTATTTTATAGTGACGAGACATAAGAATCAAAAGAGCTGCAGATCTTATCTCCTTGCACTGTACATTTCTGTGTATTGCAATGACAAATATACTATTCTATGCTATTCTATTCTATTTTATTCTATTCTATAATAAACCTTAAAATAAATTGTTTGCTCTACACTATATATTTACTACCTGTGATTATGTCAACTTTCTTCAGGCAGCTGAAGGTGAAAATGAACTGTTCACAGAAAACTCTTCCAGTTAGACGGCCATGCACAGCTCGTCCTTCTGTGACAGAGTTTGATGGAACTGGCCAAATAAACCCACGTCCCACCTCTGCTATCAGGGTAGATTTACTGGTTGAATCTTACCTTTCTCCCGAAACGTTGGTAAGCTCATAAAAGTTAGACTAGATCCTATTTAAATTCAAGGCAAAATTATAATTAAATTAAATATTGCACTTTTTGATGTCTTTGCAGAGAAGTCTCTCTGGATCAGATGACCTAGTTCATATCACAACCCTAGAGATGTGTGTTGATACCCGGGAAAATACCTTAGGCAATTTTGGTAGGCTTATCATACACAGTCCCCTTCAAACATAACTGCCTTTTTCGGTTACAGAGCTTGTTTTCATTTTGTGTGCATGTGAGGCAGGAGAAATCTGATAGGTGAGCAAAAACAATCATGCATAGCATGCTATGTTGTCAGTCAGTTCTTTCAAATTACATTTGATGTAACACTAGAGCTCTGCTCTGATAGTTACATCTATAATGCACTAGCAATATCGATGGTTTTTGATAGTATGATTGTACTTATCTGTGTGGTCTTACTCATTTGTTCTATAAGGATTTCCTCTGAGACAGCAAACCATGATTGTGCAATGTAGGTAGGCAAGACCGGAAGTGAGTGAGGCCAGAAGTGAATCATGTCTCTTTAGAGATACTACTGGTACTAATTACCATGGATTTAAAAGACTGGGTGTGGTGGGCAGAAACACAGTAAAAGACTCATGTATACATATAAACATATTAAATGTTCTGGTGATTTACATCATCATTGTCCGTGACGTCTCTGTTAATTTGTCATGCTGCAGGTGTGTACTTGCCCAGTCTTGTGCAGCTGAATATGAACAACAGTTTCATCTTATCTGTACGGTAAGGCTCTTGTTCTCTTTTTGCTGTAGCACCAGAACCTCCTCCTTTTTTCGTCAAACATACATTTTGCCGCAAACAATATTTCCACAATCTGGGAATGTGGATTCTCAGAGAGACCATATGAAAGAAAACAGTAGATAAAAATGTTTACATTGAATTAGCATTTGCATGTATATCTGTATTCATGTTGTTTCTTTTTTGGGCTCTGTGTGTTAGTCCTACTGAAATCAAAGCAGTAAATATTATAAGCATTTAATCTAAATATACATTTTTGTAATCCATTTTGTAATGCCATGGAAGAACCATGTTTGGATTCTACAGAAACGTTCATTGTAGTTTTTACACAACCATTCAGTGAGATTTATTTATTTATTTATTTTACAGAACAAAAAGTTGTCCATGGCCATGTTTCCAACCTTGGTCTTGGGGGCCCACTGCCTTGCACTGCTCCGAACACACCTGATCCAACTAATCAGGTCAATGACAACCCCTTACTGTGCCTAAATTGGGTGTAAAAATGTGCAGGTCCGTGGGCCTCTGGGACCAGCATTAGGAAACACTGGTCTCATCATTCCAGAGACATTTTTTCAACACCTTTTTTTTTTTACTTGTAGTCAGGGACTCGGATTTTGTTCGGGGACGCCTCTTTGCTTGTGATCTGTTAGGTGGTGCAGGTGTGTGGCCCTCAGCCCCCTGGAGATCAGCCTGTACAGGGGCTCAGTTCTTAAAGCATTGAAAATCACATTTCCTGAATGTGGTGTTGTTGCATATTTAGAGGTTGACCTTGTGTCTCAGAGGATGTCTTTGTAGATTTGACCCATCTGGAGAGCATGTTCCCTTGTTGCTCTCACAAATGGGGAAAACATGTGTGGGGTTTGAGTGTGTGTGTGTATGTGTATGAGAGAGAGAAAGAGGGAGTGAAATAAAGGGAAAATTAGAGACAGGTGGAGACTGATGTGAAGGTCTTCCTCACTGATACTGCTCATTTAATACAACAATGCTGTTATTGAACAAGATTGAAATTCTGGAATAGTGACTTTACAGGAGCATTTGTATTGAAAATAAAACAAAATGAACAAGTAGTTACAGACACAAATCAACTAACAACAATACCACATTACCTCCTGCTCAGATGCTATCAGGGAGCAGATTCCACAAGTGTGAAGAAGCGTCTCCCAAAGAACATAATCTGGTTTTAGACACAAGTAATCCAGAGCCAGGTGAATTGCAGAAGCAGGATGGATAAAATGTGTTTCAGATATATTATAAAGAACAGTATCATGTAAGGGGAAGTGGGTAATTAGGGCAAATCTTTTAAAGGTGTGATATGGTACCACAGCTGCATTGTTCCCATCTCATAGAGTAATACAGGCATGCAATGCTCAATAAATGGGTCATATGCAAAATGAGATTTTTATCCTTTGAAATATAGGCAATACAACAAGCTATGGATCGCGGTAAAAATCCAAATTACACCAAAAACAAGGCTGTGCAAGACCAGTACACCCTGCATAACTATGCAGATACTCAACCAAAATTGGGTGGTGCCCTGTTCCAGATGCAGCTGTGAGGTCCAACCAAATGAGAAGTAGGTCATTGATGATCCTGCCAAGCACTGTTTCAGTGGAGAGATTCTTCCTAAAACCAGACTGAGAAGAGTCTAAAAACTTGTGACATAAGATGATTTTATAGCCACATACAGAATACACAATCTAGGACTTAATCCAAGAAGGAGATATTACTAATAGGCCTTTGATTAATAAGCAAGCATGTGACTTGTTCAGGGACGTAATAAGATGAATGATGTAACAGCATCAATACGATCTCATATGATAATTGGACCCTCAGTGATTAGAGCAGATTTCCAACTTGATTTTGTTAAGAGTGTGAGTTTACCTTGAAACGTGTTCTGGAGATCACAGGGTTGAAGCAGCGCACTCGATGACTTAGTCAGATGTGTGTGGGCTTGGTGGCGGAAGGGTGGAGAGGGGACAGACAGAGGGACACAACTATTAGACAGCTCAAAGCTGACAAGGGACTTGGAAGATTTGATAGCATTTCCTGCTCTGGGATTGTGGGGTGAACGGGGGAACGGAGAGATCCAGCATGTGGCTGAATGGAGAGGATGGGAGCAGGCCGCGGGAGGAGCAGATGGGTGTGGTTGCTCATTGTTCACTGTGTTTCCGTAGGGACCTCGGAATCACTCTCTCCCACATCCAAGTGCTCTCGCTCGTTTGCTGTGGCCTGGCTGACTTATATGGGATTCCTTCGCTTTCCTCACTTAAGGTAATCTGATGCTCTTGTGTGCAAATTGTGCCTATTCGTGTTGTCTGAAAACGACGCAGTGCTTTAATCCTTAAAAAAAAAATTCAACACGTATAAATCACAATTATCAGTGGCTATTGTCACTGGTTCTACAAAACTGAGTCAATTAAATATAAATGGAAGTCATTGCTTAACTTGCTGTAATATGACAGTAAAATATTATATTACATAATTAGATAAGGATAATATATCAACGCAATTCTAATACAAATTAATTCATCTGCACATTGGTTTGAAAAGAACGAAACATAACAAAGTTCTTTTCCCAGGAGCTGTATGTTGCCTGCAACAACATTTCAGACCTGAGTCAGGTCAGCATGCTGGAGCAGCTGGAGCTCCTGGACCTTGAGGGGAACAATGTGGATGACCTGGTCCAGGTGCAGTGCCTAGGTCACTGTGACAAGCTCCAAACTCTGTCCCTGGAGGGGAACCCAGTATGCACATGCCCCCACCCAGGAGTATCAGAGGTACTGTCCCCACCTATAATTTAAACCAAAAAAGTTCATTTATACTTGCACTGGAGCCAGATTTTCACTAATAACCCATATAACTCACAATAATAAGTAATCATCAGCATGCACAAAAGACATAGCTTAGTCATTCATGCCTTATTTGAAACAGAATGCTACTCCCTTATATCCGTCACTCTGGCCTGCAGCTTTGGTGTTTCAAGATGATTTGTGAGGATTTGTGGTGAAGGAGCACCAGATTGGGCAGAGTGACAGCGAGAAAGCGTGTGTGTTTGATAAGATTAACAGGCTTAGCTCTTTTTTTTGTGGTTGAGCTCAGTGACTTCAGACCACAAGCTTAAGTGTACTAGTACCCTAGCCACTGCAAGCCTGATCTTCTGACGATAACACTGAAGCTAATATCTACCAGAGCACTTGCATAGCCACAAGTACCTCCTCTGTCCGAATCTACACAATCTACACAGCACAGTCTAGTCATTTCATGGCTGTCGGTGAAAGACAGCAATACATTGTCTCCTGCATGCCATGACAACATACCTCATGTCGTGTGTGAGCGTCTTTGTTATCCGTTTCTGCAGGCTGACCTCAAGATCTAGAGACATAATGGCTCTGCAGGTCATCAAAATGCAATTAGCCTCCCCTGAGACATGAAAGCTGCTGCCTAATGTTTGATCTCATATCCATTAGATATGTTATGGCTAAAAATGTAAAATACTTGCGAGCTTTGTACACCTAGACATTACACACTTGCCTTTCACTCCTTATCTGTTGTTTCTTGCATGTTCTGTTGTCTACCATTGTGTATTTACCTTTCATCTGTTTAGATGAACTTCAATAGAGCCCTTTATTGGTCATTAGTTTGTGCTGATCAGTGTGAATGCTTATTTGGCTTCATTTCTTTATTCCAAATGTCCAGTATATTGCTATCTGGTGGTTTACTTTTTTGCTGACTCCTTTAAAGGAACTTTTTCACCTTCTTCAGGAGAGTTTTCTTATCCACTCTTAAGCTCTACCTGCTCTCTAGGTGCTCAGGTTTGTCCAAAGTTGCTTTTTGAGGACACTCATGAACAGGTGCGGCACAAAGTCATTTCAATGAAATCAAACTGAATCCAAGGTACCAGATTAGGGATGCATGATGATATGATGCCATGATGTCATGAGAAATCATGATACAAAAATACTAGAATCTTTTTTTGGAAGCATATATATTGCCAGGGTATCTGCGGATCCTTAAAAAGTCCTTAAAAAAAAAATGGATTTTACAACATTAAGGCCTTAAATATCTTTAAAAATGACTATTAATCCTTAAATCCAGAGTTCAAAGGTCTTCAAATACCACAGACTCCATAAACACATTTTTTCTGATAATCTCTAAAGAATTTTGTGAATTTCAAATTGGTGTTTTGC
>JBBKCR010000122.1:4196232-4215796 GCA_037577295.1 Ladigesia roloffi | reverse complement strand
GGAACTTAATAGTCTATAATGTTTTTTGTTTCACTTTCAGTTATTTTTCAGAGCTTTCAGTTCCGATAAGTGTTCCAGCTATTTGTAAGATGGTCACATGCTGTTTGCCATTTTGTGACTGTAGGGTCTTAAATTTCATCCAAGTGGCCTTAAAAAAAGTCTTAAAAAGTCTTAAATTTGGCATCCTTAAGCCTGCAGGTACCCTGATTGCCCAAATTGGTTTGTACTTTTTAAAATTCTTTTTACTTATGGTAATGTGGCACCATTGTTTTGCTTGATTGAAAGCTAAAGGCTGAATATTGTGACATGTATCATAATGTTTTAGGCTGTATTGCCCATTCATAAACTCAACCCTTTCTGTCCCGTTTTCACCTTAAACTGAAAAAAAAAATAATGGCGATTTAAATTATGAAACCGAAAGGATCTCTTTGCTACTTTGAGCTACTGATAAGAGATATGCATTCACCATTAAGATGACCTGTAGTGTTTTCTGTGTGCCTTTGTGAACATGTGTAACCCAGCATTCAGTCACACAGTCAAATCATGGATCGTTTTGTTAATGATGCACCACATTCCAGAGAAAAGACTGTGACTGCATTTCACTTCTTCCACTTGTTTTTGGGCACCCAGTCATCAGTTTATTTTCACTCACCACCAGGAATTATGAAACTGGGGCAAACCCACAGTCAGGCCAGGGACTACTGAATATGTATTAGCTCTTGTGGTGAATAAAGAATGTCCTCATTTGCACGTCTTTTTTTCATCCCCTCTTTCTTTCCCTCTTTTCACTTCTCAACTGGTCATGCAAAAGTGTTGGTGCTAATTTGCCCTCGCAGCTGTGGTGCTTGCTGATCATTCTCTCCCCATTCTTTTACAGCTGATAAAAGTGGGTCACACACTTGCTTTGTTGGTTGCAAGCAGCTGATACACAGACACACACCCTGTCAGGGGAAATGCCTTTGTGTGCATGTACCTTGAAGCTATATGTGCTGCATTGAACACATTAAACTTGATACACGAGTGACTGGAAATGCAAAATCCAAGGGATTTCTGGTAATCGTGTGTTTCCAGGGATTCATTTGACCTGTAATTAACCTGTTGGCTTTTTTGCTTCTGGATTCACCTGTAAGGCAATTTTTTTATAATCATATTTTCATGAGACGGCAGAGAAATTCCTGCTTACCTGTCAGTGAGACTGTGCACTCACTGGAGTTTCATTTTAGTCAAGTCTTTGGCTTATTTGCAATTTTTTAGACAGGCTAAAGTTGTTGCTTCTTACTATGTAGAAACAAGTGCATGCTGTGCATAATTACAATTGTTTGGAATTAAGGATGCACTACCATGCCAGTATCATTCACATTTACATTTACATTTGTGGAATTTAGCATCTGTTTTTAAGCAGAAACATTTAACTTGGACTCCCTCCAGAGCGAGTTCTAAAAATGCTTCCCTTTCTACTGAGAGAGCGTATCCCGAGCTGGTACAATAGGCCAGAGTCCAACGTACCCTCAAGCTAACATGCAGTCAGAGTAAGAGCCAGTGCTAATACCTAGGAAATACAAATATACACTATACATAATAAGCCCTTGCATAAGTACAGTTTAAAGTGCTTCAGTTGTGCTAATAGCATAAGTGCAAGACAAGCCCTTTCAACAAGTAGTGGCATATAATTGTTTAAAAGTTCAGGCTATGCTAATCCAGGTGAATCTAGTCGCAGTTTCTACATATTATCTGCATTAGCAAATATGTACATGAAAAATATTATCGTGCATCACTAATTGGAATGAACAAAACAATAAGATGTGACTTACTAAGAAAAAAAGTTTATCTGTTCTTTATTATTGGGTTCAAAACAGTGAATGAAATGCACTGAATTCATTTGATTCAAATGACTGCACTTAATAAAAAAGATTACATAGACACTATACTGTTTGCTTTCTTTCACTTTGATTACAGAACTATGTAATTCTAGAGCATGGTTTCTTTTTTCATTTCTTTTTTCAACTCTATTTGATTGACAACGAACTCCATTTGATTGACAGGTGTCTGAGTACAGCTATAGGTCTGCTGTGAGGAAGCTGATTCCACAGCTGTGTGTCCTGGATGACACTCCAGCAGAGCAGGAGGAGCTTTGCTGCCCCAGAACTACGATGGAGGACTGGACTCTAATCAAAGAGTCCATTAGAGACAGTGCATCCATTACAGATGATGCCTCTGACTGCCCGGAACTCATAGGTGTGGGCAGACATAGACCGTTCAGGCAATTAGCTGAATTGATGTATTGATCTGTCAGTCATTCACTGGTTGATTTTAGATACCATTGGCTCATCAAATACTCCTTTAAAGCAATTGTTTGGCAAAGACCCAACTGACCTAGTTTACCTTTATGTCAGATTTTGCTGATCAGCCAATAAAAGTTTGGTGCCTTTAGTTTGTTTCTTTAGGTTCCTTAGTCTTTAGTAACAGAGCAGCACCACTTTTTGCATGAGTGTAGATAACAATATTGCACACAGTATCATTTGTTTCACTTAGAAACTGCCTAAATTTGTTCAATCGTATGCAAATGCCTGAAATGTTTGTGTTTATGAATTACAGAAGAGAGAGCGGCTTCTGTGTGTAGCATGTCCCACCATTGCTCTGCCCAGCGCCCAGGCACGAGTCTCAGCTTCAGCAGCCTCTCCAGCCGCCCTGCAACTAGTCTCAGCTTCAGCAGCCTCTCCAGCCGCCCTGCAACTGCCAGACCTCCCTCCTCCTCCACAAGCTCCAGGCCTAGCTCAGCTGGCTCTGATCCTGACACCCAGGTCCATGAGACCAGCGATCTGACACACGGTGAGAAACCTGTGTATTCTCATCTATTCATCACAGAGATGCCCAGCACAGTTCAACAGATACTTGTGGCAAGCATTGTTTTACGGCTCACTGTTGCCTCCCTAAGGACAAAAAGAAAAAGAGTCATGTCTATAATACTCTATTTTCTAAAGGTCATGGGCATAATGAACATGTATAATAATAATTGGTTATTCTAACATCAGATGTTATTTGTAGTCCTTACTTTAATCCTAACACCCCCAAAGTACTTTTAACATCATACTTATAAATCAATATATCATTCAGGAATGAATGAATGAACGAATGAATGAATAAATTAATCAATGAATCAATGAATCAATGAATAAATGAAATCTGTCTCTCTAGGAGTGGGAAAGGTTCTCTTCTGTGGAAATCCCTTTCAAGCTGTCCGGGCCCGACGGCAGAAGATAAAGGTAGGGTTTTTTCACCTGATTGATTAATTTGAGCAGCACTAGAGGGCACTGTGTTACTAAATGAATTGAGTAGTTCATTGAATGGGGGTCTGTAACTGCAGTGATTCACATAATGTGTATTCTCAGTAAATATCCTACCTTACACATAGGGCAACCTTAAAAAAATACATTAGATTTTCTTACAGATTTTACATAAAGTAGTCCAAAGCACCTGTATTTAATAGCTTCTAAAGTACTTGATTGAAAAATATGTACTAAAATATTTTAATCACCAATTATTTTTGTGTATAATTCCTACATTTATATTCATATGGTTATGTACAACTAATGAAAGTAGAAAGTTAGACCTATGTCATTTAGTTGGGTTGTTACTGTGCCACCCCGCTGCAATAGAATCATGCTTAGTGTCAGGATACGCAACTTGCTCCTAAACCCAACAACAATGAGCCTATGCAGTTAACCAGTGAGTGTAACAAAGAAGTGCATACAAAGGAAGGTAGGTCAGGGGTAGAGCGAACAAAAACACAAGTGAAAGTTAAACAATATGCAAAACTGGGAAATGCCTTACGTTTTACATAGCGGGGTTGCATTGACCAAACAAATACTCATGAAACCTCATTGACAAAAAAAATTTAGTTTAATACATTCAGTTCATTTCAACAGATGTACCAGTACTAACTGATAGCCTATAAATAACATTGTGCAATTATTGCCTTGTATTCATATATCATATAAAAATGCCCATTTTCCCTTTAGGTTCAAGGGTAAAGAAATAGGTTGTAAAAAAAGAAGAAACAAAAAAGGAGTTTAAAATTAGTTTAATTATTTAAATGTTTCTTTGTCTCTAGCACCAAAATGGCAGCTCTCACTCCAGACTGTGTACTCAGCTGGGTAGTTATGTTCCTGAGCACACGTATGATGTGGAAGCGACGAACAGTCAGGACTGTGATAATGTGTTTGCTGAACTCAGAGCCTGGAGGGAAGAGCATGGCAGGTACTGACTGACTCACTGTTTGAGAAGCGCAACAAATATTCAGCTAAAGTGGGAAAATTCTCATGTACATATCTGATACGTCATAGACGTCTTTTGGCCATTGAGAAAGACCTCCAGCCACAAGTAATGACCATCGTCCATGATGATGATGATGATGATGATGATGATGATGATGATGATGATGAAGACCTCAGTATTGGGTATGATGAAAGAGCCCACAGTGCCAGCCTTCTCAGTGACAGCGCAGAAGATTTTAAGGCAGGGGAAGAAAGTGCTGGTCACAGATTTATTGACTCTCCAGATTCTTCATCACCAGGTTGGTTGTTTTGTGTCTTCTCACACACTCCAGGCCTAATGTTCTCATTAAAAGAATTCCTCAGCCTTTTTAAACCTACTCCCTGTCTGCAGCATCTATAGCATTCATCTGATTATCATGGACAAAATAAAATCTATTGACTCAAAAGAAAACCCAAAAGAAATTTAATCAGTTAAAATCTATGCAAAACATATTATTTTACAAAGCTTATGTATTCGTCATGAAAAAATAGTTTTAAATGTTGCACATCTATATATTCTTTACCATTGCAAGTGTAGTGGTGTGGATGATGTATTCATGTGGGCCTACTTGACAGAGAAATTCAAACCTTTTTAGAGTTGGATAATTCTTCACAAGAAAAGGAATGACTTAAGGCTGATACTGTTAGAGTAATTGTACTTTAAATTTAGCATTGTATAGGTATGTTTTTCAAACATTTGTGCGCTGTATCTGGCAACAGCCCATTGCCGTCTATTATAAGTAACTGTCCAGTGTTTTTATGTAAGTGTGAAAGTTGGAAAAGTATTTGAAATTTATAGGATGCAATGTAGAAGATTGAGAAAACATTTTTTTAAATATACTGATTTAATACTTTGATGTACACTTTTCTGTACTGCAGAACTTTCTGAGGCAGGTGCTGTTTCCCTAGAAGTGTCCAGACTCTCTTCTTTATCAGACCACACCCGGTCTCCTGCTCCACCAACCAGGGACATGGCGCACTCCGGTGGCAGTAGAATAGCAGAGATCCGGGCCCATAGACTCAGAGTCAGTAATGCAGGTGTTGGTAAACAGAAGAATATAGACGAAAACATTGTACTACGTACATCAGCAGGAGGGGGGGATACGAACTTTAAGGCTGCGACTACTAAGATTAAGAAAACACAATCGGTCCCCCATCAAATTCTCCACAAGCCTCACATGATGTCCCCACTTAGGGAACCTTGGTATGTTCCATTATTATTCGTGTGTTTGCATTAGTACTTCCCTGTACCTTGGTATGGTTTAACACGGTCCCTTTTTATTTCAGTTTGGGACCTCCTGAAAGACAGATTTTGTCAATCAGTGAACGCGAGCAGATCATAAGCTCCATGATGCCCCACAGGCCAACACTCACACGCCCTCATTCAGCTAGAGCTGTTCTCCAGAGACTTTCTGGCCACCGAACTCTTCATCCTGCCAGAGGAAGTCCCCACCTAGACTGAGGGATCCTACCCCAGGCCACTGTCGACTACTATGTTGAAGAATGTGCCCTGAAGGCATGGTGGCAATGTTCATCTCTATGATCTCAGGGACCTTCAGGACCAAACATGTGGACACATTGTTTGAGAGGAATGTTAATGTTATTTGTCAGTTCAATAGCCATATTAGCATGCCTTGATTAAGTGGACAAATTGAATATACTGTCATGAAATCGAATGTTGGACATTTGTCTGCAAGCTAGTAAAATGTCCATGATTTCCACCATCCCGAATATGACACATTTACCTATCTTGTACATATTGGCACAAAATGAGTAAATTCAAAGGTTAGTTTAGTATTATATCTACCACTTGGGGGTGCTCTTTGAGTGCCAGTACATGCTATCTCTACCTAATGGCCTTTTTACAGCTTTCATCATATATTCAGTGTCAGTGTATTCTTTATTCTCCTTGAAAGATGAAAGGTTTTTCTTAACATCACCAACCTAAAAGGACTTCCTGCACTTTTCAAGTTTTGCTATAAGCAATGCTTTGAGGCCTTGCACTCTTGTGATTAGGCAGTCAATCACAGAGATTTGTGTCAGTTAGAGGGAGTTCATAACAGTGACAATGAAACTCACGTCCCTAGCAACACTTGCTCCTGAGGTGAACGTGTGTTTTGACTGGAATACTTGAGGGCCCCATCTTGTTTTCTCTCATGGCATTCCATGTGCATCCAGGTGAGAATCTTCAGTGTTGCGTTTGGATTTTTGTGCAAGTCCAGTCCTGTGCGGCAGACCTCCGCCAGAGAATGGAAAAGATTTCCAGATGCCGATGAAAGACATGCATTGCCACGTGTCAAATAGTTTTTAATCCAGCCAATCTGAAACCACGAAGATTGTTTTTTAATATTGTATAACAAGTACGGCACTCATGTGGGGGTGGTAGGGGTAAGATACTTGCCTCTGAACCAAGAGGCAATGGGTTCAAATCCTGCCTTACCACCAGTGGGTCCCTGAGCAAGACCCATCTCCCCAAACTGCTCCAGGGAGACTGCCCCCATGTAATTAGGGAATAGAAGTCACTTTGGACAAAAGTGTCTGCTAAGTGCCTTAAATGAAAGTGAAAATATAAATGGCTACACAATATTTAGTCGGTTTTGTGTCAGTAAAACACACGGACATGCATGACATGGATCTGGACCTGAACTTGATTATTTGGTGGACATCAGCACATGTCTGAGAATGTTTATTATTTTGTATTTTTTGCAACTACTTCTCAAAAATGGGTGTTTTATTATGTAGAGGTACTTCACATATTACCTATGCAGCCTGTGATAATTAATTGTGCCGTTGATGATTTTTCTCCAACTTATGGACCATCTGACTCTCCAAACACCTTCAAAAGTTGCCCCTTCTTGACCCCCATGTGGCTGTTTTCTTTTCAGCCTCAGTGCTTATTTCATTTTAACACACAGCCTCCTCGGCTAAAGAGCAAACATTCGCATGGCTGCTAATATGGAGACTGAAGCGAGAGGAATGACCTTTACAGTAAGCAATGTGTGGAGCAAACAGCGCACAAGCCACTGAAACCTAAATAACACATCTCCGGCTTCATTACACTCTATTGGCCTCGATGCATGAAATCATTACTGTACCATCATTATATTTGAACAATGTGGAAAGCAGAGGACGCTGATATTTAAGGACTACGGCCATTCTGCACCAATCCAACATTTCAAAGTGGGCTATCAAATTAGACACTTTACAGTCCAATGGTAGATTTAATCCCTTTTCAGGAAACAGAGAGTACAATAAAACAGGTGTTAAAACAAGGCATGCCAGAACAACCTGTGTATTTCTGGTTGGAGTGTTAATGGGCAGGGTATATTTAGAGAAAGAAATATTCCAAGGTTTTGTGTTAGGCCCTAAACCTCACCTGCCCTTAAACGGACTCCATGGTCAAAATTAAATATGGAACCATTACTGCATTTCTTGTAAACATTCCTCCTCGCCTCACGCAGCAGTGCCACAGGCCTCTCTAGAGAAAGATCCTCTCAGTTTAAAGACTTCGAAAACCCCCTGTTGATGGCAGATGGTAAGTTTTGACTTGTGTCACAAGTTAAGATTGCTTTATTGCTGAAGGGGATTACTTGCAAAAATGGTAAATAAAAATTCTGACATACTTTGATGAAGCCGAGGGATGTAGTGCAGAATATTACACAATACAAAATCATGATTATTGCCAGTTTTAGGCCATGATGCCACAATTTATTACTCTATACATTCATACACCGATAAGCCACACCACATAGCAGATGCTGATGAATAGCTAAATCGGACAAAACATGAACCAGGAAACTGGATGGTGAAAGGAGAGCACAGCGTTTAAACAGTATTTGACAGAGTTTAATTTTACTTTTTGTTAAATGCATAAAAAACTGAAGTGTGACTTGCCCTGTGGCTTTTTTATCTGTTGTCCTTTAAGAAGAACCATGGCAACGGGTTGAAGCGTGCATGGACACACAAACACACTCAAACACAAACAACACGCTCACACAAAACTCCCTCTCTCTCTCTCTCTCTCTCTCACTCACTCACTCACTCTCATATTCTCTCTCACGCACACACACCGAGGTGGCAGTGCGCCTCCCGGAGCACCGCTCGGTCGTGCTGGTAAGTTTACCTCTCTGTGGTTTATTTAATATTTTAAGAGCGTAATCAGTGCCAGTTAAGAACTCGCCAGTGGTCCTCTGACCTGAACCAGATATATAAGGAAAATATAATCAAATACAGTTTAAAAAATACATCAGGGTCGAATAACTTGAGTCACGTCGCTGCTGTTGCTAGCTAGTATCATTTGAGCCGAGCCGTGTTGAGACTGTCCACATCTCCTATTGCTCGAAGATGAAGTGAGGCTGAAGCAGGTCTGGTGAAGTTTTATTGGGACGAAAAATCATTTATTTCAGTTGTGATATTCCACTTGGCTTCTACAGTGGGTTTCTTGGTTCCGAAGTGGATGAAGTCAGGACAGGTGCAGAGCAATGCACCTGACGAATACTCAACTTGTAACTTAACCTTTCTTAATGTCCCTATGACCAACAATAGTTGGTTAAATTTAAGGTAAGGGCTTCTTTAGAGTCTCAGAGATGTTCTTCTTGTAAAGTATAACATGTGCTGTTGCTTAGAGACCTACAGACAATCCTCATCTTTGTGCCGTGGTGAGTTCATTAAAACAGCACATTAGTTCAGCAAGCTTTACATAGAGTGATTATACTATATAGACATAAGTATTCGGACACCCTTGTTTTGCAGGCTTGGCCTCCAACTTCTAATGAAAGGCAAACATGATTCTTCAACATACATTTTGGACAACGTTAGCTTCCAAAATTGGGGACAGTTTGGGGAAAGAACGTTTTTTATTCCAGCATGACTGTGTCCCAGTGCACGAAGCAAGCTCCATAACTGGGGTGAATGCGTTCGGTGTGGAGAGACATTTATGGCATTTGGTAGATCCCCTTATCCAGAATGACTTACAATCTTAAGTTACAGGGTCAGTCCTTCCAGAGCAACTGAGGGTTATAGGAAGTGGGGTTTAAACCTCAAACCTTTTGATCGCGGAGTTCAGAAACAAGTGTTTTACCAACTAGGCTACTGCCGCTCTGACCTCAGCCCCATCCAACACCTTTGAGATGAACTAGAATGGAGATTGCGAGCCAGGCCTTCTCGTCCAACATCAGTGCCTGACCTCTAAATGTTCTACAGAATAAATGAGCACAGAAACACCAAAATGTTGTGGAAATCCTTCCAAGAAGATTAGAAACGGAGGGCCAACTCCATATAGAAGTCTATGTATTTGAATGCAGTGTCATTAAAATCCGTGTTGGTGTAAGGCACAGGTGTCACAATACTTTGTCTATATATCAATATATTTTATTTGATCAGTGTGGCCCAGCACCATTAGACTTGCAATAAAAATTAGGGCTGCACCATATACTCTCTGTTAATTGTAATTGTGATATTGGTCTCTGCAATATTGCTATCGGAAAAGAATGCAATATGTAAATGAGCCTCTTCCCAATCACAGTGTTTCTGACAACTGAGTTATGGGGTATTTCGATAAACTGAGGTCTAAATGCAATCCAACAAATGTTTAATTATTTGAATGTAAGCTATTTAAGGATTTGGGCATGAATGGGTGGGGCTAAACCATTATAGCCAGAAATGTGTTGGTTTTGTGGGATCACAAAACATTTTTTAGCCTATTTTCCATACATGGAAAGTATGGAATTTTTTTTTGGGGGGGGGCAACATTTTGCACCATTTGATGCAATATTTACATACTTCAAGAAATAGTAGTGCGATACTGAGATTTTGTCCATATCATGCAGCTCTATCTAGTTTGTAGGGCCATTGCAATGTGTTGTGTCAGGAGGAATAGATTATTGAACTTGCAGAGTGGGTGAGCGTTCAATGAACTTACCTGTGTTATGTAGCCCCAACTGCATACAAACAAGCATTTGGTGTCATGCTGATTAGAAGTCCGGGAGTGAGTGATGAGCAGCGGTCACTTTGACTTACGGTGCCTGTAACGTTTGGTTGTTCTTTAGGGAATGTAGTGCACCTGTCTTTGGCTGCTTGTCATTAGTCTGATATGTTGGAGAGTGATTGATGGAACAGCGCCTCACTGTAAACAGCTGACAGCTTGTCTTCAGGTTTGCATAATCTTTTTCTGAGGGTGATGCATTGAGAGTGCACATTAATGGCTGCAGTGTGACACCGCCTGTGGCATTGCCATTTACAGTGTAGTAGCTTAGTGTTCAGATTTTAGATCTTTCACTCAAACAGTCTTGTGATACGGTTTCAGTCTTGTGGGTGTTTGTCATGTTAAATGGCCATTTAAAGAAGTTTTCCAAGTTTCCACATTGACATCATTGTGTCATAATAGTGTTAATGTCAAAGAACTAGCTGTTATTTTGTGGTGTGTAGCACAGACATTAAGAGGTTTTAGCACTTATGATAATAGTATTTAGAACTGGTCAGATGATAATTATAAAAATACAGTAAATAGTGCTTTTATTTACAGTGCATCAGTGTGTTCTTGTGGAAGCCCAGTATTACTTGTAGTTTCAACAGAAACCTGTTTTGAGTTCTTCATTAAATGAAATCAGGAGCTGCTGATGGAGTTTCACAAATCAAAACAGCAGCTGGAGGGGCCGTGGAGGAATCTGGAACCGAACCTGTGTTCTCCTCTGGGCTCACAAGATATCAACAACTTTTTTACAAACAAACAAAATATTCTTACTGCTTTCTTGTTTGTTTGCATCTTAACTTTGCTATTTTTATTGCAAAATGTTTACGCTTGCTCCAGCTGATCTGTGATTTAAGGGCAGAAAAACAGGCCTGTATTAAATGGTGTCAGTCTCTGCCTCCTCCTCCGAAACTCTTCACATTGACTCATTTGTCCAGCTGCTTGGTGGAAGAACAAAAAGGCTTATGTACCAGCTGGAGATAGCACGTACATATTCACGGACATCCCCCTCACCATTTCTCACACTTCACTGCTTGACTGAACTCGGCATCAGTCCAGCAAAGCGAGCCCTTTCTGCGTTCCTCCAGCGTCTGATTCCCAATGCATACTTCCAACTTTACGTGACGTCATGTGTCCCCTCTCAGGTCAGCGAGCTGTTCCTGTGGTCCTTGTAGTTTCTTTACTTCAAAAGCTGTTTTAATATAATCAGGCACTCTATCTTTTACATTTTGTTTGATATTTCTGACTTAAATCCAGATGATTGTCAGTTTTAAATGAATGCAAATAAGCTCCTCCTCTCCATTGTGCTGGATAGGTGGATAAAATGCCCTGACAGAGTTTTACAGGGTGAATCATGTCATTAAAAAATCAAATGATGATGATTTGCCTTGAAATGAATGAGGGCCCTATCTGATCATCCTCTCAACATGCTTTTACCTTCTTCATTCTCTCTGTGTGAAGTTACACCTGGGATAAAAATGACAATGCATACTGCAAACTCTTTTACTATTCCTGTTTTTTGCATCAGGCCCTCACAGCAATTTCTTTTCGCTCCCAAACAGTAAATGTTGTGTAAAAGACACTGGATTTTGGTGCACTTTAGGAAGGAGTGAGCCTGGTTATTTAATGCGGTGCTCTAGGTCAGAGGAACAGGTTGAGGTTAGGTTAACACGGATGACCAAAGTGGTGGAAGGGCCCCTAAACAGACATAAAGAAGACAATGAAGTTAGGGGCTCGGCATGGTGGTTCTGCTTCAGTTGGGCTTCTTTTGTAACCCCCCCAGGCCTTCATTCCTTCCCCTCCTTTTTTTTTTTTTTTTGCACGCACTGCACAGCAGCCCTGCTGTCATGTGATTTTTTTTGTCTCAACACAATTGGCAGTGTTTGTCATTGGCTGATTTCTTTGAAAGCGCATCGGTCTCCCTGGGCAACAGAGCATGGCGGCACCACTTCACTCCCCCCCCGACTCTTATTTGTGTTCCCTCCACAGCGGTTTTGAGCAGACAGAACTCTACACAAGGTGATCGCTGCTAGTCTCAGCTGATTCACCTCACTGCAAAAGTGTATCAGAATCCTACAGAGTTCACTAGGGTGAGTGGATTTTTAATGTGAGCCGAGTTGCTGTTTAGTTTACTTGTCCCATAATTGTACGAATGGGTCTGAAGTGTGTTTTTATTGGTTGTGTTGCTTTTATTTCTTGCCTTGATCTTCAAAGGCCCTTGGTTGCTGTAAGTAATGAAAAGTTTATTTTTCTGTTACCAGGGAAACAATTTGAGTGGAAATATTTTTCACAGATGTGCATGACGGCTAGAAATAGGTGACTAGAAATAACTGATGTCCAAGAACAGAATGTCTTGTCACAACACACTTTGCTGCATTTCTTAGTGCATTTCTTTTTTATTTGTACACTAGTATATTAACATCATATTTTTATACCGTCTTAAATATTTTACTGTTCCCTGTTCACTTGCATGAGCTTGTTTTCTCTTGTCATATTTTGGAATCTTTTTTTTTTGTTGCATTTGCAAACACATACCATTTGTCAGCCTAAGAGTAAAATTGAAGAAGAATGTGTGGAAGGAATTCCATTTAGTTGTAAGACACCTGTTGACAAGATGACTGAGTGCAGTATGTGAGGCCAAGTACTTATTGCATTCACAGCATATGCGGTAGAATGTTCGTCATCCCATCAGAGCAGAACGGCTTCAGTTAAGGAGACAGGACTGTTTTTGGATTAATAAAATCCCCTCTTACCTTGTCCTGCTTGCAGAAATGCCTGCATTTAATCCACAGTTCTCAACTGATCAAGAATGCCGGCTAGCCTGGATCTCGCAGAGCAATCCGCTCCTTAGCTGCAGAATAAAATCAGCTTGATTAATCCAATTGGGGAGGTTGCCAAACTCGTGGTTTGTTTAGTGCAAATAGAACTTTCTTAATTGGCTCTAAACTTCTGACTCAGTAGACCACAGGTGCCCTCCGTGAAATCTGAGAACAAACAAACCATCTTTTTCCCAAGGATTTTACAAGGCTTCTGTATAAATGTACAAATCAGCTATCTGATATGCTGAGCACTTTTAAGGCTGTGGATTGCACCTAGGCGCTTGAGAAAGCAATAACAAAACAGTAAAGTCTGAGATCTGACTTCAGTTAAGTCTAAAAAGTCTTTCCGGAAATAGAGAAAATAATTATTTGCACCCCAGGGTAGGTCTAACAGACATAGTTTACATTTACGGCATTTAGCAGACGCCTTTTATCCAAAGCCACTTCCATTCCCTAACTACAGGGGACAGTCTCCCTGGGGCAACTTGGGGTTAAGGGTCTTTCTCAGGGACCCAGTGATGTTTTTTTTAATTGAAGGTAGTATTCAAACCCATGACCTCTTGATCCTACACACTGAGTTACCTCCACCCTCCACATCACCCTCTTAATGTTGTAGATGGAGACCAAGTCTGGGACACTTTTTGGAGCCAAGCACCATATCGGTCAAAAAATGTTGGTTTTGATTAAAACCGAAGCGGCCGCTCGGTGATCATGAACAAAGAAAGTAAATTGACATGATGTCATCCTTGGCTGATGGAGCAATTCTGAGTTTCCTGCTGGCGGCGTGCCGGAGGCCCCGTGGCCCCTGAGGGCTGTCGTTTTCAAGAAACTGCCCTCCAGTCATAGTTTAGATTAACGTTTCGCTTTATTAATTTTTTCTCCTCCACTCCGCAACTCCCAGCATGCATTCATTGTCCAAACCAAAGAACAATACTCATAATCTTCAGCTATGTGCACAAACACAGCCAATGTTCGATACAAATGCATCTAAGTGCTGTGTGAAAGGTAAAGTTGGTCAAGCTACACTACATTAGCTTTCCACAAACACTGTGTGTCTGTCAACAAAGATCTTTGATGGAGATTAGGATGAAAGCAAAAGCTATTGAAAGCATCTTTGTTCTCGCTGGATATCTGCTGTCTCTGAAGAGTGCTGGAGAGACAGTTTGTGTAGAGAGAGAGAGAGAGAGAGAGAGAGAGAGAGAGAGAAAGAAACAGGAATGACAGAACTGGGGTTGGAGGTGCCTCAGCTTTGAAGGATGTGCTTCCACCCTTTTTGTTACTCATGGCCTCTGACCTTCATGCACCTGATGGGTGGCTTTTTATAACCCACTTTCCTGTCCAGAAGCCTTTTGTCACAAAGAATCACACACACACACAACCCAACTAGAACACTCCTCATCTCATGTAGACTTTGGATTCCAGTGATAAAACCGTATTTGTCCAAAACTTGCACAGTATTAACAAATAGTAGGATTGCGAATACATTGTTACATATTATGAATGCAATATTTCTCATAATACATCAACAATTAATGGGTGAAGCAAAAGACATCCTGCATTATTTTAGCTAAATGTATTTGGTTTCATTGATTTAGTTCAAGAATGTCAAATCCTGATCCTGGAGACCTACCACCCTGGAGAGTTCACTTTCAAGACACCTGCAGTGTTTCCAACTGGTCTGATTGGGAGGAGCACATTTAGGCTAGGAGAAGCTGTTTGAATGTATTCATATCCAAACTCAACCTAGCATTTTTTTATAGAATTTTTTTTTTTTAAGTGTTTATCAACTAGAGATTGACCGATATATCGATTTACCTATATTTTTCCAGTTATTTAAGCATTTTACCATAATCGGTTATCGTTTTTGTAATATCGGGTTCACTGATAAACTTTTTTGAGAATTACACGCACGATCACCATTTCAGCACAGCGTCTGAGGGGGAAACTGCATGCATAGGTAAAGTATACTTACTTGCTTTCCTATATGTAGTAGACTTAATTAAACATAACAGCTACTAATGAACACATTAGATGTGTTACATAAATGACTGATTTGTAGTTTATGCACCATTGAAGTCTTCAGTAACAGTGCCCTTTTTAAGTATTTTTTAGGGTTTTTTTCACTTTCAGACCCCTAGTTTGGATTTGTATGCCAGATGGGAGGGATAAATAAAACAGTTTGTTCAGTTCAGTGGTGTTGTAATAATTGTTTAAAAACAGAAGTATAATAGTAAATAAATATTGGTTCTGAATATCGGTTATCGGGCACATAAATATGCAAATAATCGGTATCGGTATCGGTAATAAAAAATCAATATCGGTCAATCACTAGTTTCAAAACAAAGGTTTGTAATTGATTTTGCTCTCTTAATTCTTATTAGACGTTTACTTTTTCACATTTACACATTAGGCAATAATGTGAGTGTTAAAACTCTCCCTTAAACACCTCATTAACAAAAATGTTGATGTCAGTAAAATGACTAAAGTGGTGCTCTGCATCAGTGACCCTGTCTGCCATTGTATAACTTTACAAAATATTTCCCTTTGAAATTGTTAAAGTGGGATAAAATGCAAATGAGATTCTTAAAATGGGACAAAAATACTAGAGTGGTTGGTTTTCTTCTTAGTGAGTGCCCAAGCAATCTATTTTTGGTAAATGCTGCACCTGGCTGTAATATTCAGATGTTCCTGAAGGCTTTCATTAGATTTCATTAGTTTTAGATTATTGCTGAAGTTAAGCAGGGTGGAAGTTCTCCAGGACCTGGATTGGGCGTATTGACCCTTGGTTTACACAAAATCCTTGATTAATTAAAAGTTCAACATAAACACTCGCCTGTAGTATTATTGGTCAGGAGGCCTACAGTACACAGTAAAAGATTTGTGAACACTTGCTGCTGTTGTTCTGTGATCTGGGGCCAATCTGTATTTCCTACATCTGACTGAAACATTTACATGTACATCTCCCTGTGCTCTCAGGAACAGTCACCCACAAAAGAGGTGAAAAATAAGTAACAATAGGTTTCTGAGTTGAATTGAAAATTATGAATTTTAAATGAAGCAGATGTGCAGAAATAGAGGCTGTTGACAAGACAGAGTGCTTTGGTCGTGTGGTGTTTACTGTCTCCTCTTGCTCTTCCCTTCATCTCCTCGTGCCCTCCGTTTGACCCGGGCCATCGCACCGCTGAGAACGATGAAAGGCGCCTTACTGTGACCGGCCACTGACACATTCCAGCCTTCCTCATTGTCCACTTTTTCATAATTAAATCTGCTTCTGTTTTTAACATTGCCTTATTGAGTTACCTGCTACTAATAATATTTAAAAGCCCCGATTACATATGACTTGCAGGGAATAAAATTACTTCTAAAATTAAAAGAATGAAATACATTCATTTAGTGTTTACATATAGTGCATTTACTACTCCGATGCCATTTCTGATAGTAAGCTCATATAGAAATCTGCTGCTTTATGATACCTATAGGCCTGAAACCTGGGCCTATACAATTAGCTCATGAAAAATATATGTAGTGGTGAATTTTTCAGTTTTCTGTTCTTCCAGGTTCTTACAAAAATATATTTCATGAAAGCCATCCGGTTTAAGTGTTCCAGTGATTAAAAACGATAAGATCAATTGCTGTCTTCATGTAGTCAGAGCTTCATTAAAAACTTTGGCCAAACTATCTTGGGTGTATGAGACCACCTAGTCTAGTACAAACATGTTGGACTGCTGGCAAGCTTACCTTCACATTCAGGGTGGAATAAATTAATAAAATTGAGACATTTTTTAAAAAATAGTCCTTCCCAGGAAGGTATTCATAATAGTATCAGTCTGTAAATGTCTTTTGGCTTCATAAAATCTAGTGCAGAAAGTGTGTGGAGCTGAAAAGTGAATCGGGGCTTGAAAGCAAGTGAAATTTAGTGGCTTCCTGTGATACTTTAAAAAAAAAAGGCTGCGTGCTTCCTGTGCCAAGGGAGAAAGGTTGAACTTTCATTGTTGACAAGTTCGGCCAGGCTGAATATCATAACTGTTTTGTAATGGGCCCGAAAATATGCACGTTGTTTCTAAAAGAACACACAGTGTAATTGGCGCTACAGAACGGTGTTATCATACTGACCATAATGACAGTGCAAAGGTATATTTAACTGCCTGGAGTATAAACAGCAATCACTACCTTGTTTTCTTCCTTCCTCACATCAATGCAAAAGAGATGTCAACAAAAGCAAGAGCGCTGTGATCTCACACTCATGTTGCTCAGCACTGGGACTATTATTAGAAAGCCATATTTTTGAACAGAATGAATTTGAACTCTGAGCTGAGGTTTATCTGTGTAGAAGACAGGACCTCGAATGTGTGCCATTATTGGTATCAAAATCACAGTTCCGCTGTCAAACAAGTTCCTTTTTCAAACTAGATTTGTAACTCTGTTTTGGTGGACCCATACTTTCCACAAAGAAAACCTATGTGGTATGGATACTCTAAAGCCATGTAGTTGAGGAGTTAAAACTCTTTGAGGCTGATTGTCCTTAATGTGCACCTGTATGCTTGTGAATACTGCATTATTAAAGCCTCGAGAAAGTGTGAGCTTTCTCTGAAGAGTGAGATCTGCGGTCAAATTTAAACAGGTAGGGCTCCTCAGCGCTGTTCCTTTCTGGCACCTGCCTCATCCGCTGCATTGCTGAGATTTCCATTTCAATAGTATATAGGACACTATGAGAGAGCCATTTGTTCATTGACAGTCCTCTTCTGCAAACACTATCTATTGCAGTGATGCCAGGAAAGAATTACCACGCTTCTGTTCTGACTGCGGTTGTTTACCTTATGGTCATTGAAGAAAAGAAGACGCGATAAGCTCTCTTAGATACTGGGCCTTAGGACCTGAATGGCTTTACCTTTACCCTCATCAGACTGTTTCCGCTGGGTGAGCAGCAGGGTGGTCTTTATAAAAGGCTAATCTTTACAATAGACTGGGCTGAAAGTATCTTTAAAATGATCTTTATTCATTTGCAGGTTTATACTAGCGATGCTGAGGAATGGGAATCATAAGTCCATGCCATTATTCAGTGTTTGTCATGTGCATTCTTGAGCGGTGATGCTCATGCCAGTATCCACACATTAAGAGAATGTAGAAACTGATGTGGCTTGGTCCTTAAGGATTAGCATTATAATAAGCAGTAGTGATCCAGTACTGGGTTCAGAATTCAGTAAACGAAGAAAAATCATGACCATAACCATGTAGTTTTGCAACAGGCATGGATTGCTGATTGGTGCTGGATATTTTGGGTTGAGATTTCACAATCGTTATGGAATTACATAGAAATTTGTAGGTTTTAGGTTTGTGTATGCTCACAGGAGTGCATTGAGTCAAAGACGTTTAACTATAGCCCAGCACGGAATACATTTACTTTTTCTGCAATGTGATGTATGCCAAATATCATAATGTGCCTATACAAGATAGGGAATCATTTGTGTGCAGGGAAACTGGGAACTGGTTCTACATACAATCAATCAAGGGAGCCTGGAGACATCAGTTTGACCTCTAAACGAAGGGTGCATTGATGAAACATTGCATTGTTAGTGTCACAGGATTACTAAAACCACAGTTGTCTTATCCCAATGACACCCAGCAAGTGGGGGGTCCACAATCTTTGAATGGGGGAGGGTTAGGGTTAAAGGTGCAACCCCCCCCCCAGGAATGCCTGGCAGGCAGCCGTGAAATGTAACGAGGGATAAACCGGGATGACTCGGAGTGATTTCACAGGGACTAGTGATCTCACAGGGATTTTTTCAGTATAATATTGCTGCAGAATAATTTTTGCTTTAAAAGCAGATTTTCCAGATGCAAAGTTGGTATTTTAAGCATTTACGCTAACTAGCTTACCTAGTTTATAAATGAATCGTTTTCTGTAAGCTCCCCAAATGCCACTCCTTTTGTCTTTTATGTTATTTTTAGGGTTTTTGGCCTAGTGGGGAAAAGTCAGTGAACATGACTCACATCTAAAGCCTGAAATGTGTTAAAAGCTCTTCGCACTGTAATTCCTCAGGGGATTTACTTTATGTGACTATGAACAGATAGTGGGCCATAATTGTCATTATTAGTGTTTATGCTGCTGTGTAGCCTCATCTAAGTGGAATATTAAGGAGTCCGTTCCTTTTTCTTCAAGTTTCTGTTAGTCGATGACGCTGCTATTTGGATTTAATTTGTTCAGCTGTCAACTCCGGGCGTAGGTGCAAAACTGGAAGATGAAGCAGCAGTGATAGATTGCAGAGTGTGTGTGTGTGTGTGTGCGCGTGTGAGTGTGAGAGAGAAAGAGAGAGAGGTAAGGGATAATGAAAAACAGGCCTATTCTCCTTCTGATGATCAGTTTTCATTGATTGTGTCTGTCGCCATAATGTGAGTGTGTGTGTGTGTGTGTGTGTGTGTGTGTGTGTGTGTGTGTGTGTGTGTGTGTGTGTGTGTGTGTGTGT
>JBBKCR010000122.1:4150847-4164068 GCA_037577295.1 Ladigesia roloffi | reverse complement strand
TGAACAGTATTTATATCATTTTTTACCTCTGAAAGACGACCGTCTCGAGCCCCCTGTGTATGCTCTTTGGCGTAGGTAACGCAAACGCCGTAAGTGATCTGTTGCATGAATACGTCACTCGTTTACACAGAGCACAGAGATTCTGGCAATTGCGTATCCTAGCTCGGGACGGTCGTCTTTCAGAGGTAAAAAATTATAGAAATACTGTTCAGTTTCTCACAAAAAACGATCGATTCATGTCTTAAGACATCAATGTGTCATCACGAGCCACAAGGTGTAATCTGGACGTGTCTGTGCATGCTTTTTTTACTTTGAAAGGTTTGATGTCCATCCACTTCCATTAAATGACTACCAGACTGCCACGGCTAAAGCAAATAATCTGCGTTTGTGTTCTACTGAGAAAACAAAGTCACCTTCGACTAGGATGCCCTAGGGGTTAGCAAATAAACATCAAATTTTCATTTTTGGGTGAACTATTGCTTTAACACCTGGTCACTCCATGCATTTTGAGTTTTAGGATTATATCAGGAGAATGCCAGGGCAAATAAAAATGCAGGCATAAATACAACCAAGATCCATTTAAAACAGCTAAGTCTGATCACTAAAACCACTGCTGGAGGTGGTCTGGGAGGCATTCAAGCCACATGTTGCAGCAGTGTAAATGGATCTGTCTGTCCAGTATCGCAAACCCCTCCCAGTACCATCAGGGTTCCTCCCCTTGCAGATCTGTTTATGAAATAGACCTTATGAAATAGATATCCCTTCAGCACTCAATACAGGCATGTCTGTATGTTGGACATGCATTCTGCAAACATTAACCAGAGAGAATCCAAACTTCCTGTTTATTTTGAGCTGTTCTTTTAAAACGCCATGTGCCGAATAAAATAGTTTAAAACCTGAAATAGTTTGACAGCAGAGACATTGGTATTGTGTGAAATATGTTATGTAATGCGGATTGTTTGTCAGAACCACTAACTATAAAAGTGACAGTGAATCGGTATAATGATTCCCTGGGACAGACTATACTGCCCAGTCAGAATTACATGTGCTAATTTATGGTGTCCTCTTTCTGTCTTACAGCTGACCAGAACTGAAACAAAAAAGAAGTCGCATAAACTGCATTAATACTGTGGGGATTCTAATGGTGAGTCATGGATGAGGAGGACAGCCAGGATGAGCTGATCAATAGAAATGCCTCTCATGGAAAAGGCAAGAGACCTGCCACATCTATACTCTCTGAAGAAGGTTGGTGTATGGCAGTGTGTTGGTGCACTAAACAATCTGAACAGAAATTTGTTTTTTGGACAAGGTCTGATTTAATATTTATGCCTCTCAGAAGAATATTCAGAGGATGGCGACGACTCACAGGTAGGGGCAACAGACAGTGAAGATGGTGAAGAAGAAGACGATGCTTCCCTGGATGGAGAAGAGGAAGAGGATGAGGAGGATAGTGAACGTAAGAGCATTTTTAAGCCACATTATTTTGATCCTTCATAAGAGTACATTTACACGTCTGATGCTCTGTTATATACACTGATATTAATTCACATTTCCAGTATAACAAATAAGTCCTTTTTGTGCAATTGCATTCACATGCAGAGATTTTTTTAATGTATATTCTGTGTTCATTATGTCTTCATTCTGCCTATGCTTGATAGATGACAATGCTGAAAAGGACCTGGAGGGGGCAGTAGGGGGCACATCAACTGATCTAGCTGGGGTCAGCTCTGATGAAGATGCCGAAAGGTGTCCCATCTGCCTGAACTCCTTCCACGAGCAGCCAGTAGCCACACCTGAGAGCTGCGAGCACTACTTCTGTCTGGACTGCATTCTGGAGTGGGCCAAGGTGAGCATGGCAGGACAGGGAACCTGCCCCTTACTATCCAGGTACACAATATTTAGGTTCAGATAAAATAAGAACATTTCTTGCAATATCATCACATAGCCAAAGTTTTCAGTTCTCACTGAGTTTACATAGTGTTCCCATTAATATGTGACTAGGAGATGCTTGGATGTGCTTTTTTGTGTGACACTTTCCCCCCCACTTGTCATCAGAATGCCAACTCGTGTCCTGTTGACCGGATAGTCTTTGGTAGTATCCTACTGCGGAAATGTTATGGAGGAAAAGTCCAGAAAACGGTACATAACTTGCATTGTTTGTATTGCTTTTTCAATATTTTTGAATCTAACCTGAGATGATGATGATGCTAACAGTTGAGATAAATGGCGCTGCAAACAACAGGATTTGAAGTGGTGTGTTTGTGTGTCCATGAAGATTACAGTTCAGAAGCCTGTAAAGGCTGGTCAGGAGGAACAAATAGATCTGGATCTGGAGCAGACCAACTGTGAGGTGTGTGGAGGTTCAGACCGAGAAGACCGCCTGCTGCTGTGTGATGGGTGTGATGCTGGGTGAGTTCATATCAATGTTTAAGTATTTTTGTCTCTTAAATAACTGAAAAATGGCTAGATACCTGCATGTAGTGCTATTCTTTAAAATAAAATAAGTAGATTTGCAAAACTAATGAACAGTGATGGCATTTTACAGCTTAAAAACTAATTCACATTATATACACCTGAAATTACTTTCTACAGAAATCACAGCTTTCTACTTTTTACAAATGTTTTGACACCCACTCACTCTCTCTCTTGTTAAAGGTACCATATGGAGTGTTTAACACCCCCTTTAGATGCTGTGCCTGTTGAAGAATGGTTTTGCCCAGAATGTGCAGCAAACAACCGCAACACAAGTAATGAGCCAGATATCACTTTACTAAATATATTCCCATCATAATTCACTAATCATGATGACAACGTAGTTCACATTGGTGTAGACAGCGCAGGAGTGTGGGAAAAAACTGTTAAGACATGAAGACATGAACATTGTTATTTAATGTATTCACGTCAGTCAGGCTTAATGGTTGCAAAATGTTTTTAATGGTTGTCCTAGGACAGTGGTTCCCAAACTTTTTGCCTGAGACCCCCTTTTCCCCCTGGAAATTATTGTAAGGCCCCCCTCCATATTTAATGATATCACTCAAGTTTGCAGTAAGGATGTTGTTTTCAAATAAACTGTATGTTTATTACTAAATCTACATATGTTTATGCACAAATAATAGACTTATGTAAAATATAGAAGCAAAACATGAGTCGCATTTGGCCTTTAAACTTGAATAAAGCCATAGTTCAGGTAACTGTCTTGATATTTTCTGTATATCGTGTTTCCAGTATTGCTAGTGCTGCGACCTGAAATGTTTGGAGCTTCCTCACCTGTGTCATTACTATTAACTGCTGAAGGGGAATCAGTGAGACTCTATCTTTTTTGTGGAGGACGAATTACAAATTTGTCCATGTTTTGGTCAGCCAACATGATTGTTCTCCTGATTGCCCTTCTGAAAATGTTTTAAAATATGACGCAACCCCCCACAGAGCTCGCTGAGGCCCCCTTGTGGGCTGGGACCCCCCTGTTGGAAACCACTGTCCTAGGAGATACATCAAACTCCTGACCTTTATACGGGTTACGTTACAAGAGCACCTGCAAACTGTGGAAATAAAGACGTGGATTTGTGATGTGATGGTTAAAAAAAAAAAACAGCCTAAACATTTTTGTAGTGTGAACACTAAATATGCGTCACAGGCAGCAGTCAGTCAGCAGCAAGGAGAAATGAATAACGGTTTGGTTACTTTCAACCCTCCCGCCTCTGAGCACAGTGTTATTACATCCTGCTTTCTTTGTGTCCTCTGGACAGTACCAAAAATTTCATTGTGATGTTTTACATGGAAATGTAGCTGAATTATCTTAAATTTAGGTCTAAAATACATGAGAAAGTATATAGTGCCATGAAAAATTGCAGAGCATATCTGCGGTTTCTGCAAAATTGTAGGGGTTTCCACACTAACAATTTATTAGTTTGGTTCTTTGAAAATAAAAAACATAAAAGACTGAAGCCCTGTACCCTGAATCATGGATTTGCGGGGGGTTGCAGTAAACAGTAATAAAAAAGTGTGAATGAAAACAGATTGTTTTAATGGATGCATTGAATAGAATTGGAGACACATTGGTAGATATTTTTGTCTACACAGATGGAGTTGTTTCATTCATGCAACCCTTTATTTAAAATAATGTTATGGTCTTTTTTTGACTTCACATTTGCTGAAAAGTGCTTCTTTGTGTTTCAGCAAGCGAGCAACTGAGTGAAGATGATACCAGTGTTTTTCCAACCACCAGCCACTCTCGGCCAAGTAACTCCAGACCCACCAGAGCAATAGCGCGCACCCAGCACAGCGAGAGGGTCCGAGCCAACGTCAACAGGCACCGCATCACACAGGCACGCACTGCTGCACAGGTTTGCATGATGCTTTTGCCTGGCTTTCCTAACATACACTAAATATTCGTTCGTTCATGAGCAGAGCTGTTGAAATGGGATGTTTGTCCTTTTCTTCAAAGCATCATCGTATTCAGTTAAGAGCTCATGCATATAATTGTGCCTGTCATTATTACATTTGACCAAACAGTTAATTAGTTGAATATTCCTTATTGTTTATTAAAAAAAACAAGCCAAAATAATTCCGTGAAACAATCTAGCTTCTTATATGAAATGTTATTCTGTCATTATTTAACTGCAAAGGTGTCATCTTTCTTCGAAACCGAAATAAAGTCACTCATTGTGCATACGTACATCCTTATAATTTCATATAAATATAAATAAAAAATACTCAGAGCTGCAATCTAAATGCACTACAACATGCAAATATGTTTTAAAAAAATGAAGTATAGTTGACTATTCAATTATTTGTGAACACACCAAAGCAGCAAATAAGGAATAGTGTGTGTGGGGGTGGTAGTAGCAGTTTGGAGATCTACACTTCCTGATCAAAGAGCGAACATCCTTCCACTAGGCTACTAACTTTTATGAGATCCATGACATATTTAAAAATGCATTTGTTTGCCTCAACCTAACTGATTTAACCCAAATCACACTCTGCTTGTTGCACTGTAATTTAATTTTAAAATTGGTAAAATAATTACATAAAATAATTGCAGTGACCTCAAATAATTTTGATCAGTTTATATGATAATTGCGACAGGCCAGCATGTTTGTACTGTGGCGGTGCTCCCCTGGTTTGTTATTATTAAAAGGGTGCTTGTGCTTTAACTCAGTACTGTTTGTTGTACTTGTGAATACTGCTGTGATTTTAGTCTCTAAAAAAGGCATTAGGATTTTACTTCTATCAATAAAACACTTTTTATCTTTACTCAACAGCTGTAAGTTTACTTGTGAAATCGTAACAGTTGTAATTTAGCAGTCTAACTATATGAGGGTTTTTAGTGTTTTTATGAAACATGCAGAAAAGAGTTTTGTATCAAACTGCTAATTTGAAAACCCTAGTCTGGCATGTCTAAGTCATTTACTTCTACATGTTTGTATTGCATGATTGCTGCAATGTTTCTCCTGCCAGATTGCTCCCCGGTATCTGATGCAGTCCACCTGGCTGGACGAGACCATTAATGCTGTGGTGGCTGGACTCAATACAGCTGTGTATATTCGAGACTTGACTCCTCGCCCACGGTCCCACAGAAGGCGCAAAACAGGTATCCGTTACAAATGGGAAATACATTTTCACGTTGATCTATTGTTTAATGCAGCTCTGTCTATAAGCTGCATTCCTCTTACCATTGGTATCTGCATTTTTACTGCAGTTAAAAGAAGGAAACCTAAAAAAGAAGGGAAAGGTTTTGAAGGCAAAAAATCAAGCACAAGGATGAGGAGACGTAAAAGGAAAGCGAGGAGGACGAAATCAAGAAGAAAAGTGGTATGTCATTGTGTCTCACCCTCAAATTTCCCATTCTGTAGAATTTGAGATTTGCCGTTTATATTTCTGTGTATAAATGTTCAGTGGTAAACCAAATAGAAAGGGCACTGTATAAGAAGAATTTATCAAACAGAACAGAAGCTATGTATTATAAATCCAGGACAGGTTACTTGCCTTCTTTTGTGTAGTTTTTCTTCATTTACTCAGTGGTGAAACTGAGAGATGTTATTTGCTTAATTCTCCACTGTGTTCGGCAAAGCCTTTTAACACAGAAACAGGAGAAATGCTACATAAACTGTTGTGTTCTGCCAGGTGGTCAAGAGGGACGCCACTACTCGAAGCCGTATTGCACGCAGTCTGGGCATTAAGAAGCCTGTCCGCAGCTCTTCAATCCCCTCTGTGTACCGTCCATCTGAGCACACACTTGGCAGCATGAGAGCAGACATAGGGGCAGCCTCCCTCTCAATATATGGAGACCCCTTTGATCTTGACCCCTTTGATGATGAGTGAGTTATTTACATTACCATGTTCAAGTTCAACACATACTTTGGGACAGTTTTCTGATATTGATTTATATGCATTAGATAGTTTGACCGCAAGTATTTCATTCTGTTTTAAGGGAGGAGGAGATGCAGCAGGCTTCAGCACCGTCCTCTTTGCTGGATGCTAAGCAACGGGGTTTGTCCCGCTCTGCCATGCGTTCACACCAACCTGTCGCCAGACCCATATCTGCTGGCTTACCCAGGTGACCTATATGTTATTTCACCTGTAATATCATTATAACTTCACCCAGTGAATAAAAGCAATGATAAATTTGAGGATTATAAATGCAAACAGCATCAGATGAACTTGTAAATATAATTATATACACAGTATAGGGACACACGTATTGGAAAACCTGACCATTACACCATCAGGAACTTTAAAGGGATTGCATTAAAATACATATAATTTAAAATGGAGTAGCTTTGTTGTTTTTTTATGTAATTCAGAAATAATATCAATGCTTAGAAGCCATTGTAACCTAATGACTGACATATGACAATATGGCACAGAAGTCAAGAAAAAAACACAATAGGTATGGGCAAGAACTGATCAGCAGATTTGCCAGGTTAGTTCAATGGAGGACTTTTGTGTAGATTGATGTTTGTATGTTATTGAAGTCTGTCTTTGATTTGTGTAAAAATGTTGTTGTGTTGCTGTATAGCAGGCGTGGACACAGTATCCCTCACATGGAGGAGGTGGCTGAGGCTGCACCAGTGCCAGACCTGCTGGGCAGCATCCTCAGTGGTCAAAGCATGCTGCTCATGGACAGTTCTGACGTGGTCATCAACAGAGATGGTTCCCTCAAAGCGGTTAAACCTTGTAAGTCGCCTTCACTTGCACATGCAATAACCCAATAATTTAGGCTTGTGGAAAATATGCTCCCAAAACACATTAATTGCATTCAAAACTCATTAGCCTTAAAGAAAGTTTAAAGATAGACCCGTATCCGTACTGTACTGAGTAGTGCTCCAGTAGTGCTAGAATGTAAATAGCGATACAGTGTACAGACTGAATTGTAATTCTCGTACTTGCATTTTCTTTGGTATGTTTTCATTGGCATAAGCAGTAATAAATTAATTTTCATAAATAAAAGAAGTAGCTCATTATGTGTTCAACCTAGGGTCAATGTGGTGTTGGACAGTGTTAGACAGTAATTGCAATAAACACATTCAAGCTACAGATTTTCTAGAAGCATAATTTATCATAAAGCTTTTTGGTGGTAACATAAAGATTCATTGTATAATCCACGCATTATTATTATGTAAAAGCCTTTCCTATCATTTCTCTTGTTTCAGTGAATTTGTCTTTGCCAAGGACGAGCACCTCAGGCAGTTCCACTTCAGGAGAAATTGTGAGCTCTCCCTCTACAGGAGCAAGTCTCCTCCAGTCTAACAGAGAGCCTACACCCTCCTCTTCCTCCTCCTCAAGTCCTTTAAATAGGCCGCCATCATTACATAGTTTCCCACATCCCTGTCCCTCCCCTGTGACTCCTGTATCGCCCTCTCCACCCACTTCACACATGCCCTCTTCCATCACAGTGCACCCACGCATGCATACGCCACTACCCCACAGGTCGGTGCCCTCACACCCCGCTGGAACTGAACGCAATCAGGGGGGCACCTGTGGGGACAGAGGCCATCCCCCAACAAACAGTGCTTCTGACTCTCGTCATGGTGACAGGGGAGTACCCCCCCAGCAACCACTGGCAAAAAAGCCCCCGCCTAAGCCTGTATGGGTGGATGTGTCTGGTTTACCAAGGATACCAAAGATAAAAAGAGAAAGCCATTCTGCGGTGCACAGCCACAGCAGGAGCAATAGCAACAACATACCAGAATCTTCCATGACAAGTTTAGCAGGTGACAGAGGTAGAGAGCGTACTGTGGACCAGAAGGGGACAAGTTCGAGTCGACAGAATAGGACAGTAGAGAGACAGAGATTGGACAGAACTGGGCCGTCGTCATCTTTTTCTAATTCCTTCTCTACTCCCTCATCGTCTGCCAGTTTAACATCAAGTCCACGGCCATCGTCTTCTTCCACAATTAGCTTCCGCATTAATGCCAGTGGGAATCCATGGCACACCAGGCGTCTCTCTGTGCCCGAGCCGGCTCTGTTCCAGAAAGATAAGGAAACGGCAAAGAGGGCTCAGAAGGACAAGCGGATGCTGCTCTCGTCCCTTTCCCAGTCAAAAAAGACCTCAGCGAGTAGTGAGGTCTATGATCCGTTTAATCCCACAGGGTCTGATTCCTCAGAAAGTGAAGCTGAGAATGATTTCCCTGAGATGGGTGCCCAAAGCACGACCATGGAACAAAATGAAAATGCTGAACAGCTGATTAAAACAGAACCTATTGATTTGGATTCACCCATGGAGGAAACAAGTTCTGCGATGTGTGTGGAAGTTAAAAAGGAGACAACCTCTGTCAAGGATGAGCCATGGCTACTGTCTTCACGTCAGTCGGCTCCTGAACATACCCAAATGCTGTCAGGGAGTCTTGCTGCTGTTATGGCTTACAGTGAAAGCCCTGTGGCCTCTGATGCCGAGCGTAGTGAAACTCTTGAAAGTCCATTAACTAAACCTTTGGATCGCTCCAGATCAAGCTCAACCTCCAGTCATTACAGTGACACCAAAGTCAAGATTGAGGTGAAATCTGAACCAGAAGATGAGATGACTCTTGAGTCTGAGTTAGAAGGCCCCAAAGGAAATGGCCTAAATGATGAAGTACCATCACTAGCAAGCAGCTCTGATGTTAGCTGCAAGAGCAAGGATAAAGAAATGTTGCCATGTCTCCAGCTGAAGGAAGAGAGGAGGCAGTCGGAGACTGCTTCTCAAAGACCTTCCAAAGAGCTTGAATACACTCGTAAAAAGAAGAAACAGTTGCCATCAGAAGAGAGACATGACTCTAGATCTCCAGGCCTGAGGCGGTCCCGCTCAAAATCTAAAGAAAAAACACGTTCTCGCTCAAGATCTAAAGAAAAGAGGCATTCTCGCTCGAGATCCTTAGAAAGAAGACGTTCTAACTCTAGATCTAAAGAAAGAAGGCGATCTCGCTCGAGATCTAGAGAAAAAAGGCAATCTCGGTCAAGATCAAAGGAAAGAAGGCGATCTCGCTCAAGATCTAAAGGTAGGAGGCGATCTCGCTCTAGATCTAAAGACCGGAGGCGTTCTCGCTCGAGATCTAAAGAAAGAAGGCGTTCTAGATCTAAAGAAAAAAAGCGTTCTCGTTCAAGATCTAAAGAAAGAAGGCGTTCTCGCTCGAGATCTAAAGAAAGAAGGCGCTCTCGCTCGAGATCTAAAGAAAGAAGGCGCTCTCGCTCGAGATCTAAAGAAAGAAAACGAACTCGCTCGAGATCTAAAGAAAGAAGACGATCTCGCTCACGGTCCAAAGAGCGAAGGCACTCACGATCACAAGACAGAAGGCACTCGACTCACTCCAGTAGCATTGAGACTTCAAAGAGGAGAAAAACAAAACAAGAGGGCCATGAGCATTATGGAGGAGGGAAAGATGGGCATAAGAAATCTAAGGAGAAAAAACACTCCAGATCTAGATCAAGGTCTAGAGAGAGGAAGAGAGAGCAGCCATCTTTACAAAGGTCTTCCTCAGTGTCAAGGGAAGGAGGTGAGGCAAGGCTAAAAAGGAAAAGGTCTAGATCAACCTCCAGAGAAAGGAAACAGAGAGGAGATATGCCAGAGGTTTCTCGCCAAAAAGAAAGGAGCACTAACAAATCCACAGCATCCACTTCTGTTAAGGCAAAAGAGCCAAATCGCAGTTCGAACAAAAAGGCACTTGCATTAAAAGAGGAGCCAGAGTCTAAAACACATGAATGTGAGACAAAAATTTCAATTGTTTCTGTTAAGGAGACTGAACCCAGTAAGGAAGAGTTGAAGAAACCTGAGGAAATTAAAATAGAAACTTCTTTGTTTAGTGTGGCAGAACAACCACATGAAGCCACACCCAAAGAAATTAAACAAGAAAACACATGGTCTCTTGGTGAGTTCAAGGACACCCAGCTACAAAAATATATTAAAAGAGAGATGGAGGAAGATTACAGTTTATGTGAAGGAGTGAAGAAAACTGAAGAAATTAAGACGGAAGAAATCACAACCTTGAGTTTCATTCCGAAATCTGAATCTGAAAAATTCAATCATGTTTTTTCAAAAACACCTGAAAGTCAGACCAGTTCTCAGGATGAGAAAAGTACCAGTAACATTTTAGAGTTACCAAAACCAGTCAAAATACAACAGATTTGGCCTGATGATGAGTGTAGTGATGATGACATGGATGACCCATTCAGTGAAAGTGCTCTTATCATCAATTTGTGCCCATCTGACTCGGCTCCCATGGATTGTGAAAAGGAGCATGAAGGTGATTCCAAAAGCTTATCTGTGGTGGCAGAGGAGGAGACAGAGGGTGAATGTTATCAAGCAGAATGCCCCGTGAAGCAAGAGCCTTTGGACTCCTCAGATGAGGATATCAATGTGGACTACCTAATTGACAACTTGGACTTCATTAAAAAGGAGATGAAAGACAGCCCACTCACTGAATCAGCAGCAGCTGTGGAGCCCCAACCTGTTATACCGGAGGTCTCAGCAGGAGCTAAGCAAGAGATTGAGTCGACCTTGGTTATGACAAGCACCAAAACAAAATCACAAGGAAAACGAGTTACCTGGAACATACAGGAACCAGAAGGCCCTCAGCCAGAAAAAATGAGCAGTGAGTGATTAATATGCTTTAAATGTAATAATGAAGGGCTGTATCACTGTACCACACATGGTGACTAGATGATCAGATTGAATGTGTGTGGGCACTGGGCAGGGAAAATAACTTTCTGGCATTCCAGGACAGCATTTTTCCAAAATGCGTTTAGACCAAAGCCAAGTGCTACATCTTACATTTACAATTTTATTTTTTAATTTTACAGATAATTTAAATTTTAGATTATTAGAATTATTTTTTAGTGCAAAGTCCCCAGTCATCTGAGATAACAAGTCAAAGTCCTTCACGTTCCGCCAGTGGTACATGTACCATAGTTTGAGAACCAGGGTTCTGAGGAAATGAAAAATGGCAGACTGCTTTGTGAACTAAAATTAATCATTAAATGAATCTGTAGATTTATGGCCTTAATCTTTAAGTATACTGCGTTGTGAATTTCTGCTGAAATATGACGAAATCTAAACCAAACATGTAATCTTTATTTGCAGAGCTTGCGCTGTTCAAACTGAAACTGAAGCAGGAAGGATCCCGTAAGACTGCCCTGACAACTTCCACACAGAACCCTGGTCAGGTACAGTATCTTTACAGTACAAAGTTAGCTGCCTATGGCTGAGTGTGGATGTGCATAAGACAGCCACAGGGTGGCATCTTTCCTGTTTCTGCAAAATATTTCAGTTGAGACCAGTAGGGGCCATGTGACTAAAACTACATGCAGCCAAGTTGTGCTTTCCACGAAAATGAAAGTGAACCAAGGACTGCCTGGCACTGAGAAATGACGGCCTTTTAGGAAATGCTTACTCACAGTCTGCAGTAACTAGGCGCAGATTGCATCTCGCCGCCTGCATCAAATCCTGTATTGGTAGATAACACTATGAAAGATGCTTCAGACTTAAAAACACAGGCTTAAAAACACAGGTAATAAACAAAGCCAGTGTCCACATACATGTGTCCCTATGTAGGTAAGTTGGGGGCTAAACTAATTCAGGATCAGTTATTTTGCACAATATTGAAATAGCGAATGTTTATTTATTTAGCACATCTGTTCTGTCGCACTGTCCAGTGAAATTAAGTCCCGGGATGGTTCTTGAGATGCCATTCTGCTGGTTTTGTGGGTCCTGGATGGGATTTTAATGACACACTACAAATACGATGAGAAAATGCACTTATGCACTTATAATGGCCATGAGCGTAAATTGTATTGTACCATTTGGAGCTGTTTTGCTTTACTACCTCAATTCAATACTCGACTTGAAAAACATGTTGCTTTTTTGTACTAACTTTTGTGTACTGTATTCAAGGAGGAAGCCCCTGTCCAGGTGGGACCCAAACTAGCAACAACAAACATCAACGCTCCAGCACAGGAAGAGCAGTCAGAATTTTTCGAGGGTGGATCCAGCTCCTATAGCGAAGAATCCTTACAGGACCCCCATCAGAAAGACAAGGTGTGCATGCAGACAGCAAGTTGCTGCTTTTTTAATGAAACTAAATTTAGAATTGAAAAAGAAGAGGACTGATTATGACAAACTGTTTGGCAAATTATTATTATTTAATAATAATAATAAATAAATAATAATAATATTTTTTTTGCCACTGCCATGCAAACTTACCTGTACTTCGGTTTATTAAAACAATAGCTATGACATTCATGCTAACAATAAAGGTGAATGTTAAGAGTTTAGAGTCTGGTCTCACTGTCACCTGTTTTCTTTTGCAAATCAGAGACGTATTGGTGTGCAAGGTGTGATGTGGTCTTGAAAGTAGCATATAGTTCACTGAAGGGGTAATGATAGTTTCTAATTTGTTTACTTGCACAACATTATGTTGTCTGAGGAGCAGTTCTTCCATTTAGACCCCACCCCCTAATGTTATTAAAAGCAAGCTAACTCTTGCTTTTGAGGTCTGCAGATTTTTGCTTTTAATGCATGTTTGAAGTCTGAATAAAATTTGTACTGGATTTTGCTGTGCTTTTCATCCCACATTAGCTGTTAACCCTACTTCCTGCCACTGTACTCGGGCCAGGCCGGGTCGGGCCTTGATCAAGCATTTGATTTTTTTAATCATTACTTAATTAGCCTATCTGGTTGAGGAGCTATGCCAAATTTATAAATATATGAATATTTTAGCAAAGTTAAATTGCTGCGTGTCATGCGCAGCA
>JBBKCR010000122.1:4127199-4141557 GCA_037577295.1 Ladigesia roloffi | reverse complement strand
ATTAAGGGAACAGTTAACAAATTAATGGGCACTTAATTCAAATTAAGGTGTTTGGCATATTTTCAGGGCTAAATTAGGGTAGAGTTAAGAATATTTTAAGTACATTGTGTTTCATAGTGTTAGGGGTGGGGTCTGTGTGATTCCCACAGCAGCATTTCTTCAGATCAGCATTCTGTTGAACGGGGCTCTGCTGATGAGACAAAAGGAGGTGAAGTTGTGTGCATGAAGGACATGTGAGTTTCACTGGGAAGTACCATGATGAAAGCCCCTAAAATTCATCTGCACATAGTACAGCTGCTATGACTAGTTTTTTTTTCCTCCAGCAAAGAAGTTTAGCTGTTTGAGTCACAAAACAAGTTCAGTGGTTTGAATGTATAGAAATAGAAGGACTGAAAGGTGACACTGATACAAAAGAACCGAGGGAGTATAATTAGGCCTGCTGAACAGGTTGAGCCTGAATCTGTAGCTGCTGTTTCCCTCTGCTGGATGAGCACATGATGGCAAACCTGCACTCTATTCACTAAAGAGTCAGACTGGTGAAAAAACACTTTCACAATTGACTTTTTATCCAAAATGTGGGCGACCAACCAAGACATGTTTCAGCATCTCTTCTTTAGTTCTTTAGATGAAATGATGTCCATATTTTTCTTTATTTTATCGCACACCCCATATTCATCTGTTCTTTTCTCTCATAATATGTTCAAATTCACTAACATCTTTTATACTTGAGGTCAATTTGACCCCAAGCGGAGGAATTTAGGCATCCAGACAATTGTTGAAATTAAAATGGCTGCCCAAGTTCATGTATCAGATACTTCCTTTGTTGGCTTTTTGGTCCTTTATGTTTCTTTGCTGACAACCTAAACAGGCCTTAAATAAAAGGTACATCCAATAAAGCACCATGGTACAGGAAACATCAAAATTTGTATGGAAAATGTGTTTTCCTCCCTGGTGTCACGTGAACTATGGTTCTCACACTCCTACAGGTGTGATCATGCTTCGTTTATGGCCCTAAAGTAGGAGGAAATTTTTTAAAGGTTATAAAACTGCATTTAAGTGTCCTCGGTATCAACTGACCCCAAAAAACACATAAGCTTAAGCAATGCATACAAAACATTGAAAACATATCATAATATTTTATTTTTCCCAGTAGTCCCCATTAAATAAGTAATTTAACATGAAAACAAAAACAATTATGTCAATTATTTATTTAGGAACATTAAATGTTAAATGGGGTTACACTGATCACAAACATAAAAGGAGGGTTAAATAAATTAATTCTCCCATTTAATTCATTAAGCCTTTAAAATTAATTCTAAGCAGTAATGTGCAGACTATGCAGCCCCAGTCGCTGCAGTGCAGTTTGTTCTGACACCTTCACTCTCCATAAGCATCAGTGAGTCTTGACCCTGAAACAGGTTCACCAGTCGTCCTTCCTTAGTCACCTTAGACTGGTACAAACCACTGCATACTGGGACACAAGACCTGCGGTTTTAGGTTTACTGTTGTTTATCACAATTTGTCTCTTGTTAAATCATTTAGATCCTTATGCTTCTCCATTTTTCCTGCTTCCAACACATCAGCCTCAATAAACCGACTGTTCCCTTGCTATTATTCACGTCACCTATCAGTGGTGTTAATGTTGTGGCTGACTGGTGTGGACCTCTCAGAATATACACTAGTATAGTGACTGTCAGAAACTTAAAAAATAAACTTAACATGAAAGGAAAAAAAATTACCTCATTTTAGCTTAAATAAATGGACCAAAATTGTATTCCAGTTTTGGACATTTTCTATTTATGAATTCAGTATTAAAGTTTAAAACAGTAGGCTATAAATGACGGCTAGGGTATTTTTAAAACAATGACTGAATCTGTTCTATTTATTTACTGAATTCCTTTATTAAATTTCATATAAACAATTATTTTTAATGAATTATTCAATCAGTCGCTCATTTTGGCTTTTACTTTACAACACACCTGAGTTGTTATTTTGTGTTAGAGCTTAGTGGCACTGCATTGCTTTACATGTCAAAAATGTCTGTTGACACTTGCTTATACAGAATATCTTCATTCCTCTGAAATCCTGGGTAATTCTCCTCGTTTACTGCAGTGGTAGTTTCTGGTCTTCTGGGAAGGCTTTGCAGTAAATGTAACACTGCAGTGAGGATTTGATTGCATCTAGTCACAAGCAACCACAAATGCCATTGTAAATACCCCTCTATTTATTATACTGCACATTTTCTATCCTTGTGCTACTATATGCTGGACAACTATTTATTGCTGTCTACTTCTATTCTGCATTAGTGTGCATTTAACAACTCAGTTGATGGAATACTGTATCTGTCATAACACTGGATGTAATCTGTGCTATAGATGTTTTTGTTTACAGCCTTGTCCGGTTTTGCTCTTATGTTTTTTTTTAATCCTGTTTATGCTTGTGTATGTTTTTGTTCCTGTTTTGTACCATGATCCTGGAAGGTAGTTGTTTCATTTCCCCCTCTACTGCGTATGTGGCTGAAAAAACAATGACCCTGTTCGACTTACATTAGTGAGGTCACGTACTGGTACTGGATGTATAGTCCTGTACCACAAACCCCACTTCTGCTTATCACAAAGGTACTGAATGAAGCTCAATCACTCTAGAGGACTAACTTTCACTCTACCACAGTTCAATTCTGAAGGTAGCGGTTATATATACATTTATTGCTTGGCTCTGGGCACCTGCTGACCTTAGGCTCATGTGTGGCTCCAGAGAATCCCATTTACTATAAATGTACACAATGTACTTAAAATGTGCTTAACTCTACATTAATTTACCCCCCAAAAAATAACACCTTCATTTGAATTAAGCAGCCATTAATTAGTAAACTGATCCCTAAATTTTACCTTAAAAGTGGATTTAAGATAGGAGTGTGAAAGCCCTTCATCATAAACATAAGGAATTTTTTCAGCAGGTTTGGTTATTTAAGGGGCAATTTTTTAATGAAAGTTAATGAAAATTTCAGTTGATTTTACCCTTAATTGTCCTTACCTTCATCGAAATTACGGTAACATTTTAAGGTCATTTAAGGGGTAAAATTAAAGGGTTTGGAGTCGTAGTGATTGTATCAGCAATACTATGATACTATGTGTGTGCGTGCACAATAGAACGCAGTGAGAGAAGCTGCACTCCCTCACTGGATGGGCTGTCGGGACACGCAGTTTATAAATAAACACTAAAAGTAATTTTTCAGACGCTGCTCCCACAGTACACGTGCACCTCCATCAGTGGCCACTAGATGTTCTCACTCTTCCACTTACTGAGAGGCCGAGTCCTTCAACACGTTTCGTAAAAAAGGAAGAAAACAAAACACTGAATGCACGGCTGTAAATAAAGCTAACTGCTGCTGTTTTATTGTATTTTTAATATACCATTTATGTACTATTTACTTTTTATGAATGCTCTCCCCCTAGCAGGACCTTCACTGAACACAAAACATCTTAAATGCACACAAATACCAGTCCTTAAAGAGCAGCTACAGGGGTGCGTGGTTATTTTCCCCCTTCAGAACGTACAGGAGGGAAATGAAATACTCACCCACGCGATTGACAGTAGCTCAAACAGGATGAAGGAGTTTATGGTGCAGTTCAATTGCTGCTGCTGATAATAATAATACAACCGAATGTTGTCTCGCACAAAATACTGTCTTGTACTGCAGTTCTGGTGCTCTTGTGTTTTACTGTCTGCACTTATACTATCTTGTTGGGTTTCTGTTTTTACTCTTGTGTTGCACCATGGTCCTGGGGGAACGTTGTTGTGTTTCACCCACTGACTTTTTTTCACGTACTGAAATTGGAAGCTTAAGTCTGGATCCCAGACACTACTTCATCTCATTGTAAAGGAGTGGAGCTCATCACTCTAGAGAACTCACTTTCTCTGCTCCACAGCTCAGTACTGGAGAAAAGCTGTATGCATTCCCTTAGCTGAGGCTTGGTTTTGTGCATGGTGACCTTAGTTGCTTGTAGGGCTTATCCAGGGCATCCCATTTTTATTAGAAATGCTTTCTGTTAGAAATCACCTACAAATGATCTAACAGGGTAGATTTGTTTATGGTGCAGTTGAAGGAATGCTGCTAATCATTTAGCTGTTCAAAACAGTTTTTAAAATCATTCACTACAGAGGGTTAGGGAGATTAAAAGCACTGTTGCAGCAGTTTAACTGCATAGTTTGTTGCTTTAAGATCTTGAACAGTGAGATTTTTGGTAAGAAATAAATTTTGTGCAGTTTCCATGCAATATATCTTTTCCTTACCAAAACGCTCAATGCTCCAAGGTCTCAAAGCACCAAACTATTCACTCATTATTATTGCCCCTCGTCTCCTTCTCTCTCACATTTTCTGTTCCACCCCCTCCCCTCTTTTTTTTCAACTTTGCACGCCGTTTGAATCGGCCAATGGTGTTTGGAGCTGTCCGGTATTGGTATGGAAATGAGCAGAGCGCGTGCTGGCCGGGTTGTTTATTGAGGCGGTGGAGCCACGCGCCTGGCGGACTGAGGGTCCGTGGTGGAGGAGGAGGCAGGCTGTGGTGGTGGTGGTGGCCGGTCGGGGGGGATAACAGATTCGAGAGCAGCGGGGGCGGGGTCTCGCGTAGGAGCGTGCGTCTCTTTAAAGGGGTGGGGGAGTGGGGGGGTGGCGCGCGCGTGTTGAAAAAGCCCCCGTGCTGCCAAAGTTTGTATCAGATCTCGCGCACTGGGTGCTGCTAGGGGGGCGCAGAGGCGCAGAACTTGGACTCGCGACAGCACGCACGAACGGCCACGCACGCGAAAGACACGAGCGCGCTGCGCGCACACTGTGTTGTTGCTCTTACAGTCTTTCTCACCCGTGGACGGATAGATCTGGTTGCTCTTGCGAGCTTTTTTATTGCATCGTGAACGAGGTTTTTCACCTTTACACTTTTTTTTGTTTTGGACATGGAGACCACCGTCACCACTGCTACCACAGCACCGTGCGCCTTTACGCAGGACGCAGGTCCTCCTGCCATCTCCAGCGCGGCCAGAGTGGCCAAGAGGCCCCCGCGCTCCAGCTCCCCGGAGCTACTGCGCTGCAAGAGGCGGCTGACCTTCAGCGGCCTGGGCTATAACCTTCCGCCGCAACAGCCCGTGGCCGTGGCGCGGCGAAACGAGCGCGAGAGGAACCGCGTGAAGCAGGTCAACATGGGCTTCCAGACGCTGCGGCAGCACGTTCCCAACGGCGCCGCCAACAAGAAGATGAGCAAGGTGGAGACGCTGCGCTCGGCCGTGGAGTACATCCGCGCCCTGCAGCAGCTCCTGGACGAGCACGACGCCATCTCGGCCGCCTTCCGCTGCGGCATGCCCTCGCCAAGCCTCTCGCACAGCTACTCGGCCGAGCCCGAGTCTCCCCACTCTTCCTACTCCTCGGATGACGGGAGCTACGAGCAACTGAGTTCCGAGGAGCAGGAGCTGCTGGACTTCACCACGTGGTTCGACAGGTACTGACTGAGTGGAGGGAGAGGGAGAGGGAGGACGCGTCCCTTTTTGGACTTGGAACATTCTCCACTTGTGCACTCAACCCCGTTTTGCTTTGCCAGAAAGAGGGGAGAGTCGGTGCACCGTGCGCCCTTGTAGAGAGGTAGACCTCGATTTGGGACATGAAACACCGTGACGCTCCGTGCCGGTAACCTAGCAACCAGCGTCAACAACATAACGAGAGTTGGCCATCAAAACAGTCTCTCTCCAGCTGCAGACATCACAAAAACTGTCAGAAATTCATCACGTATGCTCCCAGAAACAGTCCGGAAAATGAACTGAATGTCATATCAACAGACACGTTTTTGATATTAACAATTTGTTTTAAAAAATTGTTTTAAATACGTCTGCCCCGATATTCACTACATAAGTCTATTGTTAGTTTTAATTTAGGGTGCAAAGTAAAAACAAAGCACAGTTGAGAATTGGGACACCACTACACAATGCCTGACAAACACTCTTTTTAGTGCACTATTCCTCCAGAAGGGAGTGATTCTGAACACAGTCCCTATCAACGTCTGTGAGAGAAAGGAGGAGTTTAAAATACGTTCAAAGCTTCGAGGGCGAAAAGGGGGGACTCTGGGGTAGATTATTACCCTATAAGTGCAATTATGGACTTTATTATGTCGAAAACCACGTGACATTTCTATGTGTGTGTATATGTGTTTAAACAAGCTGTGGCCCGGTTAATAATGAGTGGGTGTTCAAAATAGGGCCGCTCACGTCATCAATCCTCCTGTAGTATTTTAAGCTGTTCTGTTTAAAACAAAATGAAGATTTATTTTTGTATGCTGAGCAAAAACAAAGCAAAAAAAAAGAAAAGGAAAAGGGTCCACTGCCTTCTGTGATACTGGCCAGGTGGTGTAGTATTCTTAGTGGGAAGATATGATGTTGCTCTTTAACACTGACTAGTTTTGTTCAGTAGAAAAACATTTTAGACACTTGGTTCCTTTTTTTAATGGACGAGAGAGGTTTTCATGTATGGAGACGTTTCAGTGTATGCACTTGTTCTCAGTGTTCTGTAGACTATACGAAAAACAAGAAAATATGTACATATGTGCGATTTTAACAGATATATTTTGTGTAAAAAAATCAAAGTTTGTTTTCTTTTTTTATAAATAAATCTACTCTATTTATACATACCTTCTGTCTGTCTGGTTTCCATTTATAAATAGCTTCCTCATTTAACACAGATAATGTCAGATAATTATGGAATGGGATGGTAGGAGGGAAGGGAGGGGGGGTTAACATGGATCAGGATATGATAACGGGGCAAAAAAAGGGGACAAGCATGATTCATTTTTTTGTCCTCCACACTAGACACCATGGAGATGGATTATTTTCCCCTTTCATTTCGAGGGCACCAGGGCCTTTTAGATATAAAGCGAGCCGGGGGGACAAACTGGGTCTCAGTTTTGCTTTAACCCAGCAGAGATCAGCTCAAATAAAGTCTTGGTGTTCATCCCAGCTGCATTTATCAGGGTTCCCACGCACCAGTCAGCACTGCAAATGTAAAGCAGCAGCACTCCATGGCCCTTTGTGCCTCATTATCCACATTATATCTCTCCCTATTGCAAACAAACACTGGTGGCAACACCAACCGAGCAGAAATGAAATCATGACTTGGATTTCACCTGCAGGCGTTTGCATTTGAAACGGGTGCAATAAAAGAGCAGGGGACCCCCACATAATGACCCTTTAGAGGAGGGTTAAGGCCCATTTAGACCCTCAGTGAAAGCCTGTTGCTCCAAAGTCCAGAACAGATATAAAGCAGTGATGTGTTTGTTTATTACTGATGCACTGATGAACTTTTTTTTTGCATGGCTGTGAGAAATCTCTGAGCTCCCCCTGTGAGAAAGACGGAGGCTGTATCTGAGAGAGAGGCCTGATCTCTCTCTCGATGGGTCAGCGTGGGTCACCCCGCGTGCTGCAGCAGGTGCAGGCCACGTGCCGCAACTGCTCTGTGCTCCTATTGGCCAGCGGCTCGCGCCTCATGCGCGTGAAGGGAAAAGAGCAAAAGATCTATGTCAGCAATCATTCATCCCTTTTATTCCAGCTATTATGTGCTCAAAAGAAAGAATAGAAAAATGCATAAATCACACAGCAGTGTTTTATTATTTCAGTGAGAGAAGAGGAGCTTCTGTAAGACCAACAGAGTCAACACAGCCTCCTTAGGTCAACAATGATATAAACAATTATTCATCTGTCTGTCTGTCTGTTTCTCTCTCTCTCTCTCTCTCTCTCTCTCTATCTATCTATTTATCTATCTATCTATCTATCTATCCACCTATCTATCTGTTTATATTTAAAGAATATATAGAATCAATGCATGTCAACTCCATGTTCAAGGTTTTCATGACTATTTTTAACGCTCAGTACTGTCTTATAGTTTATTCTGCTTGGATGAACCCCCCCTGCACCAACTGTACTTCATCCAGACAAATGACTTCATCACACATTGTGCTTCTTCTCCACAGCTCTGAGCCTCTGTTCATCTCTTTTCAGATCATTCCACTGAGCCCTGCAGACACAAAGCCCTTACTAATACAGACACCTGCTCTCCTGGTAAAAAGTGTCAACAGTATGCAGCTCCATGTCACAGTTTTCCCTTTTAGTCCTGGTTAAGAATGTAGACTTAACATGGGCAGATTTGCCACCGAGCATTTGCTGGTATCAGAGTAGAGAAACATTCTGAACAAGTTAAACATCATTCATTCATACGTGTACTTGTTTGTGTGTATGTATGTGTGTGTGTGGCCTTGAAACATCTATTCAGCATAACAATATAGTGTATCTTTCAGCTAAAGAATGTTAATTTTTAGCTGAAAACCAGACCAAAAATGGAGAGAAGGGTCCATTACTGCAAGGCAAACATTTATAACTTTAGCACATGTGCCTGTCTATGCAAACATACATAAGTATGGGTGCAAATTTATAGGTTTGGAGAAGCTGTTTTTGAAGATGTGACCCTTCGTAAGATCCAGCTATGTTCATAAAAGTCTCTTTAAGTGGTGTCTGTATGTACATATATATTCACATTGCAATGCATACTGCAAATGTTCCGTTTCTCATGTTTGATCTTTTCTAGGTGCAAGTGAACAGATTCATCCTAGTTTCTACTAATTTCGAAATTAATACGCTTTCAAGGAACAACCAAACATCAAAATAAGAAAATGGATGCAGTGTTTACAGAATTTGAATAATTCAAATCAAAACAATTCTCCTGTTCAATCTTTAACAAAATGGCAATAATTACCTTTCAAGAACGTCTGGTAGTGTTTTACCATCCAACTGGTCTCATTGTGCGCGGAGATACTTGTCATACTCATATAGATGCTGATTTAAAAATAAACTGTTCTGGTCTCTCTTTTTTTCAGAGCTGTATACAAAAAATACATAAAATTGGAAAGACTGGAAAATAATAAAACAACAGGATGGGAGAGACTTTGTGATAATGAATAACACCAAAGGCAATAGATAACTTCATAGGTTCAGTAGATTATATAATTACCCACTGTAAAGGAAAATAACCAAATGATTGTCATTTATTATTTTGCAAAGTTTTACACTGTCTCTGATAAATGTCATGCTTATATGCTTAATAGCCTCCATCTTTACAAAGGCACATTTCCTAGAAATGACTTTTAGTTTCTGTTATGCTCATAATAGCAATTCTGGGTCAAGTTTTTTTTCTCTACTATCACGCATTGCAATACATTAATAGGTTCCAAATCTGCTTAGTATGAATTTTTTTCTTGAATGTCAAAGGATCCTTAGAATTACAAGTTTGATTTCAATTACTACCACCTGTGTAAAATAATAACTACTTACAAAATGCTGCAGAAAATGCAGAAAATAGTCAATTAAAGAGCAAAAACAAGTGGTAGATTTTCAAAGGATCAAAGGATCCTTAGAGATACAAGATACTTACAAAATGCTGTTGAATTAAATTAAAAGAGAGGACAGGACAGACATAGACCCTTCAATACTGAAGTTCTTCTAACAGTAGATGCTCATGACTGGCTGTTGTCAATTGTCAATCACAGATGAAACAGCAGCACATTGTAGGAGAATAATCTTACAGTTGTACACTGTGTGCATCACTCATGGGTGGGGAGTTTCTTTTTTTGCAGGCCTGTTTCTTCCAGTGTACATTTAGTTTCTCTGATGCGAATAAGGCCTTCAGGTTTTATTCCACCTTTTCTTTTCATGCCGGCTAATGTCAGGAGGCCTCACAAGTGTATTCTAACGCTCGACTTAAAGAGAAAGCCATTTTTTTCTGCAAAGCTTCAGGTTGGCTGCACATGCTGACAAAAAAGTCAGTGCACTTTCTATCGTTAAAGAAGAAAAAAAAATCTTTCTCTCTCTCGCTCTTTTTAGACTGAAATAAGAAAGGGGCTCAAATGTGCTCAGTCTAATACTTTCAACTGACACCTCTCAGCCTCAGTGAATGGAGCTCTAAACTTCGGACGACCTAACAGGGGAGGGGAAGAGCTCTCTCTTGCTCTCCCTCTCCCTCTCTCTCTCTCTCTCTCTCTCTCTCTCACACACACACACACACTCTCTCACTCTCACTCTCTCCCTCTCTCTCTCTCTGTCTGTCTCTCTGGGCCATGGAGGCTGGAGAGTTGCTGTCATTTGCATGGACCATTGTGCTGCACAAGTTTGGCTGCTTTTTTTTTTGGTGAGGGCCTTTTGGCCATTTACTTCCACTCTGGCTGGCTGTTTGCGGCCGTGAATGGCCTCCGCTCCAGGCCTCCACAAAGGCGCTTTTGTGCCGCGGCTGCACCATATTCATCATGTAATGCCTGTAAGACAAATCTGATTGGACGTTCCTGTCACTTTGATGTGGTTCCAGCGAGCAAGCAGCTTGGTGGTGGCAAACTTCACTCCCTTCTCCTTCTATCTGTCCATTTCTGTCTTTGACTCTGTAATTCTGTCTCTGTCTGTATGTCTGTCTGTCCGTCCCTCTCTTTCTCTTCGAGTTCTCTTCCCCTGTTTGTCAGTCAGTCTCTCTTGGTCAGTGTCTTTCTCTCGGCCACCTTCTCTCTCTCTTTTTCTCGATCTCACTTTGTCTGGCTTGCTCCCCCTTTTGATCTCTTTCCTGTACTTTCGCCTTGCCTTCTTTTCATTTTTCCTCTCTGCCTGTATTTTTATTTCACTCTCTCGCTTTCTCACTCTGCCTTTCGTTCTTTGGCTCTCTCTGCCTTTTTATCTCTCTCTCTCTTTCTCTCTCTCTCTCTCTCTCTCTCTCTCTATTTCTCTCTCTCTCTCTTTCTCTCTCACTCTCTCTCTCTTCTTCTCTTGCTCACTCCCTCTTTCTTCCTCTTTTCCTCTCTATCTTTTTTTTATACCCACCCCCCTTCTATTCTGTTTTCTGACACTATCGGAGGGACTGGTGTGTGTGTGTGTGTGTGTGTGTGTGTGTGTGCATTGAGGCGTCTCATTATGTGTGGTTGCAAATTCATAATAAATTCTTCAGTCATACAAAACCAGGTCGAGATGATTGACGCCACTTTACTCTGGCCCAAACAAAAGCCCTGATTTGAGCAGAATACTGAATGAATAGGCTGAGCGTGGACTCAATTCAAACAATTTTAATCTCTCCTTGTCCACCCCCCGCTTTTCTCTCCCCCCTCTCACTCTCCTCCTTTCACTTTTCAGTCTCACTCCGCCCTTTTTTTCGGCTTTCTATCTCCAGTTGCTATTGTCAGAAGCGCTCTTGATTTTCAGGGCAATTCTGCAGCAACAGAACCGCTAATTGAGCTTCATTAATTTGGACACTGCGAGTCTCCTCTGATACTGAGCTGATATCAGCCTCTGACTTGTGCAGTGGGCCTGAAACGCTGACAGGTTTTGTTTCGCTTTTATGCAGTGTGGCACTGAAAAGAGTGAAAAGAGTACTTGGCCAAAAATATAGACTATAATATAACTTGGATCTTACATATAAAGCAAAGTGTAGATTGAAGTGTGCTCATAATTAACATATAAATGAACTATTTCACACATTAGCTGTGGGCTGCACAGCAGCTGAAATGGAATGAGATTTTAGTAGGCGGTGCAGATTTTTGTTTAGATTTTTTTGTTTAGTGACGACGAAGACAATACATGGCGTTTATATTTCTAGATTCTGAGGAATGAAATCACCAATCTGGCCATTTCAAGAATTTCATCTGATGTCACTAAACATCTAGCAGCCAGTGAAGCTAACCGTCAGGTCAGTTACTGCTGGGAAACACGTGGCCTCAAAATGACAAAAACGGCCAAAGGCAAGTAGTGTGAAAATTCACAAAAGGTTGATGTTAGGAGCATGGAAGTCAATTTTAGTGAAATTCTTTCATTCTTAACTGATCAGAGGAATTTCTTTAGAGAGACTGAACTAGACATGTGTACTCTAGTGTAAGAAATAGGGTAAAATCAGTTTTAAATTCAATTCTGGCCTATGTCAGTTGTAGAAGTATGTAGTATGTGTTTATAAACTTAATGTACACACAAAAATCATTGTTGTAACATTAAGGGTACATTTAAATTTGCACTTTTTTTGCACATTACAAGCACTGCACATGAGCACAAAAACAAGTAATTTCCTTTTAGTTTAGGTCACAATTTCAGTTGTGAAAGGGCAATAATTTAAGACACTCTTTTCTTTCGCTCCTCTGTGTTTGAATGTAGTATCATTTTTCCCCCAAAGGCAACCATCGTATAGAGATCAACAATTCATTTCACTGATGAGATATTAGATATCACTGCTCTACACAGCCTTTAACATTGGGGGAACAGTCTTACAGGCCCTGCACATGGCTCGGTTTTCCCATCAGTCTTATTGATAATTCAGCACACTGCTCTTTTGCAGACCCCCTCTCCACCATGCTTGCCTCCTTCAATAAGGTACGGCTATAGGGCGGATTAGCGAGCACCATTTCGGGGGGCTCTTTTCATTTCATTAGCTTGTGACCTCTCCAGTTAATTATCTTGATCTGGCCAAAGCCTGGGTCCTGCATTTAATGATGCTGAGTGACACACTGCCCAGAGACACACACAATACTTAACACACCGCGAGAAGGGAGAGGGGGAGTGAAAGAAAAGGCAGAAAAAAGTAAAAGAGGGTGAGAGAGATTGAGAGTGGTCTTTACTAGACTCAGGCAGGCTGGAATGGTAGGCTTTTTGACAGAGGGAGGTTAACGCCCCCTCAGACCTTTCTGAGAATCTGCTGGTGGAGCACAATGATGGAGTGGTCTGGTTTAATAGAAACCACAGTGGTGCACACTTTACGCAGATTATGAAAGAAAGAAAGAGGAAGGAGCCATATAAGGCCACCAACACTGTAAAACACTAAACAGTTTATTGATTCATGCTGGACTGGTGGAATTCAGTTCTAGAGTTTTACTTGTGAGTAAATTTGATTGCATAATGTGTTACATTTTGTTAAATAACCACTTGCACATAAATTGATTCTACACTGACTGTTACCAGTCTGGACTTCAGACGTATTTGTTTATTTTTTCTTAATTTGAAAGCAAGTATGACAAGACTAAAAAAGTAAAATTTCCATAAAAAATGTTTTGTTTACTCAATTTTACACCAAAATTTGGTTTAAAATCTGAACTTCTTGAGTTTCTCCACTCAGTTAAGAATACAGTAACATATATTTACATGTGAGTGTTTGTTTTAGCCCAGTTCTATGAAGAAATAAAGTTCTGTTGAAGATATACTACACCTTTATTCTCAAAAAAGTTTTCATTTTACCAGAGATGTCCGATGTCTGTATGTATCCATAATAAAAAAACAAAACAATACGTATTGTCTAAACACCATATTTTCATGTTTTGAGCATTTCTGAATCTTCTTCAGTGCTACTGGAGAAGAATCAGAGTCCCAGCTTGCTTGATGTGAAGAGGATTATTTATATATTCAACACATTTAAAATTCCATACGCTCCATTCCAGTGTGTTATTGCTTAAAGTTTTGATGACCATGGTTTCAAAATGTAGAAAATAGTCAAATAAAAAGCAAAAACAAGTGGTAGATGTCCAGTTAGTAGATGTTTGGGTATCCAGACGTTTGAATCTATCTCACCTGAGTCTCTATAAGTGTATGAGCAAACAGACTGTCATGCTACACAACTCCTTCAGCTTAATTACCCTTAGCTCTAGCATCTTCTGTATGAATTTGTACTGAGCACTTGTGTGACCACCAGAAATCGTCTGCTGCTCCTGAGTCCTGTGTGTGTGTGTGTGTGTGTGTGTGTGTTTGTGTGTGTGTGAGTGAACCTTTAATCTTTAATGTTGTTAGTCTCCTCCTACACAACCAAGGATGTAAAAACAAAAAGGCCAATAAAACTTCAGCTTTTTCTTTCTGGCATCCCGTCTGCCTTAACCCACAAAAGGTGTTGCTATTCATCACAGTCAGGACAAAGGGCACCAACTCACACTGGGCCAAAGCCACCTCACCTGGGGGGCCTCCTTTAGACTTACTCAGACTGGTCAACCTCTCTCTCTCTGTTTCTCTCTCTTTTTCACTCGCTCCCTCGCTCCCTCTCCCTGCACCTGTCTTTCTGTTGCTCCTGTGCACAAATTCTCACTTATTTATTCACTCTGATGTTTGCAGAGGGATCGCTTCCGTTTGCCCACCACCTCATGGATGATATTGAACGCAAACACAATCAAATCGGAGCCGTTTGCACTCCATGCATGGAATCGGATAAGTATTCCTCATTAAAAGGAGGAGGGCCAAACATCCTGAGTCAAAGATGCAAAGATGGTTTGTTTTTTCTCTAGCTGTCTCTTTGTGTGTGTGTGTGTGTGTGTGTGTGTGTGTGTGTGTGTGTGTGTG
>JBBKCR010000122.1:4085085-4098817 GCA_037577295.1 Ladigesia roloffi | reverse complement strand
TGTTGCGCTCTAAATCTGAATGTTTCACTTTTACAAACGGTGCCTCTGAATGTGTCATTTTTGAGCATTAAAGGTTGAGCTCTAAATGTTTAGAAGATATGCTAAGTGCCCACGTCCCATGATTACAGGTGGCTGTTACTTAGCAGGAGCCTGGACTGCGTGCTGTGACGACATCCCTACCCAACATGGAGGATTTGCCTTAAATGATCTTAAATTTAAATATTAAAAATGAAAATACATCTCGCACTCTAAATGTGAAACGCCACATTTACGTAGGGCTCGGTGGCATCTTTCCAATCATCCCTCGGCTGTTCAGAGTTCTTAGCCAAAAACCGTTCACATGGGACAAAAGTAATGGGAAACCTTGGGCGAGGGGAACTGTTTTCAACTAATAACTCCGAATTAAAGCAAACTAGGGGTGGTCGGAAATAGTGTGAGATATAAACAAATTATTGCATGAAATGAACATTGCTTACGAGTTATGAATCACAAGTCACAACACCCAAGTTCGAGTCAAGTCTCAAGTCGTAGAGGGCAAGTCTAAAATCAAGCCACATGTCTTTGTGCTACTGAATTGTAACTCGAGTCTGAGTCTCAGGCTTGAGGCCCCAACACTGCAGTGATTCCACAGCACGATTATCACCATCACAGACCGATTCAAATTGTTAATCGCATTATATACGTCCCAATAGCCGTAAATGTCATGGACAAATAATTTGATTATGCATACACATATTAAATTAGTGAATATAGTCAGAAGCTAGGAATTATTGCTTCCACTCTAGCTGTGCTATCTGCCCCTCACTTGGGGAAAAATAAATAATTGACTTGTGTTAGTATGAATTGTCATTTATTTCATATATTTATGTTCTACAAAACAGCTTGTTATTGTGAATAAATTTTGGTCCACTACCTCAGAATTACATTTTATCGTATGAAGTTTCATGAGACGTTTTAGCTGTTTTAGGGAACATTCTGAGTCGAAGGGATTCACATGTGGTGGCAATATTAACAGTTACAGAAAGTTTTTGATGATTATTTATACTCAGAACAAAGAACAAGCATTAGTTTTCAAAAGTAGGTGTTGCACTGAACGCAAAATAGAACCAGATGTTGTGGGAGGAGCTCAATGATCCAAGAAATAACCTCATGAAAGATTTGCATCTCTAAATAATATGATGAGTGTATGTTCATTTGTCTGAGTAGTGGTGGGCATAATGGAATTTTCCTTCCATTTCAGACACGAATCAGTTCAATAATAAAAATAATAATAAAAAGAAAAGAACAAGTTTGGACCCTTGTTAGAGACTCTTCAATATACACACACTGAGAGCCAGTGGGGAAAAGCCCCAGGCTTATTGTGAGACTAACACGCCACAGTGCAGAGTGAGGCTTGAAGGGTCATGGAAAGCATTCATGAGAAAAATATCATAAAAGGGCAGTGACAGAAAAAGTGTGTGTGGGTGGGGTGGGGTGGGGTGGTGGTGGTGGTTAAGGTTATGTTTGTGCAACGCTCACAACACTCATAACATTCATGCCTCTGGCCATTATCTCATGTGTGCATGTGTGTGTGTGTGCATGTGTGTGTATGCGTGTGTGCATCTGCATGTGTGTGTTGGTTTGTATGCATATGTGCATGCCTGCGTATCCGTGTTATAAGGGCAAGTGTTCAAAGTGCTTCGCCAAGTAAGAACAAAGAGCTGTGATGGGGTGAAGAAACCAAGCTGTGACCAGTAAGTGAGAACAGGCCATTTTATTATGTGTCTGTCTGTCTGTTAAAATGAATATCTTGGGGGTAAATAGTTTAAAGGATTTTTTCCCAGAGATGAATGACTTTATGTAGAAAACTCCCACAGGGTAGTATCTGTCACTCATCGCAATTTATCTAAAACATTTAATGAATTTTTTTTCTTTTTTTCATAGCTTACTAGTGTTGTCTTACCTTGGGCTTTCTGAAAAATTTTCTATTTAATCTATTTATCTATCTACCTACCTATAGCATATTGACAAAAGTATAAAGACGCACCAGTTTTTCAGAGTTTGGCCTTGGCCCCTGGTTTCCAGTGAAGGGGAATCTTAAAGCTTCAGTACAACAAGACATTTTAGACAACACCATGCTTCCAACTTTATGGACCCAGTTTGGAGAAGAACCTTTTCTATTCCAGCATCTAGTCCCAGTGCACAAAGCAAGCTCCATAAAAACATGGCTGCATGAGTTCAGCGTGGATGATATTGACTGGCCGAACATTCATCCAGCAACGTTGGGATAAATTGGAACGGAGAGTGTAACCCAGGACTTCTTGTACAACATCAGTGCCTGATCTCATAAATGCTTTGAGAATGAATCGGCACAAATTTCCACAGACACTCCATAATCTTGTGAGAAGCCTTCCAAGAAGAGTGGAAGCTGTTATAGCTGCAAAGGGGGAACAACTCCATGTAAAATCGGTGTTTAAAGGCAATGTCATCAAAGTCCCTATGTGTGCTATGTCAGCACTCTTCTGTGCAAAGCCTGCTTAAGTAACAACCCAGCTGGGTCATACAGTTTTTACTGAATTCACCATGAGTTAATCTAATCGTCAGTTGTAATACCGATGGAAGAGAATCCTGCAGTCTTTTTAGCATCACAAGGGTGAGGAAAAACTGCTGTCATTACAACACACATCTCAAATAATTAATACACCACAAACCAGTATCATCATTTTAATTCAGGTTAGATGATGCACATAAACTAGAATAGACATCATTTGAGTTTGGTGAACAGCTAAACATACAACCGTTGCTTCATTACAGCATAGTATCTAGTGTTATCTTTACAGCACCTTCTGCAATCGGATCAGGAGAATGTTGGCAAACTAATTACAGGTGAATCTCGCTCCACAATAAAGATAAGCTTTGCTCATGATTTATTGTACACTTCTTCTTCTAAAGTTTAGGCATGGGGAAATGTAGGTACATATCACAGAGAAGCTTGACCAAAAAAAAACATCAGTTGTCTATTATCTGTGATTAAACGTATTGCTTTTGTAACCAGATACTGTATTTTAGGCTGGAGGTACATTTGTATGTTCAGACATCAACTGTGTTTTTGTCATTTGTGCCATTTTGGGATTACTTCCATACAAATCATGCCTCAAATCTGCATCTTAACTATTTATTTATTTATGGTCATAGTCATTGACTGTTTTGACACTAGAGCAAGGCCGTGGTCTTGCACAAAGGGATCTAATCTGCCGCCAACAACAAACCTCCAACTTTGAATGCATCGTTTTCATGCTAATTTTGATACTGAAAACACCATTGGAGGGTATTTTGTACATGATTTTTGAGAGAAAATGCAAAAATCTATTTGTGCATGACTGACTCAGTAAAAGAATGACACAGCATGACATAGCAGAGCTGAATATTTTTTGTGGTCCAATCCAATTTTTAGTTTTTACAAGTGGAAAAAGCTGCAGGAGTGCAGTTTTGTCTATGAATCAGAAATAAAGAAACTCTTCTATATTTCAGAGGATATTCCGTCCTATTTGCTTCCAATTTTTGTATGGATGGGTCCTGGTAAATACAGCTGCCTGTGTAAATGATGCAAAATCCAAACAATATTAGTGAAGGTGTCTCAAAATATCTTGTGTCTTAAGTGTGAAAGTGGGTTTATCAACAAATCTCTTAACTGTGAGTTACAAAATATCAGAATTTGGATCAGAAATTGGAGTTAAAGTTCGGATTTGAGAATCTCTGTTATGGAACCTTTTAGTGAATGGTCCTTTAAAGAACCATGTGCAAACACCTAGAACATTTCTAACGTTTAAAGAACCCCACATGATTTCCAGATCTGTTAAAAAATGTCCCTAAAAGTGAAGAAGCACAAACTTTACTTGACTGCTTCTGTTTCATGGTTGATTGGTTAAATTATTTGAATTCAACCAATCAGGTGACTTTGTGCAAGTACTGACAATAGCCTGGCCTGGGATTCTAGTGCCTGGTCCCGCCCATCAAAAACGCTTCTATGGACCATGCTTGAAGATACTTGCATCATGCCCACCAAACTCATACAAAATGCACAGAGCAATTTGCTTTGCAGCATGTCACAGGAGAGGCGCATTGTGAGAGTCAACAAGCGCTCCTTCATCGCTGGCCATGGCAGCATTGTGAGAGTCGTGGGAGGTCACGCAGTCATCGGGGCGGTCTGCGGGCCGGCCCGCCCCCAGAGCCCCGGCCTGGGCGCTACTGCTGAGGTTGGAGGCACAGACAGATGGGCTTGGCAGCAGAACAACAGAGGCCCCCCGCCCCAATCTGCCCGTGAGGAGGACCACTCTAAAGTTTGCCTCTATTAAATGTCAATTATGTGACACAGACTGCACGGATGGTGGGCGGCCAACAAATGCTTCCCTGACCCTTGAAGGCCAAGCTTATGTGAAAGATACCAACAGAATGACAAACAATGCCAAGTTACAGAGGAAAACCTCTGGTGTGTCAGCTGAAACTTGACAAAAGTCCTCCTTCTAAAACTACTGTAAGAATATGCAGACAAACGTTTCCGTTTTCTTACAAATTTTTAAAGTTTTATTGCTCATAACTAAATGCTATATCTGACATTCAGATTGTGATATGCTGGACCAGGGCATGCTAAGGTTAATGCTAATGGTGTATACATTAACAAATGTCCCATTTGTGCACTTCTGCATTTTACTTGAATACAAACATCACATTTTGTGAACATGTGTGTATTCTGACTGCACAGAATGCAGTCCTGCATGTTTTAGCATATAGAACATAGCGTTGCATATCTGTGCAGGGGCTGGGATAGTTCTGGACACAGCAGATGGTGCGGGAACATCAGGGGGGACGCCTCCTGTTGGGTCTTTATTGATGCCTCCATCACAATCCAACTCACTCTAAGCTCTAAATATTATACTGCTAGTGAAGGATAATAGGTCAAGTCAGTTTTAGCTTTTGTCTTGGTAGATCAGTTCATATATAGTGGGTTCTGAAAGTATCAGACCAGAATTTTCCAAATTTAGAACAGGCAAAAAAAGTGAGCAATTCAGTTTCAATGTCACTGTTCAAACTGAAGCAAATTTGTGACACTGACCTTGTTAAGACCTCTAAAAAAGGTTCCTTATCCCTTCCAATGAAAAGTTTTTTCAGACAACTCTCAAGTGGACCTGATGTACTCATCAGAGAGGACCGTATGTCCGAAATGTCAAAAGGTGGCTCAGGGCAGACAAGACATTTTGTCAAATAGATTAGACCAAGTACAATACAAATGTATCAAATATGAATAAAACAACATACATTTTAGTAAAACTACACTCTTCAATATAATTCGACTGAAAAAGTCCTTTGGAGTGAAGAACCATCTTTGTTTTCTTCAAATTTCTTAAAGTAGACGTTTCTTTTATTAACTATTTTGGGCATGCAACTCTACAGAAACCTTTTAAAGGATCTCCAATAACAAGCAATTTCTAAGTCAATTAAAGTTTTATTTCAGTAACCATATGTCCAATTCAGTAACTATTTAGAAAGCTTTGTTTTTCAGTTATGAGTAGAAGCTGATTTCTTTTGACCTTTATTTTTGTGCATGGTTGGAGGAATGCAAATGTTTGGGGGGGGGGGGGTGAGGCGCACATATGTGTATATGCAAAAGAGAACATGTGTTTATGTGTGAGAAATGCAATGCATGAGAAAGAAAGGGAGCCATTTGTCTCCTGTGTCCCCTTTTCCATGATAAAAGGAGTCCAGGTCACGGCACTAAGGGGCAGTGTGAGTGAGGCGTGATGATAACACTGACACTATCACTTCTGTCTGCTTGCTGCACTGTGCTCTCTGAATTTGTCCTTGCTGCACTTTTCCTCTGCTTTTTTTCCCCGTCAAGAGCCTCCAGATTACCAATGCATCTCTCTGACAGTGGCTGCCTAAAATAGAAAACGAACGACCCATTTCTTCCTATTTGTACTGACCCTGCTTTAGGCATGAGAGAAAATGCTGGTGCGACCGCTGGTGAAGGCCTAGCACACAAAGCAAACCTTAAGGGACCCAGTGTCATGTTTTTAATGCTAAATACAACTACGTCAGCAGAGGTAAAGGCAATGCAAGGCTTTTTTTCATGTCTCTGTTTCTCCACATCTGTTGCCTACAGATGGGACAGGGCATTGGTGTGAATTTATATGTGACAGAAAGCGAGAGAGAGAAGGGGTGTGTGTGTGTGTGTGTGTGTGTTTGTGTGTGTGTGTGTGTGAGAGAGAGAGAGAGAGAGAGAGAGAGAGAGAAAGCATTTCTGACCATCTCAATTCAAGTCAAGTAGTCAAATATGTTTACTGTCATTACAGCCATATACACAGTAAACAGTGAAATGAAATATATCTCCAGGATCATCGTAAAAACAGAAATTCCCCAATATGACATAAGAGCAGATAGGAGAAAATAAACAGGGGGTAATAAAGTAAGAGTAACTTCAAGAAAACTTCAAGAATATATGAAGTTGGACAATACATTTAGTGCTGTCAACACTGGAATGAAAACAATATTATGACATATACAGTATTCTAGGGTTGGAGTCGTTAGGTGTTCCAAAATGCAGACAGACGATGGACAGTGTAAAAGAAACAGAGGTGTATTTACATTGGCAATTGTGCTGGGTATTTAAGTAAAAGGTTTCCATTTGTCACACATGAGCACACCAGATTACACTGCGTGAATTTCATCCATTCACTCAAGTGAAGCAGTGGCCAGTTAGTGATGAATTTCCTGGGGAGAAGGTTGTTGTACAGTTTATGATTCAGTTCAGATTGGTCTGAGGACTCTGATGGCCTAAGAGAAAAAAAAATCTGCTTAAGAAACCTCTATCTGACAAAACAGTGGTAAAACAAAAAGATGGGGTACCACGTATGTAGAAAATGACTTACTTTTGGTGCACAGTTCTTTTCAGCTACATAAGTAACATTTCTTTTTCTGCACTTTTTCCTTCAGTTAACTTGTATTAGTAATATATATGAAACACATGGGCCATTTAAACATGGTTTGGCTGAGGAAACCTGATGCCTGTCCATGTTCTGCATAATCTACTGGGATTGTGTATGTGTGTAGACTTTATTGATGATTAGTGCTGGTTGTTTGCAAAGCTTTTGTTCAGATGATACAACAGTGACACATCTGACACTAAATGGAGTACCTCTTCACCACAGTGCAGTATCATATCTCTATAAAGTGTCACACCTCTTCATCTCGATATCCCATTTGTACATGCTTCATTACAACTCTGCTTTTTACAGTGCATTGTGTCTGAGTTGGACCATGACTGGTCCAACACTGGTCTGGATGTTGTCCACCAGGTCTTGGCCTTTAGGTCTCCAAGGGGCTTCTCTGGGTCAGAGCTATTGTTGGTTTTCCCTGATCCTTTACTGGCCATATTGTGGCTCTGTGGGATGTCAAATGCAAACAGCCTGCCTGCTGCATTGTCTCACACTCCAAATGAAGAAGTTCCTTCAGTGACAGCAATAAGAGTTCAGAGGTGTCAGAGGTGGGCGTGTGTGTTGTGTGGGGTGGGTGTGTGTGTTGTGTGGGGTGTGTGTGGGGGTTTCCTTCATTGTTTGATGAATGATTCACAGAAAAAAAACATTACACTATTTATGCCAAGTGCACCAACATGGTCACTTGGTCAGGATATACTTGGCATCGGCAAGTTTGAAGTAATGGGCCTAAAAAATATACTTACCAAACAATGATATAGATGCAGACCATAATTACACTAGTCTTTGTTTCTCCGGTACAGAACTACAAAAGCAAACTTCAGGGATCGTACATGTCTAAGCCGATTGTACATTTAAGTGCAAATAAATTGTATAGTGAACTGTTCTTTTAGTGCATTACTTCAGTCACCAGCACAATCATAACCATTAAGACATTAACAATTTGCATAGCCATATACTAATTGCAGTGGAGCACAGGTTAACAGTTAATAATGTGCAAATTATCATGAACCTGCTTTTTGATTCATCCTCTCTGTAATAAAATATTGATTACAAAATACCTCAAATCAAAGAGGTGAAAAACAGTGTGTGAATTAATAAGCAGCTTGTCTTTTTAAATAACATAGATTAATGAAATAATGGAGAGTAAATACACCAGCTATGACATGTTGCTATTTGCAGTTCAGTTCAAGACTTACAGCCATGCTGGCACAGTTGTGACTCTTGATACTGCAAAGCATGCACTTGACCATTCAGGAAGATAAACTTGTCAGGGACCCTGCAGGATTGGTGATGAACAGTCAGGTGTATTGCTTCAGACTGGAGAAAGACATATGTGGCTGTGAAAGTGTGGTCCTCCGTCGAGCAGTGGAGATTTATGACTTTCTTTGGACTGCAAAATAAAAAGAGAAATATAATTAGCCTCCCTGTCTTATACTTACTCCAAATCAGGAAATTACAATATACATTTAAGAGATTACATAGATCTCCCTTGCAGCTAAATATGGCTTGAGTATGGTTCAGACATGTTTGTAAACTAATACAAGCTCATTTTTAAAGATTGGCCTCCAAGCTATTAAACCTGTACATATTTTGTACTGAAGTACTGTACATGATTCCTCTGTAGTGTAGGACGTATACTGGCATGGTTAGAAAGTGAAAGCATTTGATGCATCTACATTGCAAATCTGTTTTGCTACTGTTCTTAGAAAAATATCAAAGAAGATTGTTTTATGGGGCAGAGGAATTCGCTCGCAGCAAAACAAAGTCATCGCCTCGTTTTGGGCTTTTCGATAAATGTCCCATTTTCATAAATCAAACTCTCTTCTCTGAAGCTTGTTACAACACACCATGTGTTTCAGCTCTGAAGAGATGCAAAAAAACCTATTTATATACAAACCTGGCATTTTTTATGACATACTTTGTTCAGTGATGTTTAGAATGTGTTTATATTTTAAGGTAAGTAAGTATAAAGTAAATGCATTTAATGGTTTTAATATTACTTGGTTATAGGATTAATATTGACAAAGGTGTTAGGAAGGAAACAACAGGTCTCATGCTGTTTAGTATTAGTAAGAGTGTCCAGTACTATAACTGCTATGATGTATTCAGTACCATTTAGTATTCTGAAGTATATTTACTGTAGTATATTCAGTAATCTGGAACAGTATTTATAGTAGTATCATTAAGAATAGTATCATGGAATAGTAGTATCATTAAGAAATGTTCTTAAGGAAATATTATTCTTAGAATAAAGGCCAGGGTAGGTCAAACAAACAAGCAGTAAACATCAGTAAACACTATGAATGACTCTTGGGAGTCTGTTAAATGTACTCTTCCTTTTAAACTGTTTAATGATGACAATACCCATATTATCAATATTCCCTAGGGCTGTCATGCTCTGACACACATTACTGTACTGATACAGAGAGTGAATCTCACACTCTCCCAGCTCTCGCCCTCCCACGCTACCTTGAGTTCACCTCACAGAGGAATGTTCAGAAACCACACAGCCTTACAAAACACAGACTATGATTAATTTGTTTGCCCCGAAATATCCTCGCAGTGAGCTGCTGGTGATTTATGTGGATATTACTCTCCAAAGGAACACTCAATGCATCCAGTGCAGTTGGCAAACTCCCAGAACATAAACCCTTGCTGAAGGGGTTCAGGTGGGATATAATTTAGGCATGCTAATAATACATTTCAGATTGGTTATTGCAGAGTTTATGATTTGCCTGTTGGGGTGTTAGTAGTTTAGGTCCTCATGTAGAGTATATTAAACATATTAAGACATGGAATGCAATGTAGGTTGATGACAGGTGTCTGGCAAGTGAATGCTAATTGAAGTTTCATTTAGTCCTGAAATACATTGAAAGAAAAAGAAAATAAATTATGCAATGACATTTACATTGCAATATAAGGGATCTATTTACAATTCATGGTCTTTTAATTTAGAAGTAGGACCAAGGCAATTAGGCGTGTCTAAAAAGCACACGAACACATAAGGCCCTATTATATTACACTGATTTGGTGTTGTTTACTACTACTAAAGCAATACTTTGTTGTATTTTCATGCTGAACATTCTCCAAGTAAATAAAGAAGTGAGCTGGTCCCAAATTTCTCTTGAACATTTGCATGGGATCAGCCGGACTGCATAATACCCTGCTTCACAATGGATGCAGCAAAAGAGCGACTGAGACTCAAACAGAGCAAAAACTTGTCAGACAAAGTGCTGCATTATCAGCCCAATCTCTTAAACACATATGCATAATGCCAGTGGCTTGAGGTGGAAACCCCAAAACACTGAATCGCCTTTTCTTTCTGTGTATTGAGGAATTCCCTTATCTCGCGCCACCAGTCGCACCAAACAGAAAGGACGTGGCTGTGCTTTTGTGTGCCTCATACAGCCCCCAGTTTTGTTTCACTGAGGCTTCCGTGCCTCTCTTGACACCCCACCATTTTTTAACCCCCTCCGCCTCTGCCCCTTATAGTCCGCTCCTGCTATTATTCTCTAACCAGATTCCCTATTTGTTTTTATATATATATATATGGGGGTTGGGGTTGGGTTGGGTTGGGTTGGGTTGGGGTTTGGCTCTGAGGTGGTGGGGTCTGGCTATGGGACAAAGTTTGTTGTGTTGTGTTGAGGGTGGGGGCTGGTGAAGGGGTGGCACTGGCTCCATACCATTCAAATGGCTCGAGCCTGCCATTGACAAGACCAGAAAAACTGAGCACTCGTGGTACCATATGGAAGCAGCACACAATCAAATCACTTTCCCCACACCACCTCCCCCCACACCTCCTTTCTCAGACATGATCGTAACCCTCAAATCTGCACCCAAAAGAATGGGGGTGAGCGGGGGTGCAGAGGTGACCGAATTCCGTCGCTGCTTCGAAATAACTAATGAAATAATGAGATCAGGTCTAGCTCATCTATCACCCCTTGACTCCAAGGGAGACACTGGAGCTGGGGTTGGACGTCCCACAGGTTTTTGCACGTTGTTCTTGTTTTAAATGAACCTAATAGGCAAAAGCAATTCAGTAGAGTGTGAAGAAATAAGGAACCAAGATAAAACAAACTCTTAAGCTAGTTCATCTTTGTATGTGCTTACTTGTTATGTGCACTCATTATTTTAATGTGTATGTGCTGCTATGTGTTGTAAAGTTTATTGCATGAACTTCTATTGCCATCATTACCTAAAAGCACAACACAATCTATTATTTTTTCATGGCATTGGAATTATTTCTGTAGTAAATTTGTACATTAGGACTGAATACCAGCTGCTTCAATGTAACTGATTAGGAATTTATTGTTTGAGTAACTGGAGAGCATGTCTTTGTTTTTCCATCATATTTTTGTAGAGATTAATTGTTCATCAGCTCCCTATTGCATGCATTTACACGAAGGAATCTGTTGCATGCATGTTTATGCAAATGTCTGCTAAAATCATTGTATAAACATTTCTGCAAACAGAAATCCCAATAATGGCTGTTTTTTCCCCCCCTTCAGTCTTTGGCATCTCTCCATGGCAACGTTGGGATGGCGTGGTGTTAAAGCTGGCATGCCGCAGGGTAACTCCAGACAGGGAAGGACGTGCACGTGTACAGAGAAAAACTCCTAATCAAGTGAAAGCCTGGGTGGCCAATTAGCTGGGGGAAAAAGAAAAGCCTCCATGTCACCAGCCAATAGCGAGTGGGAGGAGCAAGACTCTTTTGTCAACTTTAGTATTTTTCACTCTCTCTCCTTTTTGGCTTCGCTCACTGTCAGTCAACTTGCCATCAGCCTTATGTGAATGCAGAACGAGGACGGCCCATAGGGGCACTCCTCTCCTACTCTCTAAGTTTATTACTAAATCCATGTTTCATTAATGAATTGCAGGTTTTATAAAAATCGTCAAATCGACAGTTCAGCCTAAAAACCTCAAGCCTACAGCTGACTACAGTAGAACATTGACCAGTGTCCCAAAAGAGAATAAAGCTTAAAATTTGCCAGATGGTTTACAATGGCATATTTACCTTACACTGATTAATGTGCATTGCCCCAGAAGCAGATATAAAAAAGCTCCATGCATTATTTTGCGTTTCTGAACACTTCTGGGTGTTATTACATTTTCTAATGGTCAGCTTCGCATGCAGATCTTTGGTTAATATGTGCTTATAAAAGGTCTTGCCATGATTTGATGGATTTCATCATTTTGCAATGATGTTGCTGCCACTGGAGGATGTGTATGAAGAATTCTCAAGTTTGTCAAAGTGCATGAAATCAACTAGACAGCAGCAATAGACAAATGGTGCAGACTGCATGCCCCAGTGCAACAATATGGGCCGTGGCACAGGAGCATGCCCTTCATTCTCCGCTGAGCCTCGTTCAAACGAGGTCATGTCTACTGTGTGGAGTCAGAGCGACCGGCACAGTCTCTGGGGCATGATAGAGCTCTAATTAAAGAACCTGTGAGAGCCTGCACTCCTCCTGTGCTGCTGGGGCGGAGCGGGAAAAGGATCAAATCTGCCTTGACACCAAACAAAGAGTAGAGCACAGTGTAGCAGCTGGATCAGAACCAAGAAGTTAGCTTCAAGAGAGATGAATGGAGCCCGACTCCAGCCAATAGCCTGGAGTGTTGTAGTAGATCTGAAAGATGGGTGTTTGCTATTGTAAATTAATAAATAGGAATAAATAGGGATATTTCTCAAAGTTAATATTTACATCACATTACTGTTCAAAAGATTGGATTTTAGTATTTAATTCAATGTAATAGCTTACAACAAACTGCAGTGTGTATGTGTAATACCAAATATATGGTATTGTACATATAAATGTGTGTATGGATACATACATATGTATGTATTATTATGTTTATTTTGTAATGTAAAGCAATAATACATTTCTTATAAATTGACATATGTAGTAGCAGCATACTTTAATCTTTGTTTTTCAGCAGTAAAATGATTTTATATTTCTGAAATCTTTTAACTGTATTCTGTAAAAGGGGGCATAATAAGCACTACTTGTTAGTGGTACTAAGTGGTACTAAGAAAACTGTTAAGACAAAATTTCCCAAATACAGGACCATCCTTGTGTGCTGAGCAGACACCAGACTCGAGCTTGGCCGTGTTTCAGTTGAGTGCTGGTAGCTGGGGAGCATGTGCAGTCATTTTTAATGATGGGGGGGCCTCTCCAGTGTGAGATGGAATTGTGCTGGACTAATTTGTGTGTGGAGGGACGTGCTCAGAGTGGGGCTGCATGCGCGCGGGGGGCTTTGTGTCTGAGGCCGCAGCTAAGGTCGCCCTCGTGGGGCTCCGCTCTGGGGCTCCAACAAAAGGCACGGCAGGATAATCCACCCCGGGACAAAGTGTGCGATTAGCATGAGAAAGCGGGCCGGTCCTGGCAGCGCGGCCAGGGAGGAGAGGGAGTGGAGTGGTGGTCTACCAGCCCCACAGACTCTTTGAGCAAGGACTTTAGATGCACAGATCAATGCTCCAGTGAGCAAACAAAAGACTCCGATTGTGCCTCTGTTGATATAAGACAGTTTGCTGGTTTATGCTGGCTTCTTGCATGATTTCATAGGAGAACGATCATGAAATGAGAGACAGAGACGGAAAGAGAAAGAGAGAAAAAGAGAAAGGAGACAGAGATAAATAGCTATTGAAGAAAAGAGATGGAGAAAGAAAGTGGCTAGAAATGCAAAAAAACAGAAAGAAAGAAAGAAAGAAAGAAAGAAAGAAAGAAAGAAAGAAAGAAAGAAAGAAAGAAAGAAAGAAAGAA
>JBBKCR010000122.1:4065256-4080468 GCA_037577295.1 Ladigesia roloffi | reverse complement strand
ACATATGTTTTTTGCCTTCTTATGCTTTTCTTATGGCAAAAAACATATGTTTCTGGGCGGGAACTGTATAAAGGTTTTTTAAAAGGCTTTTTTTTTTTAAACGTCAATTTATTTTATTTAACCGATAGCTGAGGGTCTAAGGCTTTCAAAGAGCCCTCCCACCACTTTACAAACATACAAGCATGGACAGACCCTTTGTTTGCTGAATTAATTTGCTATGAGTACATGTAAGTTATAACACTGGGCTTAAAATTGTCTATAAGCTGGCTGGGTTGTGATCAAACAGCACTGGAGTCCCTGTGTAATTGTTTTTATTGTGTTTTGAGCAAGTTTTGTGGCTCCGGGCAGCTTGGTGGAGTGTTTCTTTTGTTTGAACGGAGCGGTGAACCGAAAGAGACGAGTCGATTCCTCCAACTTGACTTCTAGTGCGGTTCACCGAAGCCTTGTTCTCAGTATGAATGGAAAGGAAGCGGTATTTAAGCAAATATTGGTTTATAATTTTGTGGTAAAGATAAGGTGTCTCATAACAATATGCGGCCTCAGAACTTTTCCTCTCCTCCACCGCAAATGAATCATGATATGAACCGAATCGTGAGTCAAAAATCATCAAACGAATCGAATCGTTGGTTTTGTGTGTCGTTATAGCCCTAGTCATCATGTATGATTTGTTTAATTTGCTGACATCAGAGCAGGGTTACACTAACGAAATTCACTTAAAAGTTTAAATTAAGTATTGTTAGTTTAAACGACTGAACAAGTTTTTTTTCCGCTAATCTTTAAATAATGGAATGAAAATTACATCATCATTCATTAGTAATAGCAGAATTAAACATTAAGTACCATATTAATGGAAACAGACTGAGTCTAATCTTGGACTGCATGTCTGTGTCACTGGAGAATTACCATTGGAAAAATCTTTTTCAGTCTTGATTCAGGCCGAAATTTCACTCATGAGAATTCTCTCAATCTATTGTTTAAAAAATATAGAGGCCAACAACACAAAAGATACAAACACACTTATTTTCATTTCTACCTGAGTTTCAGTTTTGCACAGAAAGTATTTATCTGTTTGAAAGGCCAAATGAATGTGATTCTTTCTGTGCCCACAGGCAAAAAACAGGGCCTCAGCCGAATATAGCCAGCCCGGTCCCTCGCCTCCCCGCTCTCACCTTGGAGAGGAGTCTACATATTCATCCTCTCCACCTAAGGGAGCGCGGGTGGCAAGAGAATGGATTTCTTAACCAAAAGAGAACATCCATCTTGTGTTTTGGGCTGGACCTGAATAGAGGTTTGGATGGGAAATTATCTGAATCAGCACTAGATTTGAGCAGAGGGAGCCGGCAACTAGGTTATGATGTTCCATTGTCTGTAGAGCAGTGTAGAGGTAGCAGAGAAGTCACATATCAGAACTGTTAATCATTTTAATAAAATTGTTCTGTCAGTTGCAGAACAATGAACATGAATACAAATGGTGACTTGATTTAACATGTCTGTTTTGAGATTGTTAATTAAAATTGAAGATTAAATAGTTTAAAAAATGATGTTAAATAATTGAAAATTAATTTTGAAACTAAATGGGAAAGTTACCTGCTGAATTCAAATTAATTCTTACTGTTATTTATATAAATATAACAATGAAGCACCTGAACTATTACATTATATGTTTCGTATGACAGATAAATCATAAATTGAATATAAGCCACAATTATTATACTTTAACATCAGATGTTTTGGGGTTTTTTCTCTTTGCTATAATAGCCTCTATTATTCTAGGAAGACTTATTAATAGATGGTGGAACATTGCTGTTAGGATTTGATTGCATTCAGCCACATTAGCAATTCTGAATTGAAGTAGAAATGTTGGATGACTGGTTTTAAATCCCTAACACCACTCCAGTTCATTTCAAACTGTTTGACAAAGATCTGCCAAGTCAAAATCTGACATTCAAGTTTTCTTGTATAGATGATACTGCTCTGGTCTGTGCTTATTTAATGTATCTTCACTTCTTTTATCAAGCTGTTTTGGAAAGCAAACATTGTTTTTATTTTAGTTCTAAACCAAAAGTGATGCCATTCTTTTTGCATCTTTTTCTGAGCCGGCACAGACTCACACAGGGATTCTTCCATTCAATGAAGGGCCCCAGAGGAGAATCACAACAGTGCTTTGTTATTCATAGGCCTATTTATCATGGATTGTAAATCACTTTTATTGTATCAAAGAGAATGTTAAAGGGATTGTATGACCTTAGCGCCAGTATACTTAATCACTGAACAGGCTACACTGCCATCTAGTGGGGTGGGGTAGTAGTAGCAGGAAGCCGTGCAGACTCCAGGTTAATGTCACTGTTAGCAAGCCTAAAAGCAAACGTGAACATACTTTCTACTAAATACTGTTGTTACTCTGAATATCAGAAGGTATTGTATTACAAATATAAAGGTTCAACTATAGCTACTTACAATGTGTTGTCACAAGGGGACACAAACTCATGCTTTTCATTGATTTTTAAATCACATATCACTGCTAATGATTATATAGTAGATATATACATAGAGCTGAGGCCAAAATTGTTAACTCCCTTATGAAATTAGACAACACTCTTGATTTTTCTACAAAAAATGACCATTAACAACAAGTATATTTTGGAAATAACTACACACTAAAAAAACAATGTCCACCAATTTTAATTAGGATGTTTTATTGATGCACCTGTGTTACAAGAGGCTGTAACACAGCCCCACAGAATGATGCACCCACCACCATGTCTAACTCGGGACCTTTGTTCCTGCGGTTAAAGGCCTCTCCCTTACTTCACCAAACATCAGCAATATCCTTCCAAATGCTCACAAGCAAGCCTCAGTCGTACCGGTCCTCAGTCGTACCGGTCGTACCGGAGTAAAGGGATTATTGTGGGGGATAAAATGTGAATTTTCCTAAAATGTGATTCCACCCCCCCACACTTTTATCAGATTATATTGTATTTAATAGAATAAATTGTATTTATAATTTGGCATGCCTATCTCAGAATCCCCCCACTTTTGAAAAAAAGCTTGATACGCCCCTGTCTGCCACCCAATGATCTAGTGTGTATCATGAAAGACCTGCAAGACAAGGGCCTGGTCTCAAGATTCATTCAAGGGAATTTGAGACAGTAAGTGAGGTGGACTGAGGTTACTAATTCTCAGGTGCTTGATGATGTGGAAAGAAATACTGTATGATCTTTTACTGCAACATTCATCTAGAACCACATCAGAGGCTATCTGCTTTTACCCATCCATCCTGTGGAGAGATGTGTGGGTGGGGCATCTGAGACCTGGAGCCTGGCACTGCTTGCCGATTTACCTGCTCCAACACCAACTAAATCTGGCAATAAATTCACAAATTTAATTAGGTGTGTTTTAAGGATAAACTCAAAACTTGTCAGGAACCCTTGGTCAATATATGATCACCATGTAAAGAGATCATGGCATATATTCACCAATTAATTTGTCAAGTGTTATTTGCCAAGAAATTCCAAATATAGTGGGTCACCTTTGATCAAATTCTTGCACTCTCAATGCCAACCAGCCCTTTCTCCAGTTGAATACATTTAAAAACATTATTTTTAGAGGACCAGTAGTTTGAGACAAAGACGAACTGCCTATCTGGACTCCCTCAGATCAGCTGGTCAGCTGGTGGCCTGGCAGTGTGAGAAACATCAGTTTGGATCCCAGGACTGCAAGTGGCACTGCTGAGGATTCCATGATCAAGGTACCGTCCCCACACTCTTAGTGAATGGGCTTAATGCAGTGACAGACTTTTACACTGTGTGCTGAGGTGTGTTCCTGTGTAACTAAAAAGGGCCACTCTTCTTAAATGTTCTGTCTTGCTTCTTCATGCTTGTGAAACCACTGTACTGTTCTAGAAGGTATGGACGCTACTTTAGTTTTTTTTATTATTATTTACTATTCTTGATATATGAAATAAAAGACAGAACGAGGCTGAAATTGAGCGATTAGGCCTGCAGCATGAACGGACTGTGTCGTCAGAAGTGAAACAGTGCCACCTTGTGGTTAAGGATTCATAGTACATCTTTTTGCTCTGCGTTAAATTTTATCTGAAGATTGCAACGTATTCTTCAAACTTATTAGCGTACAACCAAGCTAGCAAAACCTTGCAGGGACTTCAACAAGAAAAGGTTAATTAAACGAACTGCTGTTATCGAAAATGTATATATTTTGGTCCTAGACTCTAATAACCTGCATTCAACAGTCACCAGTTTGCTAAATAAACAGATTTTATAATGTAAACAGCTGTGTTTGCAAGTGTTTTTACAGTCTTGAGCGTCTGGGTGATTATGGAAAATCGTAGCTGAACTAAATTGAAGCTGGAATTATACTGTATGATTTAAAAATTAAGAGAATAGTGGCTGAAGTCCTCAGTAGTACACAAAACTCAAATAGGTATCAGTTTTGGCAAAACATTTGAACATTGTTTAGGAACATTTCAGACACCACGGGTTCGTGAGTCTGAGTGGCAAAAATAAAATCCCAGGGCATCAAAATTTACATGTAGTTAAAAATATATATTTACTTAAAATAAAAAAGGTCCATCAAAGTTGTCTAGTAGTTTTCTTCATCCAGACTCAACAGCTGTCGTCCTCTAAGACGTCTGGATGCTCATTCCAAAATGAATCTCCAATGATGTCGCAATAATGAGCCGTAATTTTTCGTCTCATGCGTGTAAAGGTGACCTCCTTCTCACCTTCTTTGGGCACTGTGATCTTTTTAGTCGTTGTTTCGTCAACCTACAGAAAATCAGCATGAATTACTGTTACCGGATGGATGAAATTTGAGTTGACGTACCTGACCATTAGCACCATTCCTCACCTTTTCCCAGATCAAAGTAGTGCCTTTTCTGTGCAATGGAGGTTCATTGTTGTAATTCATTTTAAACTCGGAAAACAAAATCTCATTCTTATCCCCAGACAAAGTGCCCTGAAAGAACACAATGACAGAAACGTGAGTAAATGGTGAAAATAAATTAGATACAAAGTGCAACCAAGAAGCAAAGAACCTTTTAACCTACCAGGGGAACCCAACCCCAGTCCTGGAGGGCCCGTGTCTAGTCGTGTTTGGCAGTTTCCCTCCTCAAACACACCTGGTTCAACTCCAGTGTTAATTGTCAGGTTTAGTGATTGGGTATGAGGAGGAGAAACACCAAACTCTGCTGGACACCAGATCTACAGGACCAGAAAAGGTAGATTGGGAACAATAAATATTTTAAAAATTGCCTGAGGCTTAAATCTTACATTTAGCCTCTCCTCTGCCTGAGTTTTAGAGAGTCCACCTTTTTGCACCAGCGTCCAAAAAGCTGTGTTGTACAAGTTGTTGATGTGACCTGCAGGACAAAAGAAACAATGTAATACATCAGTAATGAGAAGCTGGAATTACTGAACACAAGAACAACTCAAAATAAAAATGATAGTCTAATAACAGTTTCACTCAGTGAGCAATTAGCTTGTTTGTTGTTTGTTTATGCCCATATTTCAGACTAAGAGTGAAAAACACAACACCTAGGCACTGCATTTCAGAAGCACTTACAGTCGGCTTGTCTCCAACTTAGGTAGTCTTTGAGGTTGCGGTTGCTGGGATATAAGACAACCCTGCCATCAAATCCTGGAGGGTACAGCAGTGGCTGCTCTCCAAAATACTCCTTCCAATAAAACACATAGCTGGAGGAGAACTGAGATGCCACATGGGTCATCAACTTGCTGTGGGGAGAGAGAGAGAGAGCAAAAGAGAGTGAGAGAGAGAGTGAGAGCAAGTGCGAGAGAGTGCGAAAGAGCGAGCCGTCTCAATTTTTTCTGTGACTTCTTCGAAGCTCTGGACAAAATGGAACACAAGAAAAACACTTTAGGATTAAGAAGTAGCCCACCCCTCTTAAAGAGTAATGCCACTTATTGAACCATACATGAATAATTGAAACACACAATATTAAATGATTACCCTTCAAATGTGTGTATAGTTCCAGTTGTTAAGATGTAAATAGTCATCCAGAGTAGGCCATTAACACAAAAGTCGACTAGTCTACTTCAGAGTTGTTGACCAGTCATGTTTTTTCCCCTCTGTGCCCACGCTTGTGTACACAATGCAGTCTCTGCCTCAGATTGACTGATGCTGCCATTCGGTCCTATTATCCAATGATAATAGTCCCTTCATTAAAAGGGCGGTACCTCTGGTGCAAGCTTAAGCTATTCCCAGTTTATTTTGTTCACTTAAATTTACCAGAAATTCAAGACATTTGCCTTTGTTGTGTTTTGTTTATTTGTCATGTTGACGGTTAATGTTACAGAAAATGTTAATTAAAGTTGCTCAATGTTGGACACCTGTGTTCCTCCGCTGCTTGTGTGGTCATCAAACAACTAGTCGACAGGACTTCAAGTATGTTTATGGATAAATCGTCTAGAAAAATCTGGAGACGTTAATGCCCTGATTCAGAGTAGTCTGACAGAAATGTATTTTTATTTTTTTTTTTTGGGGGGGGGGGGGGGTGGTGATCATGAGGTTCACAAGAAAAATATTAAAGTTAATAAATATATACTTTCTTCAGACATGTATTTTCCAAAAGACATGTGCTTCCTCAGACCTTTTCCCTGTTTAAATCTGTATTTATGCTGATAAAGTGATAAAGTAGTGGTAAACCTGAAAACATTTTCTCTGAATACTATTTGCCATATGGTGCTCTGAAGGTACATTTCATCTTAATTTTATACCACAACTGCATAACAAATCAATTAAAAAAAGACATGTCTCACAATAAAATTCATAATTTTAAAGCTTATTGTAAAGCTGCTCTTGGAAGCATACAGGATGTCTGGTTGCTCAAAATCACTTTGCTTTTACAGTCAGTAGCCTAATCATTTGAGGGCTTATTTTTACAGCTCTATTAACAACATGACATAATTTATTAAGTTGAAAATATTATAAATTAGTGAAAATGATTTAGGCGCCAGTTTACCTTGATCTTCTTTTGAACCAGTTGGTGGATCTTTTGAAGATGAAGCTGAACTCGTCACTCTGGCCGTAAGCTACAGCGATGTCATCCAGCTCCTCCATGACTGAGCGGGCACTGCGTGACATCAGACCCAAAGCCCTGTCATCATTGGGCTTGGTGAAGTTGTGCTGGTCAGCAAACCTGCAAAAAGTCTTTATTCAAACCAGAGATGCAACACTCTGCCTTCATGTGGTCCATCACATTTTATTTGGCCAGATGGACAGTCTCAACGACGCTTCTTTTTTGTTTCTAGAAATTATTTAGGTTAACGATTATTTCAAAATAAAGTAGATCTTGTATTTATGAGAAAATGGGACATCAGCGAATGGCAGGGACATAGATTGTCTCCTATTGGGATATTTTCACCAGTAAAGTTTGTTTGGAGCAGCTAGTGGTCTTGTGGTCAGGGAGTTTCCCCTATTATCAGAGGACCATGGGTTTGGACTGCTAGTCCCCAAGAACCGCACCCTGGGCACCCCTTTTTGATGGCAGCCCCCTGCTCCAATTAGTGAACAGGTAAAATGTAGGGAAAGAATTTAACGCTGTTCAAACTGCATGCTGTGGTGTGTCGTGTTCCTGCGTGACTATAAGGGGCCACTTTAATTGTATTAATGCAAAAGTTATGAGCTTATTGGCATTATGAACAGCTGAGAAGGCAAGAACAGAAAAGTGGCCCCTTGTTGCCACAACACAGTGTAAACGGTGTGAAATTCTTTCTCAGCATTTGACACGTTCACCAAATGAAGCAGTGGGCTGCCACCCAGGGAGCACTGTTTGGAGGCGGTACCTTGCTCATAGGATACATCAGTGGTGCCACTGATAGTCCTGTGATTCGAACCTAGGATTCAGATCACAGAGGCACCTCCCTCATCATGAGCCTCCCAGCTAACACAAGAAATAGAGGTGCAGGAGTAAACAGCAGATGGAAATGGCTCGTAGTAAATTCACTACTTACTTGTGGAAATTCCGTCCGTCGAGCCTCACGACAATGTAGCAGTTTCGTAAACACGTGTCATCCGTCTCAAAATCCCTCACATACTCGTACTTGCTTTTGGCCATGACGCTGACAGTGCTAGTGCTGGGCAGGGTACGGTGACTGTTGTCTTTCTTGATCTTCCCAAACACAGAATAAACCGATCTCAACATGGAGTGTGCAAGGAGATTATATACTGCACGAGTATTCACTATCTGGATTAAGATTTAGACCAAACACACAGTGTTAGTAACAGTCACAGTCGCCGAGCCTGCTATCGCTCTCAAACTGTATTTATTAGGATTACTTCTCGTTTAGACATGTGGTGAACATGTACTGCGTACACACGCCACTACGTTATCCTCCTGTAAGACTCAAAACCTCCTTGAAACACTGTCCGAAACACACGTGGGATTTCCCTCATTGTATATGTCCGTCTAAGTGCACCGTGCAAAACAAGGTTGCATAAGAATAGTTCCGCTCTTATAGTCCTGCCAAATTTGAATTCTCTGAAAAATGTATTTGATATATTTTATATTTTCTGAACGCAATTATTGATATATTCGTACATATTTGTAAAAAATTAATTCATTGCACATGTTTAACCCCTGACACTACAGTCCACAGCTTTCTGATATTAAAAAAATCTTGTTTTTATGACAAGTTATAATTATTATCATTTTTGTTCAAATTAATATTTATTTTGTCTCTTTACAGTGCAGCCAGCTTATTAAAAATTATATATTAGTTATCAGTTGTACATATCAGTAAATGTTAACACAATAATAAGTTAAACCTATCAACCAAAAAAGCATAATAAGAATAGTATTGCGATTATACTGCTACTTATTGCATGTCCAGTAGCTTCTAATATAATAAAAGGTGCATATCATCACTTTTCTGAAATAAAAAACTGTTGAAGTGTGTTTTTCCTCCACAAACTCCATATTTGGAATTTAAGCCACAAAAATTGCCTGCTTTTTCAGACATAGTTTTTGTGATGTCACAAAGCAAACACATTTGCATGTATCCTAAAGTTTAGCTGCAACTCATGATGAGTGTTATATAAATCATGTAAAAAGGGTCTGTGATTAATTATAATTTACATTTTTGCCACATAAACCTACCAAAATATCATTGACAAAATAAAACTGTGAAAAATGTTATGTAGTCCCTTTTCACAGCACCCTCACAAGTTAGTGTCTTCAGTTTTTCTGGACTGGCTGAACTAGATTTAGCTCTGTTTAATTACATGAATATATCTATTAATCAAAACGATACCACTCATCAGTGATTGTTTTCTCTCTCAGACACACTTTGATTAGAGGCTCATTTGTATATGCTCTGTGGCAATATCAGAGCTGTAGTACATAAATATCGATTAACAGATGATATAACATGCAGCTCTAAATCAGTCTGGGTTAGGGAAAAAATAGTAAATTTAAAATGTTCCAATGGTCAGATTGATCCATTAGGATTGTTGTTCAGGGCATTGCTAGAGTCAGATGGTAAAGAATGATGTAGTGTTGCTGTGTTGCAGAAATTCATTTGGTTTGCCTGTGGACATACAATCGGTCAATAGAACAACATTCCACAACATCATTACAGGACTCATAACTGACCTCATAATAAAGAAAGGTAGAATTTCACATAATAAATAGATGAGGGGACATGCCTGAGTCTGACTCATGTCCCCACATGCGGGCTTTGGAAAATAAAAGTACAGCATCCATATTTGTAGCAGAATAGGGAAATAATGTCGACATTGGTTGCAAAGTAGCAGTAAAGCAGCAAATTTGATTACAGAGTATCAGCATGGAAATGCAAAAACTTCTAACCTACCCAAGACATGCAATCTTATTTCTAGACTAAAAGTCTTCTTGATCATGTTTTGAAAATAATATACTATATAAGAGCAGATTGTTTGTCTTTTTGGCAAGAAATAAGTTTGAGTTAAATCAGGAGTTTTACATAAGCTTTATTAGAAGACATATCTTACCTGTAGACAGGGGCGCCACCGGGGGGGGAAAGGTTAGAACAATTCTAGAGGCCCAGCACTGACATGAGGCCCTGTTAGGGGCCAGTTTATCTTATATTATCTTAATAAGGGGGGTTTAGAAATGTGCATATTTTGATACTTGAACAGCAGCATCAAAGACCAGTACAGATCCACCTACAAAAGAGATAAGGAGCAGGCACATCATAACACCGCTGCTCCTGACATGCTTGCCAAACATTTCTGAGAACTGGAGATTTTATTATATGAATCACAGAAAAACAAGCTCTGCCTGAGTGTGTTAGTGGCCGAGGACGCTGCCAGGGGGGGAAAGGTTAGAACGATTCTAGGGGCCCCATCACTGATATGGGGCTCTGTTAGGGGCTAGTAATATTATTTTAATATAGGGTGGGCCCAAAATTCTAATTTTTCACAGGGCCCACAATTTCTGGTGGCACCCCTTTTAGTGGCTGAGTGTCTGCCCTCAATTTCACCTGTTAGATCGAGGTGAATTATGAAAACATCTATTTTTCGATTAGTTCGGTTTGCAGAAAAAAATCATCAAGAGGCTAAAGCTATGATTTAGTGGGGGTTTGCTGTATGTTTATAACAAAGTAAAAAGAAAAGTCTGTAGTTTGCTTACCTTTATTCAGCGGTGGGGGAAAATCTCACATTTAGAATTATATTTTTTCACTTGAGCAGCACTTAATCTTCTCCTATGATTATTCACGTGATTAGAGAATACAGAGAGAGGGATCTTTGAGTAGGCCTCTTTGCACAGTCTCTCTAGATCAGCGTTTCTAACAGGGGCAGTACCGCCCCCCTGGGGGCGTTTGAAAACCATCAGGTGGCGTTGAGAACAAGACAGCTAAGAGGGGGGCGTTCAGACGCAAATGGGGGGCTTCAATTCTAGTAGTTAGAATTTTTAAAAATATACAATAAACAGTCTTAATTAATTTGAATACGAAAAAAATTGTAATAAATTATTCATGGAATGATTGGAAATAAATAGGCATACCAGCGCCCGGTTCCCTTCTCACATCCAACTAAAATGTTAATGCATGCAGTGTAATATAATCAGTGTCTCACAGCTTAGGACAGGAAAGAAACATGGTCTATTACAGAAACGAGTAGACACACACAACTGATAATACATATTAACCTTTAATATATGACTGAAGCAGGGTTGTTCACATCTACATGAGTCTGCACTACAAGTATGATAAAAAGATAACATGTTCTAGGTGCAGAGTGAATATGAATAGAAAAATGCACCCTAAATACAGAAATAACAAACGTAGATGTGATGATGATTTGATAAAAGAGTTGCTCGCCCCCTTATTAGCATATTCCTTCTTTTACGATCAGGATGTCTGGGTTGGTGTCCCAGTGGAAATACAATCAGTCAACAGAACAACATTCGATTAAAACAACATTCAGCAACATCATTTCAGCATTTAGAACTGACCCCATAATAAAGAAGGGTAAAATTTCAAGTAAAAAAGAAACATTTTATTTAGGATACATATACAAGACTAAACTTACATGTTGTGCACACACATGACACATTCGTTTGAGTATGTGCTGCCATCACTTCCACAGACTGGAACGTAATCGCGGAGACAAACCGGAACCACAAATGTACCACATGCAGGCTTTTAAAGAATAACAGTACAGCATCAGTATTGGAAGCAGGGTGGTAGTAACATTAATGGAATTTCAATACAGTTTTGGAATCAGTATTGGGTACAGAAATTAACAGACTTTTCTTACCCTTCTGTACATGCCTTTTGCATCTAAAGGGGAAGAAATATGTACTTTTGTTTGTTTGTTTGTTAACCAAAAGCCATTTTTTCATAAATCAGCGATAGCATTATGTGAGTAAACTGAAACATGTCAGCTGGGGAACTAAGTTCTTACATACAAAGTCTTAAAGGTTCTAAATCATTCAGTTCACAGTGTGTGGTGATCTACAGACACTTTTTGACCTTCATCTACAGAGTATCAGCAGCATTGGAAAGGTAACTAAAACTAGCTGAGCATTCTCATCAGGACCCAGAACAGACTCACCCACAGAAGAGATGAGGAGCAGGCACATCAGGAAAACTGCTGCTCCCGTCATGCTGTCAAAAGGTCTTGAGGAACAGAGAGTTTAGTATGTGAAACTCTGAAGAAGAAGCTCTTTCACTGTAGCTATATAAAGGATTCCTCTGGGTGTGACCCTGCACAGTCTTGTGCAATTTACTCCCAAAACAGAGCATGTGAAGATCATTCTGGGGTTCCACCCAGCTGCAGTGTGTTGACAGAGAAATGCTGATATGTTGATGCTGTGTGCTCCACCCACCTGGCACAAAGGTAACGAGTAAAGTAAAGAGACAGTTTTTAAACTGTGAACACACCACTTCACAAAGTGTGTACAACATGTAATTCGAAGCAGTGTCTAGAGGCGGTGCCTTGCTCAAACGTTCCTCAGTGGTACATCTACCACTCCAGGGATACAAACCCACAACCTTCTGATCACAGGGGCAAATCCCTGACCACTAAGCCAGAATAGTTCTGCTTTTGTATTTCTGAACATTTTAGTGTCACTCTTATGTAACACACACAAAAGTTCAGTTTAGAAATGTATAAGATGTCTGTGTATCAAATGAATTGATTAAATATATGTGTTTATCCACTGTGGCTGACTCTGAACTATACAGGACAGTGCAACTTTAGGCCAAGATGGCTTTGTGATTTAAAAAAAATTGTTTTTGTCATATTTAGGTTTTAATTGTTATTTTAAGATGAATGACTCTCTTATCTTTATGCAGTTACACCAACTCACTCAATATGCACTAGGGGTGGAGCACAAATAACGTGTTTTTTATGAATACGGTATTCGGACAAATACTTCAGAACCCCTCCCCCTCTTTTTGTGGAGACTAGGCCACAAAAGTCGTAGTTTTGTGGTCACAAAGTGAACACACATCCAGTAATTTAGTCTACAGCAGTAAAGCCCCGCACATTCATGCTAAGTTCTAAGATGTGTTTCAACTCTGTCTTGCCTTTTGCATAAGCTGCAATACAGTGCAGCCAATTAGAAAAGAGCCTTAAAGCCAGAGCCACAGAAACCTCTGTATAATCTGTTTAATTCTACTTTACAAAAATTATCATGTAAGAATGAATTATGATGAAATATGATTTATATATTTCATATATGAACCCACACAAACATGACAGATTAGTAAAACAGTAGAAAACATAGAAGAAACAGCAACTTGGAGACTCAGTATCTTTGTTGGATTACATTATTATTTATTTTCATCAAATCCCTTGTCAACACTCACCTACATCAGTGACTGGTCAGAAACACTTTTGATTGGTTAGAGGCTCTTTTTTATATTGCAGGCAATATCACATCAAATTGCGAAAAGCAATATCACAATATCGATTAGTATCGATGAGTTGGTGTGGAAAAACTAGCTTTTTCCAGCAGTCAGATTGATGCATGCTCTGTAATGTGATCAGAAAATAGTGGTGATGTCTCACAGCAGGAAATGAAACATGATGTGGTGCAGAAATGATTAGACACAGACATTTGATAATATATATTCTTATTTAATAGCAAAAATCAAACGGAAGTTCACATCTACATAAGACTACAAAATTGTGTATAAGAAAAAGATAACATGTTCTAGGGACAGAGTGAATATTAGTATAAAACTGCACCCTAACAAGCAGAAATAACGAACGCAGAAGTGATGATCGTTTGAGAAAGAGTTGCTCGCTTCCTTATCAGCATCTCCCTTCTTTCACAATCAGGATGTCTGCGCTGGTTTGCCTATGGACAGACAGTCAATAGAACAACATTCAATATAACAACATTCAGCAACATCATTACAGCACTCCGAACTGACCCCATAGAATTTCATGTAATGAAAAAGAACGAACAATTATGTTCAGAATGGATTTTCCCATAGTATTAAATTGCCATACTTACATTCTGTGCACACACAGTGCACATTCATTTGGGTATGTGTTGCCATCATTTCCACAGACTGGAGAGTAGTTGAGGGGACACGCCTGAGTCATACTCATGTCACCACATGCAGGCTTTTGAACAGTACAGCATCATTAATGTTTGCAGGGCAATAATAGTATAGCAGTGAGTAGTGGTGTAATATCCATACTGGTTGCAAAGTAGTAGTAAAGCAGTAAAACTGGTTATGGAGAAGTGGTGCAATATGAGCACTGGTCACAGAATAGGAGCACTTAGTATCAGTACTGAGTACACGTGTTTCATTAGTAACGTTAACTTCTCTTACCCTTCGGTACAGCCTTGATTTGTCCTCTGCATCTGAAGTGGAACAAAGTTTGAAAAATATTTAAAATATATCATTTATAACTTAACACATCAGTCAAATATAGAGTGTGTGATCTGCTGTCACTTCATCGTCATGTCCTACAGACTATCAGCATTATTTGTGTAATGCTAGTATTCACATCAGGACCCAGAACAGACTCACCCACAGAAGAGATGAGGAGCAGGCACATCAATAACACTGCTGCTCCTGTCATGCTGCCAAAAAGCTCTGAAACCTGAGACTTTAGTGTGTGAAGCTCTGAAGAAGAAGATCTTCCACTTCAGCTGTTTAAAAGTTCCTCTGGGCTTCTCTTCTCCCAATGTGAGAGTGTGTGAATCTGATGTTGGGGGTCCGGCAACCTGCAGCAAAATGTTTGCATGTGAAGAGAGAGAGAGGTGCTGATATTTTGACGCTGGCATGCCCCACCTACCTGGCACCCCTTGCCAGCAACAGTTACAACAGAGCCTCCCTATTGTCCTTCTCTTTATTAAGGGATAAACATTCCGTCTGCCACAAAAATTGCTGACCACAATCCAAAATGCACCGGCCTAGATAATAACCCTAAAAATAGTGTAGGCTTAGGCAACTGATGTCTGCATTCCTGTCACTGTTTATTGACTGTTATGTAAGGCTTAATACTGACATGAACATCAATAAATACAGCTAATCAATACATCATATAAAACGATATGCTTGCTCTGTATTCTTGTAATATAACTATTAAACTTATTTATAGAGCCCTGAAAATCCATACACACAAAAATGTCCATCTATCTATATATCTATCATCTGTCTGTCTGTCTGTCTGTCTGTCTATCTATCTATCTATCTATCTATCTATCTATCTATCTATCTATCTATCTA
>JBBKCR010000122.1:4033194-4051536 GCA_037577295.1 Ladigesia roloffi | reverse complement strand
TGTGTGTGTGGGTGTGTGTGTGTGTGTGTGTGTGTGTGTGTGTGTGTGTGTGTGTGTGTGTGTTTGTGTGTGTGTGTACATACCAGAAACACCACTGGTGGGCCAGCTATAAGTGCCATGGCGGTGGAGAGCTTGCGCATGTTGCCCCCGCTGTAGCTTCCTGCTGCTTTGTCGGCGTACTTTATTAAGCCCAGTTTGTGGATACCCCACTCAGCCACCTGCCAGAAACACACACACACACACTCAGTTTAACTCAAGCATGCTAAGCAGGCTTAATATTCTCCAAAGGAAGAAGTATCTTTTGTGAACATCACAAATCATTGTTAAAGCTAATAAAGACACTAATGCACTGAGCCGTTTGTACAGGGCCCATTTTTTACTTTGTCCTTTTATTTCGTTTTTTTTTCCATATATACCAAAATATATTTCAACTTAATTCTTACATGTGACTTTTTGAAGACTGAATGAGGTGGTGCACGTAAATGTGTTGTTTTTTTTACATCACAAAAATGATTGGTTCAAAATTGCTTCTGCAGCTGCAGTTTGAATACTGTGTGTATGGGGCATTGAATAAATACATAGAAGCTTTAACAATCTTTACATACTATAATTAAAAACAAAGTGATGATATGGGCCCTTTAAACCATTTGCAGAGGCATTACAATTGTAATATGTCACAGTGTAATCAGGATATGGTTGGTAATTATGTAGATCACACCTGTACCTACTGCTTTCCATTCTGATCACCCAGGAACTAAATAATGCCAGGGATGACACTTATTTTAAAGTACAACAGCAGTATCTCTCTAATGTTTGTACGGTTTCTGTGTGCATTAGTGAATAGTTTGAAAATCTTAGCTAAGTTTCCATATACAGGGTAAGACTAATTATTCTTAAGAAGTGATGCTGCTCCATGATTATTCAGCTGGACTTTTAATGATGCAGGCAAATAGGAGTCCCATTTAAAAGCGGTGCTTCATATCAGTGACACTACATGTACTTACCTCACATACTTCCCTTTCAGGAACCCCCCGCAGGATGGCATAAAACTCCAGGTGCTCTCTCCCTGTCAGCAGGTCATTGATGGCATCAAACTGAGGGCAGTAGCCCATGTTCTGGTGAACCTGGTCAATTTCCCTTAGTATACTGAGAACAACAGATGTAGAGATATATATGAGTTTCACAATAGTTTGATTTCATTATTAAACGCTTTAAATACAGAAGTGGTAATACACAGTAAAAAGAGTGTGAATTTTTATGAACATTAATGTACCATTTAATTTCCAGAACATTTTCCTTGTATCATTGCTATTGGTCCATCAATCAATAAACGCTCATGTAAACAGCAACCAGTGAACATAGTGGCAATTTACTACACTACAATATATCAAACAAGACATGATATTTAATGTAAATTGAAATAATATGATGCATTCAGTGAATATGCTTGTTCTACTTTACCTCTTTCTAGCAAGGAAGGCTTCTCCACTGGTCACTACACAATCTCCTGTCAGCATCTTGAAGGTACTAGTCTTTCCAGCCCCGTTCACACCAAGCAGACCAAAGCACTGGCACAAGAATGAGATAAACGTCAAATCTGTTGTCTGTTTTTTGGACAGTTTGAATTGTTAGCAGTGTCTGAGCAGTATGTATCAATATTGTACATGTCCGTCTTACCTCGCCTGGAGGAATGCCCACACAAAGTCGATCCACAGCAGGCTTCTGTTTTCTCTTATACACCTGCAGCACAACAAAACAACGCTGTGAGCAGAGCACTCTGTGTGTGAAGAGAAGTTTACCCTTTGTTCCCAGTTATCGTTTGAAAAAGCAAAAGCATGTAGCATTTGATGTTATTTCTCAAGAAAATTATGTGTGGATTTCAGACTGCTTGTTGATATTAGACGAGATGATTAATAAGGATTTAAATGAAAAACATCTGCATATAATCTTTTTTTGCGTAGAAACAACAAAAAAAATCTGTTATTTTTAATTCAGTGGAAATTTACTATACATATATACAATTAATAATATATTATATTGTTTATTTTGAACAATATTACAATACTAACTCTGGATTTCTGAGGATGATAGAATTAAGCTTAATCTTTAAAAAATATTCAGACCTTGGTGAGCTCTCGGAGTTCCAGGATGTCTCCTTGTCCGGCTCCAGAAACAATCCTATGCCTCTCTCTTGCTACATCCTCATCCTCCTCTCCAATTGGACTAAGCTTTGAGCTCAGAGACCTGCAGAGCAACCAGAATTGACAAAGTCACTCAAACAACCCGCTAACAGTGAACAATTCCACACCATGATACTTATTTTATCATTTATTTAGATGAAGATGTTTCTTACGTGGGTTTGATGAAGAAGCGATACTGGATGAGGACGGTGATGATGAAGAAGACCACTCCCTCCACTGCCATTGCAAAGAGATTTTTCCCCACCATGTCCCACTCCAGAGGAGAGCGGAAACGATTCTCACCTGTTGTCAGTCAAAAAAGACCCTTTCATACTAAATATGCACAAGCTGACAATGCCTTCCACACTTAACATTGCATTTTATCCACTGAAAACAGCAAGACATCCCAACACTAGTAAATTCATATTATTATGGAAATTATTTATCACTGAATCAATTTTTTTTTCCCAATATATCAGAACTCTCTTCTGTTATTTTCTTAGACATATCTCTGATGAATCTTTATCTTTTATTTTGTTAAAATAAACAAACTTTTCTTACCAAACCGCTCCAGAGCATCAGCCATGGCCTGGTTCTTCACCATATCAATCAGACCTCGCCCAAGACAGAAGTGAGGGAAAATCAAGAGCACATTCTTCAGAATGTCATTTATGCCTCCAATCTCCTGGGGTGATAGGAAAAAAAAGTCAGGCATTCGGTTATTTTATATTCAGGCTTTGGTTAACAGACATTTTCTGAGACTATATTTGATTCTAACTGGTTTTAGACTGTACTGCACAAAATGTAAAGAAAGATACCTACATTGTTGCCAAACAACTCCATTACGAAAGTGGATACACTGCCGTTGATGCCAATAAGTATGTTGACGCTGGTGAGGACAACATAAGCTGTACTTGGGATTTTAAAAAAGAATGAGGCTGGATACATCAGAGGAGTGATGGACCACCTAGAGAGAGAGAGATAGGGATGACAGACAGAGACTATTATTCATACAGTAAAGAATCTGGGTAAATGACCGGTGGCAATTAGTAAAAAACAACATCCAACTCAAAAGAAAATGAATGTGAACCACTTACCCATACAGAAGCAATAAGAGGGCCAGCACAGGCAGGTTAGTAGAAGACACATAGGCTTTTTGTTGGAAGCAAACAAAGATAATGATGACCAGGGTCGCTGGTACAACATAATTGCACTGTAACACAGAAGAGGGACGAGTGTATTCAGAACAGACCCATAAATGTCAAAAATGGATGGTGAAGACATTTTAAAATTGTAGCTTTAAAAATCAGGACACATACCATATCCCAGATAAAATTGGCCAGCCAGTACAGTAATGGCTGTACACCACTGATGAACTGCATATGCTTGGCTTTGTTGACACGTTCTTGGATGAGGAAGACTACAAAGCTGGCTGGGACGAAGGACATGGCGAAGATGACACAGATGGACACCAGAACATCCACTGAGGTTGTAACCCTGAAACAATACAAAGGTGGGGTACGCAAGAGGTGAGTATAAAAAGCATACATATACCTTTTAACTGTTAATGATTAGAAGACAATTTCAAGCTGCTACTGATTAGAAGTCAATTTTCTGCTCCTTTGCACATTTCATCATTGCAAATGCACAACTGATATTTGTCCACATCACTTAAGTTTTCACTTATATAATTTTTCCCTGTTTTTTTAAATATACATATATTATTTTGCATATATATAAATATATGAATTCATTTTTATTTTTATTTCATTTTTATTTCTTTATTTACTCTTAACTTTTGTCAAATGATTGTAATCATACAAAAATCCAAATTTTGTGTTGCACTTACAGCGCAACTTGGGAGAGTTGCTCTTTAGTGAGGTTCAAAGGGTGATTGTAGGCTGTTATGCCAAATTTATGTGGGTCCTTCCCTGGGGGCAGGTTGGCACGCAGTATGCCATTGCTCATCACATTGAGGAAAGCTCCAATACTATGCCAGCCTTTGTTATTGAACCAGATCTGAAAAAGAAAGTCAATAATAAATAATTTGTTTAATGAATTGTAACAAAACATTGCAGTTTGTTCAATGTCTCCTACATTGATTTAAGAAACAAATAGAAAATGATTCAACTGTCCAACATTTACCCACCTTCACATTATTTTTGGTGTCCAAGCCATTGATAAAAGCAGAAAGACTCTTAAGAAATCGATCAGCTGCTGTCCCAGAGTTCTAGAGATACAAGACAAAATGGACCATTGGCTACAGGACAAATCATTGCAAGAATAGTCATAATTATTTATGAGCAAATATAACTGGCTTACTTTTTCCAGACCGAATATTGCTCTCACTCGAGAAATGGCGTCATTAACCTCCTCAGCAGGTGGGAGCACCTGAGAGCTTCGCGCACCCAGTGAGAACCCCCCATATCTGAACTCATTCACCCAGACTTTGTTCTTCAAACTGTAAAAAAGAAAAAGGACAATTGGATCTACTTCATTGTTCTGCACAGAAAACAATCAAAATCAGTTATTAGTGAACGTCTGAAGATTTCAACTCATGGGAAATCGTACATGCTATCTTCTTTTATTTCAAAAAGCTGACGCCCTGAAGTCATACCTTCTGCCAATGATCTGAGCATAAGTCTTCACAAGGTAATCTGAGATGTTTCTTCCGGTCAGGTTCTGGAGGGTGTCCCTGTGGCTCATCTTTATCTGTGGTGGTGGCAGACCTCCAGCACTAGCAGGACATTCAGGCAGCATCTTCTTCTTGCCATCACAGCTGCACTCACATTCTGGAGACGGATTGTCCATGGTCCAGTTCTGCGTCCGGAACACCTCCAGTACACTCTCGGGTACCTCTGGTATGGACCAGTCTTCATCACCCATTGTGCATGGAGCATCTCTACAAACACAGTCAACCAGAGCAAAGTTACAATATTACACTTGGGTTTCCAGGAGGGATTAGTGTGTTTTATTATGTTTACTTTTACTTGACAACATGATTCACTCACGGTACGGGTTCCCCATCCATGCACCGAGTTCCGAAACCAGGGCCTTCCATGAGAGCAGCAAGTAAGTTTTGTGTGCTGACATCTTCAGGTGCATCATCACTGTTAGGAAAAACATACTTATTAAAATTGTATAACAAAAACGTTTTTGCTGATCAAACATACTTCATACTCATTATGATTTTTGCATTTTTTGCAAGGTGGTAAATGGCAACATATTTCAAACCAGTTCTTCCTAATTTAAGTTAACTAATCACATTGATGTAATACATTTTATTAACATGGCAATGCAAATCCGTTTCCATTGATTACATTTAATGGAACACTTTTTTAAGGGTAGTATTTTCCTTTCCATGATTTTGAAGCTTGAGCCATATTACAAGACATTAACTTATCTCAATATCTCAGTATTCATATTAGAAATAAATAATCTTATAATAGGATTAGCGTTAAACCAGAGCTGAAAAAAATTTACCTGATAAAAGTGAATTGCTCCTCATACATCCATGGCTGCAGGGCAAGACTGGGGTACTTTCCAAAAGGGGGAACGATAAGACTAAAGACCAAAGCGATGCACACAAATACAGCAGGAAGCACAATCTGAAAAAAAGAAACAAATAAATATAAATCACTTAGTACAGCTCATTACATCCATTCTCTTTTCACTGACTCCATTCGTCATCAGTTTTCAGTCTGTTTTGAAAACAGATAATAAGATGGCCTTACACAGAAAAACAGACAAAAATGTGTTCGATATAATTCCCGCTGAGAGGACATTTAATTGATTTCAAACCTGTGCAAAGAAGCCTTTCCTGGAACGGCGAGCATAGAGAAATCTCTTCCACAGCAAAGCAACAAACTGCTGTTTCTTCAGGTTCCAGCCCTCAACCTGGAATGAGCCTTTACCATCTGAACCACTCAAAAAATCAGTCTCCTTGGAATCTGAGCAGAAAAAATACATACAAGAAATGTTGAACAAGATTAAAAACAATTAACAGAACTCAACAAAACAAAATATTTTATTACAGGAATACCATTGAGTGTAAGTGTATGAGTTTATAATTAAAAGCATTACCTGGGTCAACCTCAGACTCATTGCCATCAAATTTGTCATCCTCAGTCAATGGTTTAAGGCAACTCTGGTGGTCCGCTCCAAAAGCGTGACGTCTGCGTCGGCGTATTGGTACGGTACCATCTGTGTGGAGACACACACATCCATTAGACTGTGTATTCTCACTTAAATCATTTCCCGTTTCTCTTGACATATGTACAATTTCCTAATGAATCTTACCTGACATAATTTCAGTATCAACGCCACTGTCCTCAGCCACTTTTAGGAAAATCTGATTAAAAAAAACATTAGAATTATGGGAGGGAACAATTATATTGCCAAAATCCAGTACCGCTAAAAATAAGTAGATATTAAATATGTTTTTGATACATGAAACAGCATCATACTTCTTCAAGGGTAGTGTCAGAAACACCATAGCTAGAGATGCCTAAATCAGTGAGGTGATCATCCATGTCCTGGAAAAGTTCAACAAAAGCGCCATCTTTAGCAGATTCATAGGGCAGGATGTAGGTGATTTCATGGCCCAAGTCTTCCACCATGCGTGCGTTGGGGACGTGCTTGATGATGAGACCTGAGATTAGAGAGACGTCTGCAGGAACAATAGGTGAGTCAGTCCATGAGGAGCCTGCAGGTACATTTAGAACCAGGCACAGAGTGGGTTAGTAGTGAGATTAAAGCAGGGATTACATGCAGGGTGTTGGTGTTAGATGTTAGTCTTATTTTTTCTTATATGGATTAACCCTCTTATGTCCCCCATGCATTGAAATTCATCTTCTTAGATTTTGTTAGAAACATCCTCCTTAAAATCAAGGAATGCTAAATCTTCTACTGACAGAACTTTTGGATGTGTAGGAAAGTGGATATCATATTACATACTTTCCCTATTTTTGTCTTTTTTAGGTATTCTGGTTAAAATCTTACCAACGGCTGTGGCAGCATCACTTTCATGGTCACTGCCAAGACCAGCATCAGAACTGCTCTCTGAGGCTTCATCATCCTGAAGCAGACATTTCATTCAACATTAGAATTTAACTCAAAATCTTTACACATATGTTACAATAATATATAAACTAAGCCATCAAGGACTGTCTCACCTTCTTTGCGTAAGACACAGTGCTGCTGGAATTCCTGCAGGAGCTCAGAGAAGCTTCCGGTTCTTTCTTAACCAAGGTGAGGTAGTATCCAGTTCCCAAATGGGTCTTTAAGAAGAGCGAGGAACCCACACAACATAGCTTTCCGTGAGAAATTATGGCAATGCGGTCACCCAAAATGTCTGCTTCATCCATATGATGAGTGGAAAGGATGATAGTACGGCCTGCAGGAATACAGAACACACTGCGCTGAACATCACGTTTAGAATAGCTATAAACAACTAATCCCATATCATTTCACCTACTGAGAATGATTATTTAGTTTATTGCACTCTTCTTGAAATACCGCTTATTTATAAGTCATAAACCATTTCCTTTATAGAAATTACTTTCAGTAGTCACGGAATAATAAATACATGAATAGTAAAGGGTAAATAAATTAGAATTGGAGCTTATACCTGCGCGATACTTCAACAGAAGGTCCCAGATGCCCCTGCGAGCATAAGGGTCTACACCAGCAGTCGGTTCATCCAGTATGACAACCTTTGACCCTCCAACAAAAGCAAGGGCCACTGAAAGCTTCCTCTGCATTCCACCTTTATTAAAAATAACACCATTAGCACAAAAAAGTCAGATTAAATCAAAATCAAAGTTTTATCCACGATTTCACTCACCAGAGAGCTCGCTTGTCTTGGACTTGCGTTTGTGCGGCAGTCCGGTGTCATACAGAATCTGATCTATCTCGGCCTGCACTTCTTCTTCAGTCAGACCTTTGAGGCGAGCGTAGAACCAGATATGCTCCTCCACTGTCAGCCTGAACAGAAAACACACACCCATAAGACCAGTGATTCGGTGTAAATGGAACCATATCAAATGCTGAACTGTGAGAAAAGGTGGCCCAGAGAAGAACATTACAATAAAATGTGATGTTAAATAAAAACTTAAATTCTTTTTAAAGGGCTTTTTTTTCTAAGACAGCAAAATATATAAATATACAAAAAATATATAAGCAAATGTAGTTCATGCAATAGAAAAATGAAGAGAACTTACATGCTGAAAAGGACATTGTGTTGAGGGCACACTCCCAAGCTCTGACGAATGGCGCTCAGTTCTGAGCGGATGTCTTTGCCCATGATGTACGCCGTGCCACAGGTTGGTGGAAACAGACCAGTCAGGATGGACCTATTGTAATGAATGAACATTATCCGTAAGGACACCTTGGTTATTTTAGTGCGTTAGATGTTTAATGAACAGTTCATCTGTACAATTTCACCTTTTACTAAATACATCTAATCAGCCAATATATGATTTTCTCCCACCGCAAAAAATGCTAAAAAGCTCCAGTCAGCTTTTTCTCCACAGTTGCACAAAAAAGCAAGAACTTCAGACACCAAACATGTCTTGGCTGAGTAACTATATGATGCTGAAAAATTTATAAATATTATACTTCATTTAGTTATTTTAAGATGCTATTTCTTACATGGTGGTGGTTTTCCCTGCCCCATTGTGACCCAGGAAAGATGTGATCTGGCCCTCGTAGAAGCCCAATGTCAAGCCATCTACGGCCAACTTCCTGCCGTGCCGGTAGACCTTCACCAGGTTTTCAATGTAAACTCCCAACTCAAGGTGTGCAGGTTCTTCCTCAATGCACACAGCTAAAAATAAACACAATAGAATATGGTATTTGCCCTTTTTGTGGAAACATAACATTTTACAGTTCTAGAAATGCAATTTAATTTGCAGTCTTGTGAATTATTTTATTTATTTATTTATTTTACAGTCCTGCAATAACATGCGTCAGAAAAATCACTGGTGGTAAAATGCTCTTACCCCCTGCGTTTGCCTTCTTTCCCTGTAGAGTGGGTTTCAATCTTTGGTCTCCTTCCCCAAACCAGTAAGACTTGGTAAATGGGAAATACCATGGCCTGGGGATGCCATACTGACCAGGGAACACCGCCTCTATGTACCATGTCATGACACCATAGAGGAAAGCGTCAAAGTACATAATGATAATGGACGTGGTGAGGTTGTAGTCGTCTTCCTCCATCGGACTGGAGATGAGGTTCTTCCACTGGATGCCCACACCCTGCTCCTCAAAGAGAGCAAAGTACTCACAGCCGAAACCAAATGCCACTGGAGACAGCAGGCTCTGCACACACAAAGGTGAAGACAGTCCTTGGTTAACACACAGGTACATGTTTGAAAAAAAATAATTCTGTTATTTTATGCTATTTTGTTTTTTAAATTAGTAAGATATCTTTTTTCCAGTGAAATATTCAAGATTTTAAATTATATCTATGACCCACAATGCTAATGTACTAGGATGCGCATATTGAATGAAAGTTAAAATGTATCAAATAGCATCTCTATAAGCTTTACTATAGTAATTACATCGTGACACAGAAATGTCTCTTTACCCTAAAAATAGCCTGGGCACCCTTTTTCATTTATGATATTATGCAGATACAGGAGCGGTGACATTGATAAACGGAGTAGTCTGGAACAGTGCAACTTGAGTAATTAATGATAAACCAGGTCATATACACAGCTGCATACAGGACTTTGCTACAGGAGCACGGCAAACTCACAGCAATAACTTTGGCGGGGAGGCCAATGTAATCCTGCCATGCCACACACAGCACGTAGGGCAGATAAAGGGTGAAGTAGATGATTCCTCCGCAGGCGGCGGCCAGGTTGGCCCTGGCAAACACTGTGCTAATGAGGAAACACTGCATGATGGTTACCACAGCAAAGGAGCCCAGGAAGAGGAAGACCACACCAGGGTCACTGTAAGGGAGCAAGTTCCCCATCTGTGGAGACAAAACCAAAATACATTAATGATGTAAACAAGTAAAATTTAGCTATCCTCTGAATGAAATAAACACAGGATTTCCTGTTTACTAATTTCACTCAATTCAGACAATGAAAATGAGAGTAATAAATATCAACATCTCTCGCTTTACAGTCAGTCATAATGTCTTCATAAATCTGCAAGGCAGCATGATGCTTTAAGCAGGCTTCAGCGTTTGCAAGACTGAGATAAAAAAAATCTAGTAATTATGTTTTGATTGTTTAAAATGAATTGCTATACATTTATTAAAAAAATTTAGTCTGAAACTGCAGGATCAAAAACAGAGTGAGCGTAAGTGCTCTTAGCAACTCAAATTGTGTACAAAATACAACTCCATGATTCTGGTCTTGGCTGATCCCTACAAACACTATAAAACTTGCAACTATAATAGGATTTGTACTTCTGCATTCTCCCATTCTTGCTCCTAAGAAAAGCCTTCGGCTCTGCACTATTATCTATTAAATTATTGCACCTAAAGTGCCTTCACCACAAACCACAACTGCACCCGGAAAAAAAAAATGGAAGAACAGGAATATTACCCAAAGGCAGATTAAAGTCTTAAGAACCCATTAAATGCTTTATTTATGGATCTTGTTTCTGTCAATCACAGACGCTTAGTGTTATTTCAGACAAACTTGGAAAGATGGTAATGCTACCTTAAGGAAAAGCACTAATAGTCCAGCACTCATGAGCAGAGGAATGAGTCTGCTGATGAACCAACTGAACCACAGGATCCCGTTGTCCAATCCCATAATCCTCATAGTCTCCTTGAGCCGGGCCTCCTTCTCATAGACGACACTTTTTATAATGATGGCCACAGAGTACATCCAGGCGAGGGTCATGAAGAGAGGCATGGATCGACTCATGACACGCAGGAAACTACAGGGAGTCAAAAAGCAAAAATTAAGCTTTAGGTTAATGATGCTAAACATCTAGACTTTGGGGGAAATGAGAGAAACTTACATATCATCAACATAGCATGGATACGGCATCTGCTGAATATAAACTCCAGTTTTCTCTTTGGTCCCTGTTACTGCTCTGATAATGCTCTGCTCTATAACATCCTGCAGGTAAGAGAATCCACCCCAAACATAACGCATGTCCTCAAATGGGTCAGCTCTGGGGCCAGGGTCCCAGTACCTGAAACAATGACAAAACAGAGAAAAACATTTATATAAAAACTACATTACAGAGCCTTAATGACATTAATTGTTAAATGATTATCATCAGGTTTAACAAAAGCATGTGATAATCTGTGGAGATATTCTGCTGAAATTGGTGACTCTAAACTGCAGATCAGGAATTGCAGATTAAAATCTGTCCACCCAATGATACTTAAATATAAAACACAATATCTAATTTTAGAATGCAAACAATATAGCAAAACAATAACATGTTTAGAATTTTAAATAAACATGCAGGTAAAAACTTACGCATCCTTGATTTTGTTGGTGCGCTCCACATTGTCGATGTCCATGCGGATCTTGTAGTTGACGTGGGGAGGTAGTTCGGAGCTGTTTGAGTCGATGTCGGGGAACACAATTCCAGCCCAGAACTTCCTGTTGTCCAGGAGATCCATAGACTCGTTGACCAACTTCTCCTCTGTGCTCACGGGCTCCAGTTTATCCAGATTTACACACTGCACAGATAAACACATTTAATATGTACTATTTCAGTGGGTACTATTTCAGTTATAGTTTCTACTCATCATTGAGTTTCAGGATATATTTGAAAAAGGCTTACAAACATATACTTATATACTGAAATGATATATTTATGTGTCTCCACTGACTGCCCATACTTGTCTTTCTTCTTGGATCTTTAAAATATACCTGTTTATTGTGGTCACTTGATTGGGGATAACGATCATACTGTTGAGTATGTTCCTCTTGTTACAGTGGTTCTTGTATGTTGGCTACCTTACTTTATAATGAGAGCCCATAGAACTGTAAATGTCTGTTTGAAGTTTGCTGGCAGACTGACACCATAATTTTCTTAAATGGGTCTTCCTGTTTGGAGGAAATTCTGCTTGCTACTTTGCTTTCACTTCTGCTTTGAATCTAGTCCATAAGTTCAGGGAATTTGTTTATATGGTAGTCAGCTAATGAGATCAGTGTAGTTAGTTGTGCATTCCCACACGAGTGGGTCTAATTTGCATGTACAGGGACATGTTGTGACATATACAGATACACGTGGGAGACAGTGATGGTAGGTTAAGCAGAATGAGAGGCAGAGAGAGAGAAACTGACCTCCATAAAGCGGGATATGCTCATAATGGCTTGGTCGGTCTCATTGAAAACATCTCTCCATGTGAACGCTGTCCCATGTGGGCGTGTGTCCTCTGAATGTTTGGACAGGAAACTTATAATATCCTGAACGCTCCAGTGAGTGCCCGTCAGCTGGGCACTGAAGAACGTGGCAGTGGCATTGTTTTGGAGTAATGTCTGAGTAAAAAAAAAGCAAACCGTCAGAAATTACAGCTCATTATTCTCACAAAACAGCAGTGTCTGCTTACCAGATGTAAAAGATTTGCCATGAAAGATTAGCCAATGCTGCACCCACCACAGGGGGGCAGCGATGAGTAAAAGGCTGAACTTACCCTCATTAGGTCCATCTCCTCGCTGTTCTCCATGAAGTTCCAGACTTTGGGCCTAGTCTCCTCCCACATTCCGCCCAGATCTCGGAGGACACCCAACTCCTGAAATGTCCGGTTGACCTAAAACAAAGATGAGAAATGCTTCAATTATTACAGAAGCACAATCACATTTTTTTGCGTTATAGTTTTTTGCAGTATAATTTTTTCACAATAACAAGGAAATAAAACAATAAGCCAGAAGAGCTTGTTTAGTTCAACAAAGTTGTCAGTTGAATTCATTACTAATTATAAGTGCAATAAACAATTGTTACGTAAGCCAAAGTAGTTTGTTAATAAGCTATGACTCCTAAGCAAAATAATGATCAAAGTTTAATCTGTGAACAGGGGCATGATTTTTAATAACCTCAGTAAATAAGTCTTATGAGTGTATGTGTGTGAAATAAGTATTTCAAAACAGCTTTGAACCTGGCTCAACCACTGTATTCAGTTTATATCTTCATAGAATAAAAAACATCAGTAAGAACCTAAATGACCCAAAATCTGTTATGATCTTATGCTGAGGCTACTCACTTCTTGGATGATTTTCTGTGTGGCAGGTGTGTGAGGGGTGTACAGGATCTTTCCCATGAGGAGTGGCTTCAGAGCCCTCCAGATCATGCGAGAGATGGGACTTGTCTCCATATTCTTCATTAAGTTATTACAGTAGGGAGCTGCAATCAAACAAATGAACAGACATTTCTAACGTCGGCTCAGGACAATATACTTCCACAGTCTTTACATTAATGGAGCATTTTAAACTGAAGAGTGATTTTATTCCAGACATAAATTTCAGTGGACTGATTTTAAGTAAAATGAGAAACTCATTAGTAGAGATGCTCCAATCAGCATTTTTGGGGCCGATCACTGATTATCGATCACCAAGATAATGATCTGCCGATTGCCAATCATTGCCGATCACAGAATGTCAGGGGAATGGGAATCTTTTATCTATAATCTAGCAGAGTTTGCACCATTTGTAGAAATGAAACTCTAAATTAACTATATTGAAAATAAACTATAGAAATAGGCTACAATCAATATCTTGAAGAACCACCCAGTTTTTATTTTAGAAAATGAGAACTTACGGCTACTGTAGGCCATCTTTCCCAAATAAGGCAGAGTAACTTAAAATTATTCCAAACAAAGAGGGGTCAGGCAGACCAACACCCATCAGAGCAGCTTAATGGGATGTAGCCTCTTCAAACATATAACTGGCAGCAAAATATAAAACTTATTGCACCAAAACTGGCTACTGCCACTAAGGACAAAACTATGGCAAAGGTTTTTCCTGTTATTATTATGAGCGTCTGATGTAGGTAAGCAACCAACTACATCAGATCCAAAAAAACAAATAAGGTAAGCTACTGTAACCCAAATAAATTCCATAATTCTGAATGTGATGTCTTTCCACCTTATACTATCCCTGCTGTCTGTTCACGTCGTTTAAATGCATCACTCACAGTCGGCTGGTTGCGGGATGGGGATGTTGTTGGCTTCTGCTGGTTTAGTTTCTCATACTCGGCATATTCAGTTTTATGGCGTGTTCTAAGATGCCTAATCATGTTAGTGGAATTTCATCATGACATACATTGCTAATGGCTAACTTTACATAACTTTTGTCAAGTGATCGGCTTTTATTATCGGTGCTTTTGGGGTTTGCCGATCAAGCTATTTTTAGCCAGTATCGACCAATCATGATCGGTGGCCGATCAATTGGAACATCACTATTTATTAGAGAACACGACATTAATTAGCTCTACATAATTCACAATACATACATTAAGAACAGTATCATAGATGTCACTGCATCAACAATATCAGAATCAGAATAAGAATAAGAATCAGTTTTATTTCCCAAGCAGCTGGTCGATGGTGTCTCTCACGCAAAACAGTATAAAACCACAACAATATGAAAAGACACAATGAATATACAAACAATACATATAATCTATATGAATATGCAATATAGTCATATATTTATATATGTAAAAATACATATGAATATATGTATAGAAGCCTTGTTTGTACATATATGAAATATACAAATAGTAAAATATATAAAAACATAGAGTGTTCATTTGCAGTAGTTACTGAAAAATAAGTCTTAAGATCAACAGCTGAATGTTATGAATGTCTAAAATGGGTTTTAAATTCAGGGAAGAGCGCTTACTTGTTGTGTTGTCATACAGTGAAACAGGCTCCTCGTCGCTGCTGTTGTGGTTTCCGAACAGAGCTTTGTAGTTGCTGTCCTCGTACCAGTTCAGTGACTTGATTTTGAGTCCACCACCTTCGGGGTGTCCACACACTATTCGGGATACAGCTTGGTACATCTGAGTGGGTGAACCTGTTGCATTCTGGGTCAGGAAGAGGATCTCATTTCGCAGGTCACTCCAGCTCCGCATGCTGGCCAGCTAAGGAAATATTAGAGAGGTTAGGGGCCTGAACAGGAACACTCCAGACCAAACGCAAAGCATCACTGGTTATAGTATAATGAGCGAACAATCACTATGAACAACTTAAAAATATGTATTAGATTACAGTATGCTGTTTAATGTGTTATGGATATTTTCTACATCGTCTCAGCAATGATCTTCACATTGCAGGCTAAGCTACGAAAACTAGCACTGACAGGAGTAACAGGTTTTATTTACACCACATAGTAAAAGCATGAGAGCAAACTGTGGTTTTGGCTATTGCGCAATGAAATTAATCTACCATATATTTTTTGGCATTCCAACCAATGGCATGTTTCATTACAAAGACCATAGTTCTGTTTAATTAGACTGAATGCAGTGCAGTGGTTGAAATGTTGGAGAAAAATTATCTATACTATATTTGTTCCTTTGATTCTTTGCTTTTTCGTCTGTTCCAGTTTATAAATCTCACCAAAACAAAATAGATGTCTTTACATTCATTTTTGGTCATCAGATGCACAAGGTGATTAACAAAATAAAAATCTGGTTTATAACTGAAATTAGGAACTTGTTGTAGATAGCTAACACATGTTTATTTTTATTTTACTTTACTGGATTAATTTAACATGGGTAACATTTCCTGTTCCCCTAATGTGGTGATGGTGGTTTTGTGTGTGTGTGTGTGTGTGTGTGTGTGTGTGTGCATATGTGTGTGTGCACATATACTGTCCATGTCTTATGATTCAAATGTGTGTATTCACTTTGCTGGCAAAATGCGAGTCTAGGCTGAGGAGCAATTAAACTGCTATGTTTTTGCTGGTGGTCACTTTAAAAATGAACTCATGAATCTGCCTGAAAAATGGTCCAGAGGTCAGTTTGATTATTAAAACCTGAAGAATCAACCCTAGGATGGTATTGTGGTACACCATCATTGTAGTTTTTCAGTCAAACACTTTAGTTATATTCTACAATCACACTGTTTATTAACTTTTGTAAAATATATATGTAATGTGTATTCTTGGACCCTTAATATTTATTCAAAACTTTTATTCTGCAGTGTATTTATGTCTGTGTCTACATCGGAATAAAAGGTAGTTCCTTTGTTAGCAGCTGGGCAGGTGAGACGGATAGTTAAGCTTGTGCACACCAGCCCTGTAAGCAAAGTGTTTGTGCAGTTCCTCACTGTTCTACCACTATTGTTTGACTCTTGTTTTATGTTCTATTCACCATTACTTGAAGGCGAGAGTAACAGCCTTATAGTGCTGCCAAACTGGCCTCTTTTCAGCCTGCTAAACACCTTCCTGTAACAAGCTTGCTGTTATGAAAGGACATAAGGATAAGATCTTAGATAAAAACAAAAGAGGACCAATCCAAATCTCCTTAAAAACGGAGAATGACAAACTGAAGGGAAAAGAGAAGCAGAGACACTTTGACCTAGCTACAAACACGCCTTCCTTCTCTGTGTTTGTGTTTTCCTCCAAAAGTCCTGAGTCAACCAGAACAGGAGTCGTAAGCGGAGACAAACAGGAGACAAATGAAAAGTTACTGTCGGTCAGCTGAGGTCACAGAGGAGTGGGGCATAACAGTTTCAGCACTGCTGATGTGCTGAGGAAAACTTTTGGCTCTGAAATGACTCACTCGGCTTCATCAGCAAGCCAACCTGTCACATGCTACTAATTTCATGTAACAGCGCGCCAACATAAGAGGGCATGCAGATGGAGAGGAGGGAGCGAGGGCGATTTGGGAAACAGCTGTTGCAGCTGTCCCGAAACGAACACAGACACACGCAGATGTAGCGAAAGATAAAGCAAAATGTGTCAGCAGTACTGAATAATCGCATGAATACCAGGAACATTTTTGCCCTTTACTCTAAATGTAGGTTCTGCACCAACATCCGCACCAAGCCAGGTCTAATCAAGACTCAGTAAAAGGGTTACTGGAGTTCACGGGTAAGGACATGGCTCTCGGAACCGTCATGACCCAGAGGGAAGGACTTGTGATCTGTGGAAGAACATTTCCCTAGTGCTCCGGGACGGAGAGCAGACAGAGAAGCTTTTGTTCCAGCATACATATCCTAGACTCTCAAATCAAACTGTTTCAATCAAACATCTATAAATGCTGACCATTTGCAAACTTGTTTCAGAGAGTCTCAGCTCTTCTCTATCCTGTTTGCTCACTCGGTTTCCCTTGCTGTGCTTTTTCAGCTGTCCCTGATTATACTTCTGTCCAGCTGAGAGTCGAAACAACTCCTCCCCACTGTCCCCACGAGATCCACAGTGTGAGTTACAGCCCCATTCAGGCAAGACGCGACACCTTTACTGCTGCCCCAGCAACCTGGCAGTCACTGTCACCCTTTTAATGACTTTTTACTTTCTACACCCCTCTAAAGGATTTTTCAAAAGATACAATCTACAGAGTATTCAGGGTCTAAAGATTTGCTTGCACAACACAACTTATAAAATCCCAGAATTAAAAAGCTAAAAGCTAAGGCACACGAACAGGCAGATAGAGGGTTTCACGCTAAGTTTCGTCTATGATTAAGCACTCAAAATTCCAGATCTCCCCATTATCACATAAAAAAACACGGCTTTGTTTGTGTTTTTATTTACACAGAGGACGTAGAGTGCAAAATGATAAAGAAATAAAAAGTAGATTTCCCGATCTTAAAATTCTCAAGTCAGGACGACTAATGTGAGGCTAAAACTCATGTAATGTCTGGGTGATGCACATCTGAGGGTTGGAACATCTTGAAATGTTCTTTTTATGGGTTTACAGAGGTACAGCCAACTATGAAACATCAAAAACAAGGAGATGAATGAAAAGATCGGAAAGATACTGGAAGTTTCTATGGAAAGAAATCTTGGCGGGGCCACACGCAAAGGCAGGAAAGGCCTCCACTGAAGTTTTAGCCTGCACATCTGATGCTTCTTCTTGTAGATCTGAGACCAAAACAGCTTATTGTATTCAGTACGGCTGAGGGAACAGATTGTGTGGCAGAGACACATTCACACACATTCATCATTTCGATTATTAGGCTCTTTATATCCTTTACAGCTCTTAGTCATCGGTGTGATCTGAGACTCACATACAT
>JBBKCR010000122.1:4022477-4033094 GCA_037577295.1 Ladigesia roloffi | reverse complement strand
TTCCAGAAGGTTGTCTGTAGCCTTGGCAACCAGATTGGCATTGCTGTTGTCTGATCTCATGTCTGACTGCAAGGCAAGAGCAAAGAATTTAATCAGGTGTGTATTGGTTTTTCAAATAAAACCAAAGAAAACGATTTTGAACAGAAGATTTTGGACCACAAAAGGTATTAAAGTTGAAATTCAGTAATAGAGGTATGATCAATTGTCAATTCAGAACACAGCAATTACGTAATCTAGCTCTAAATCTAATCTTTGTCTGGAAACCTGACCATTACCGCAGTCTTTAAAGGAGTCTCTTCTCATATTCAACCTAGTTTTATTGTGTTTTAACTACTACACGAAATGAAAGTGTGCTAGTGCGCTAACAGCTTCGAGAGTAACATTACAGTACAGTATCTAAATAATGAGCGTGTAAATTCGAATTTAGATTAATATCTAAATGACCTGTGACATTTCTCGAATAAACAATGAAATAAAACCATAAATGTTGTATTGTAACTCAGTCTCATTTATTTCTATTTGCTTTGCCTATGAGAGAATGTCTATCCCAAAATCCCCGTGCTGACTCACTGTCAGACTCTGAAGATCAGCCTACTTCAGGGCACAACTTGATGTTAGGTCTGTCCTTGATAAACCGGTATAAGGCCAAGACAAATACAACTAAAGCTGCCGTGACGTGCGATAATTCCCAAGCATATCTCCAGGCTACATGTTAAGGTAGGAGTGTACAGAGAACAAGCCAAGGCAAGCCTCTCGTCCCCCTCTCTCTGTTTGCCTCGCCCTCTTTCTTTTCAACCCAGTGTTTGTTTGACTCTCTGAAAACTGCACATCAATGAGTCAATCAACTGGTGTACGTCTCAGAGAAGAAAAACAACAACGGTCAGTGAGGTTTAGTGGCAGGTATAAAGTTCCCTGATAAGGGAAAGCGATGACCTCTTCACCCTGCTATATTCATTATCCCTGAAGGGACAGCAGCAGGATGGACATCATTTAACAGCGTCTGCTCTAGCCATTACACAAACACACACACACACAGAAACGAGATCTGACAAATGCTTTCCTGCTGTCATTTACAACCATTTCCACCAACAGGTTTTTCTTCTGTAAGCTTCTGCACAATCAAGGTCATTCTCCTAACAAATTGGGCCACATTTTTTGCACCCAATCGGTAGGAGAGAGACCATGAGAGTTTATTGCAGCAATTCAGCTAATATTTTAACTTGAGTGCTAGGACTGAGATATTGCATTTGCAAAATACTGGAATCTTATATTTTTAATGATGTGTTCTGTGTTAAAATGGACAGGAACCGTCTATAGAAACATACTTTACAGGATTGGCACTATTATTAAGGCAAGGGGATGTGTGGGACTTTTTTAAAAGCAGGCATTATTTATTAAATCGTATTGTTGAGATAATACTAAACCAAATATTGTTTTACAGGGCTAATCCGAAAAGCACACACTGGCCTACTCGCTACCTTTAAAATATATATATATATATATTTTTTAAAGGTTGGTGCTTTCCTCTTTATTTATTTATGTATTGTGATTTCACTGTCTTACTCTTAAAGGCTTGAAGAAGTCCAGGTTGGCCAAGAAGTGTCTTTCGGCCTGGTTCAGCCAGGTTTGCGAGGAGCCACAGATGATGTCCTGGCTTAACTTGGCCACCTTTCTGTTCGTAATGTTCACAAAGTCATCCAGGGTAGAGCTGCTGCACATGTCCCTCAGATGGACCCGGAAACCCTTCAGTAGCACCTAAGACACCCCGAAGAGCGAAGGGCAGATAGAAAAGATGGAGGTGACAGTCTGCACCGCTGATGCTTAAGGGGTGAAAGGATCAATAGTGTACATAGACTGTCCATGTGATAGTTATATGGCTGGTTCTTATCAGGGCTTGGATGTCATAAAGTGGTTGACCTGCTCTGATTGCATATACATGACACATGTATACTGTAAAGATGTCAGCGAAATGAGACTGCTGACAGCTTTTCTACATTAATTAAACCAATGGCGATCGTACTTTGCCTAAACCAACATTAATTATAAAGCAGCCATCCTATATTGGCCATCAGCAATTATACACTTAATATGGAATACAATGGTATAATTTAAATAAGTGGCTTTGGTCTAATGGTACAGTTGGTAATATAGCCAATTCTAAAAGATCACAATAACATCCAAATTCACAGTAATATTATTATCAGGCAAATGCCATTGTTTTAGCACCTCTGGTGAAATTATATATTTTGTTTCATGAAAAATATCATCATCTGCAATGTGCGCGTGTTAATGCAAGATTTCAACAAAACAGCGGAAACATATTTTTCTGACACTTGATAACATCTGCAATGCACTAATTTACTTCAACTGGACTAACTGGACAACTTGCTCTCTTTATAATAGAAATGCCATTGGCCAGTACTCTTTAAGTGCTGACAATATATATAATATATTCAGAAAAGCACTGAGATCCTGTGACATTATGAGGACAATACATATTGCCTAGTCTGTCTTTAGCTAGTCTTCTGTGAAATTTAAATAGTAGACCAATGCTCAATCTCTGAACTAGGCTCAGTACCAGAGTGCAATTGAGTGTATTCTTCATAGCTGAAAATTACAACCTGTCTGGCTAGCCTAATAATAAAGTCACCTAAAAAACAAGGTATGCATGTCCTAAATAGCACATGAAATTTCGAAAACAATATGGTAGTTTCAGAGACGGACATATCATCTGAGTGAAACATTTGTTTAATGGTACTGGCCAAAGAATTTATTGTGCTGTAATAACCCACATTATAGATAAGGAATAGGATCGAGATGCCAACCCACAGATATCCTGTTATCTCACCTTTTCCAGGTTCACATCTGCCTTCAGTATGTCCTGGACAGCGTTCTCGGGGAACGAGGCGTTTTGCATGAGAAACGTGGATAAGGTCTCGTTGTCATTAAGGAAATCTTTAAGCTTGAAACCTGAGAAGAGAACAAATACAGCGTTAATATGCACCTTGAAAAACGCCCACTCATTTTGGGATTAATTCAGGAAAATGCTATCCACTTTTCCACAAATTTCTCATTCATGTGCATACCTAACACGTCCCTAAGCCTTGTTTACTGTACATGTACCCACTTGCTGAATGCTCAGGTACTCATTGAGGTGTAGGGCCATTGTGTGCACTCCAGCTTTCTGGATTAGGTTTCATTTATCTGTTAAAGTTCAAGCGCATGCCTGAGCAGGAAGGGCCCTGAGGTATGCCGCAGACATGGGGTGAGCTGCACCGTCACTGCATCCGGTATGCAGTCTGGTGGGGACAAGCATTCTGGGACCACCTTGAAAAGACTGATATGGTATTCCACACGTTAATAACACACCAGCTCCTCAAAAGGAAAGATTTTTAATGGCTAGTATTGCTAGCAACACTGACCATACTATCACTATCTTTCTACAGTAACTAATAAAGGCCACTTTTATAAGCGTCCCTATATTTGTAGCCCAATTAGTGTCCCCCATTTGTAGCTAAATCGTTTAGAATCAATAAGCATAGATTTGGCTAGATAGTAATTGTCTGCAGTAGACATGCTAAACCTTCAAACAATATACATTATTTTGAAGCCTCTTAAATTGTGTAGCATCTAAAGCTAACTGAACCCTCAGGAAAATGTTTCATGAAAACCAGCACAAGAAACTAGAAGAAGTAAAAGGATGGAGAATCTCACTGCCTTGTTAAGGAACTGAAAAGGTTTCACTTGATTTTCACCACACACAAAGAAAAGTAGAGAGCAAACTAAGTGCACAGATTGTGGCATGAAAAAATATAATGCATTTTCATCCTTAAAATACTGGTCACATATATTGGTTATAAATACACGACATCTGTAAAATAAATTGTAAATACCTTGTGACGACCTTCACAATAAACCAGGACTATTGTCAAAAGTAGTTTGACAACACCTGGGCTTTTAAATCATGCTGTAAATGCACATATTCACACTTTCCCCCCAAAAATAGCTAAAACCTCCACTCGCAGTAGCCTGACGGATTTAATGCCCCCCATTCTCCTGTCTGCCTCCTCGAGGGAACAAAGGCTGGAAATGGATCCACTCTTCATTCTTAGAGAGGAGGGCCCAGGCTCCAGGAGATAATAGATTCCTGAACTGTTGGAGCCTATCCTCTGACTCCACTCTTGAGAAAGAATAAGGTGTAAGGCTGGTGAGTAGTAAAACGAAAGCTGTGGGATTTTAACTTTCACAGTCATACCAGTCATACTATTTTTGGTCAAAAAGGAATCTACATTGTTGTGTAACCATATCAAGACAGATGAATTAGTGGAAATGATCCCAAACTGATTACAGATTGGATTACAGCACTTTCCAATCCTAACTATAAAAGTGATAGAAGAAATTATTGCAGTCATGTTCTAAAAAAAGGTGTGTAAGGTTTTAAATTTTTGCATGATGTAAGGTTTCTAAACTGTTTTTTATAAATCCTTTCATAATTTCTGGAGCTACTTCCAACTCTAACAGGTGTCTACATCTCTAAAAAAAATTCACTCAAAGTTATTTGATGGGAGTCATTATTTAAATGCATCATTTACATTTTGGAGGCTTTCAGTTTTAAAATGTTCACTGAAGTTTTTTGTCATCAGGAGGAGCAGTGAACAGCAGAGAAGATTTCATGTTGCTGGAGCTGCTGTATAATATGTGGCTGCTCAAGTAGATTGTAAGCAATGAGACAAAGCCCTTCAGGTGCGGCAGTACTGTTATGATATGGTAGATTTATAACTGCTCAGCAAAATTCAGACTGTAGTTCACAGTCTCTGACAAATTCCCATCCTGCTACTTATATCACTACAACAAACTATGATCAAATACGCATGATATCAACATCCTCGTGGCAGCAAAAAATAAAAGAGTACTGAAAGAGTCATTTTTAGTCTAGTAATAGGAAATCGTGAGGTAAATGTAACACATGTGCTAATGTGAATGAGTCAACAAGGTCATATTAACAGCAAGAAAAAAAGGGTAATAATAATGGCCAGTTTGTGCATTGTTTATAAGCCAGAAAATGTTTCACAACCCTCACAGCTGTGATCCTGGTGTGAAGGAGTTTAAACGGAACTGGCTAAGCAGCTAGAGCCAATAATGTCAAACCCAGTGACCTGCACTGCTTTCATGTGCTCCACCATCTGTTTATAACCGCACAAAAATAATACAGACAAAAAAGAATGTAATCTCTGCACGAGGAAACATAAAAAAACTCCACAATACCTGGAAAGCTGGTTCAAAGCTTATTGTTATGCAAGGGTGCAGAGATTTATTCATTAGGGTTCCTTCCTCGGTTCCTTTCCATGTAATGTTTGATAGCACATTGCATTTGCTTTGCTTGCACTTGTTTCGAATTCAGAATCTGGGCATTTGTAAAGGTGCTACCACGTGCACATATTTAAACACTGAACGTGACTTCAGACAGGGATGAGACATACAGTTATAAAATGGGACAAGATAAAGATGATAAACTGATGACATCATATCGCTAGCATCCTAGGATGGGCTTTATCAGTGGTTTAAAGACATAACTCAGGTATAAGAGCACGAACAATATTGTGAAAACATGTCGTAGCTGAATTTGTCCTCCACACTCACTGAGCAGCCCAGCCAATTAACCGCCAAAAATGTACATCAGCCAACACCTTTCCTGCAATTTATTTAAAATCCAAAAGCATCCTGAGATAAAGCTTCATCAATCATGGTCTACACATGCTATAAAAATAGCACATTGAGTGACCGTATACAATTCCAACACTGATGCTCTGCCTCCATTAGACAGTCTAACACAATTATAGATTACTCGCCTGTGAGTGAGAGGAGTGTTAAGTGTTACTGGGAAGAGGGATTTCTAGAGTGTTTAGCCAGTAAGTGGTGAGGGGGAGGCAGGTGTCGCGTAAGGACTGAATAGAAAGGGGTGTGTTCACTTGTATGTGTGTGTGTGTGTGTGGATCTTCCGCCTGTCATCGCCCACACCAATCCCATCACTGACTTGTCGTGGCTCGCCCAAAATGACTGAACACCACAATCCGCTCGCCCACGTCCTTTTCCCACTGGAAAATTTCACTATATACAAAAGGAACGTCTCAGCCAATTACAGATACACATGGATTCACATATACTAAACGCCAGACATTTATCCAGTGTCCCAGCCGGATAGTGCGCCACTACAAAGTGAGGGAGACTAATCTTTAAAGTTTCAGCACAATGAGTTCAATTTCAGCTTTTAAAAGTCACATCTACTGCCTGCTTACCTGAACTGTTATTCTGCAAAGCTTTCACCGCATGGATTAGCTCTTTAAACCCATCCAGGCTCTTGTCATTCTGACTGTACAGCAGGATTTTCTTGGCATCAGAAAAAAGGCGTGAAATTCTGAAAAAAAAAGAAAGAAAAAAAGTTTCTTAACTTTCATTTCTTTTTTCTTTTTTTTAACACTAGTTGTTTTGTTCTGTAATCAAACATCAGCTTACAACATGACATGATGGCACTTATGGGCTGTTGCCATAAGCTGACAAAGGTTTAAACTTACATAGAATCATTGAAGTTGCCGACTACTCCGGGGGATTCTCCAGGGGTGGGGTGGCGGAAGCAGGGGTTGTTGGCATTGCAGACAATGCCCTGGATCCATGGCAGGGTGCCTGCCGAGGGCATGGCTTTGTTTGGAAAGTGACCTGAGACGGGCAGAGGCAAAGAATGAGAGGGACGGGGCTTAATAAACTGCTTCACTGAAGAAAAGAGTGAGAAAGAGAAACAAGACTTGGAAAGGCAAGAGAAAAATTGTTGAACCAGATCACTCAGGTGAAGGAGTGAGAAAGTCTTGTCGAATCCTTATCCTGATGTTTGAAAATGTTTGAGACTAATCTTCACTGTTAATCCTTAGTAGTCACAGAAACAGGGACTGTTCTAATATTTATTATAAACACACGCAAACAAGGAGCAATGTCTTCAGAAGTGGGTTCTACTATTTGAATCAACACAACACATTTGTGTTTGTAAATGGAAGTAAAGATATTAGTTTGTGGTTACTGTTGGGTGTAATGTCCTATTTTGTTCATGTAAACCAACATTAACCATTTACATTTTTACAATAATTCTTGACATCAAATCTTAATGAAAAATAATAAAGGGACAATGGATGTACATTATAAGCTCCAGAGAGACATGTGATGTAAAATCAGGGTAGTGAGATTGTTGTTGCTTCCAGGCTAGTGCACCTGGTTCAGATAGTATCCATGTGCCCTGTGATCATCTTATCTGGAGTTCAGAACAGGAGCTAGCAAACATCAGCGCTTTGAATCTTCTTGCAGAGAAGAAACCAGCCCTATTGAGTGACTTTATCGAGGAGAGAGTGATTGCCTAAGCATAATGCTGGACCTTTGGCCTACAGCTGAGCCCCCAGAGGATAACACTTAAAAAAGTAGGTCTGCTATCAGTCAACCTTAAGACTGCCACCTGGCCCAATGCTAAGCACAGCATAAGATAAGATAACACCTAACAAGGTAAAGAAAAAGCGATTAATAATGAATGCACTCCAATCATCAGATACTCCTCGCCAAAATACTCTGTCAATCCCTAAAATCACAACTGACCCTAACATCAGTTGTAATATATATGTCATAGATAGCCTGTTTAGCTCTAAAATTGATTACTGCTACATGCTAGCAGCGCAAAGAGGAAGTTGTCTAACCATCCTATCCTTTGGCCAGTTGCAACATGCTTGGGCTCACATGCTGCATGATTCACAGCAAAACTATTCTGCTCCCATCACCCAGACCTGGACTTTATGGAGAACTGAAATATAACTCAGCAAAAGCTTCCTCCTTCAGTATGACATCCTCCATTCCGGGACATCAGACATGTCAAGACACCACAGGATTGATCTCGGTGGGGTCATAATTTCAGTTTTTGCAACCAAAAAAAAACCCCTGATTAGTTATGAGCTGATGGTAATCAGTGAAACCACATTAAAACTAAATTCATTTTACCTTTAGACATACCATGTAAGTGGCATCAGTGATAATATATATGACCTTCTGCCACTCACTAAAGTTGAAGCTTATTCGGTAATAGCTGTTGTGGTAGAATTAAGCTTACTGTAACATAATAATAAAAGTGTCAAGTGTCAGTTGTGATATTGTAGGCTTGTCCAGCAATTGTGATTTGGAGCAACTTACACTTACATATGTTTGTCACTATCAATAATAATAAGAAGAAAATCAATTCTAAGTCGGGGTTGTGCTGAAGGTTAACTGAGTGAGAACATTTGAGCTAATGTTGTACAGGTTCCACTAATCCTGCCAGTACAGCTCTGTCCAGTCCTAGACTTCACAAGACCTCTGAACGTGTGCTGTGGTATCTCACGCCAAGACGTTAGCAGTAGATCCGTAAAGCTCTGTAAGCTGTGAGGTGGGCGTCCATGAAATGGACTGGTTTATCCAGCACATCCCACATATGCTCGATTGTAATGAGATCTGTGGAATTTGGAGGCCAAATCAACACCTAATATGATTCCTTAACAATGTATTAGGGGTAATTTAGTTTATTATCTTGCTGAGAGAAGCCCCTGCCATTAGAGAATAAAGTTCTCATAAAGTGGTGCACTTTTGTTTGGCTTGCCGATACATGTCAAAGAAAAAATCCACATGAATACCAGGACAGAAGGTTTCCCAGCAGACTATTGCCCTGAAAATCACACTGCCTTCACCACCAAGCCTTCTTCCCATAGTGCACTCACATGATGTAAAGAACAATGTTTTTCATCCGGTCACCTTCTTCTATTGCTTCCATTGCAGTTCTGATAATCATTCAAACTGAGAATATGACTAAACCAATCACATATTGAGTAATCTTTATAGCCATTTAGTTTCACATCTACTTTATAAACTACTTTACAGGATATCTACATCAGAGAGGGATATAATAATGCATAGCATTGTTGTAAATGGGTAATTATATGTAGGATAAAATACATTGCATTGTTTTCGTGATTTTTTATAGCTACTACCTTAAAATACAAATGACAGTCCAATGGCAACAGGTAGCAGCTGGCAGCTTTTCAACAAGATCTCCTATATCCATAATCCTTTGGAACCTTCATAATAATGTCGATTTTTGTCCAAGTTCACTGAGTGTGGGCCTGTTGTATAAGTCTATCATGTTTGTGCCATAGATAACATGCCAGGGGTACCTGAGGAGTCCTGAATATCCTTTACATATAAAACTTTGAAAGGAAGATTAGGAGAGCAATGAGGTCCCATAAACCCTGAATGGCAATAAAACGTCTTCCCCAATTTAACAATTGCATTTATCTTCTAAAGAATTTGTTGGCTCTGATGTCTGACATGTAGTTTTTAAAAACCTAAATCAGTCCAGAGACAGTAGTATCTTTAGAGTAGCATATTCTGACTATCAAATTTTATTATTGGCAGAATCATGTGAAACGTCTCATACAGGCCATTGTCTAATATTTCTCAAACATCTATGATTTGCAGTCACACTTGGAGGAGTACAACAGTATTCTTATCTCTGATTAAGAGAACACTTCGAAAAATACACCATGTTATCTCTGATAATGCCTGATAGCGGTGGAAAAAATCTGAGAAATCAGATTATGCACTTTTCCTCTTAAGGTGACATTATCTTGATTATTATGTAATGGCGTCTCTTAAGACATGCAATACAATCTTAATCATGCAGCAGAACTCGCTGGTGTGTTTGCAGAGGTCTCTCTGACCACAACATGTGGGAGCCATTTTCTTTTCCATTGTCAGCTCAGTAATTGAGTAAGACAACGGAAAATGAATGCCCGCCCTGCATAAATGATGCTGTGTGCAAGTCAACTGTCTGGGAGAGAACATTTAACATCAGTTTATAAACATACAATAACCTACTAGAACTTCCGTAGGAAAGTGTTTACTTACATTCATGTTGCTCATATGGGGGGTAGTTTAGTCTTACAGCAATCAAGATGAAGAAGATGAAGAGAGGCCACACAATCTCAATCAGTAGCTGGAGCTATGCAAGATATGAAGAGAAAAAAAACACTCAGCATTTTCATTTAAGTGCAAACAGCCCCCCATTCCCTACACCCCCATTCCCCTTTAATGATGAGTGCTTGTCCTTTGCTAATAGATCTTACAGGAAGATGAAGGTTTTAGACTGCACACCTCCTCAATTCTGTGGCACTCTAAAGCTGTTCCACTGCTCGTGTTCTCATTGGCTGACTCTTATTAATACCACTCATTATTAATACATGACAGTCTCATCAGTCATACATCAATAATCCATTCCCAGATTTAGAAAGCATGCATGCAGAAGAAAGGTCTGCCCATGTCTACTGATCACTGGGCTGCATCTCTGAATCTGGCAACATGATGTTGCCTTCACATAAATGTATGCACCTTCCATTTTGTGAAGTGAGCACTAGCTACACTAGCTTTGGGTTTCCCTGATCAAATGACATGTTTTGTTTTTGTTCTAAATAAAAAGCACACATCCTCAAGAGGGAACACAGTTCTGCACATTGCAAAACACAATTACTGTTTATTTGCTGCAATAATATTCTCGCTAACAAT
>JBBKCR010000122.1:3969807-3979821 GCA_037577295.1 Ladigesia roloffi | reverse complement strand
TATATAATTATTATGTATAATATACTTTCAAAGTATAAGGTAATAGATATAAATGTGTTATACATTTTGTCAAATTGTCTATAAGAATTTTGTCATTGTCTTTATGATTCCCTTCACTTTTACGAAGTCAAACGCCTTGTTGCTCATTTTGCTCAGAGTGCCTGGGCAAACTTGACCCACATTTCTGAATTGATGGCTTTTGTGTGGAGTTTTTTTTTTATATTATTTTTTATTATTTATCTCATTTGGAGCACAGAGACGAACATGATGGTGTGAGGGATGCCGTTTTTTTTTCTCATGTACAGTATTTTTGAACATGTTATGACTGATGATAACGATGTTGAAAATTGTCTTTTTCTGACAAGGGACCTGTAAGTGTATTGTGGTTTTTCTTTTTGTTTGTTTGTCATTCTCTCACATTACGAGGGAGGAGAAATGTGACTTTATGGGTTAGCTGGAAGACGCTTTGTAAAACTTTTGGAGCAAGTCCAGACATGTACTGTAGCTGTGAAATATGAGCATGAATTGAGGGGGAAGAAACAAAAACCACTTAACATTTGCCACACTATTCAAATGCTCAAAGCATGTGAAGAATTGCACTAAGATGGTATCATGGAATTACATGAAAGGTACTTGTAAAACAGCATTTGTATTTAAAAATATAGTAGAGTGTTACATGAAGGTTGTAGAGGGGTTTCTCTCTGTCGACTCATTCATCCTCAAAACCTTGAGAATGCAGTAGACAAGTGTCACAGAATCTTTTATAAGAAATAGTGAGAGCATTTAACTTTCTGGGGATAGACTCACTGGGTAGAAGGTTCCTTACACAGAGTTCAGTGTTGTGCTTATTGATTCTGCTCCAGTTGTGGAGGATCTGGGTCAGAAGGGTTGGTCCTGTATCCGTGAAAAAGAGCGGCTTCTGAAGCTTGAGGCAGTGCTGAGTAATGACAGTTACCGGCCCTTCCCAGCAGCCCCCTCCCCCATTTATTTTTGCCAAATCCGAGCACAACGGGAAAATTCAGACAAAGTGCACAAGGCTGTATTGTGCTAACTGGTTGAAAACCAGTTTGTTTTTGTTTCGGTCTGTTCCTTTTCTTCTCCCCTCTCTCTCCTGTTTCTCCCCCCTTCAGCCTGGCAGCTGAGCCACTGCTGTATGGCAGGGCCTGGCCTGGCCTGTCACTGTCCATTAGAGAGACGTAGAAAAGCTCTGCTTAGAGTAAGAGCCAAGCTAGCAAGGCCCATAGCCACTGCACACACACACACACACACACATAACACACACATGCACACACATACACAGATATGACCTGCATGCTCCTGGTCCAGGCTTTTTCTAACTCCTGAAAACAAAAGAGCCATTTTTATAGAACATGAAATTGTTCGGCATTAGAATCCACATGACTTAAACACCGACTTTAACTTCTAGAACGATAGCTTTATTCAGCATAAGTCACAGTTTCTTTTTTTTATGATTATTTTTTGTTTACTTTTCCGAGATGTGAGTCGATCTCCTCTTCATTACTGGAAACTGTGCTTCTATTCTTGTCACTCCTGGGGAATAGGCCGTTTCTATCTAAAGAAACTGTTATGAATAGGCAATACATCAGTTTACTCGTCTGGTGTAACACTAGCTCTTAGCTTTTACCTGCAGTAAAGTTGTTTGTAACAATGAACTAAGTTTTTGGTTTTGTTCTGTTTTTTTATATCTATGATTTCATATGTATCTTGTTTTTTAAAGTAATAAAATGGAAGAAAAAAAAATGTCTTCAAATTCTTGTGCCTGATTTGCAGTGCTGCCTACATGTTGTATATGGGTGGGTTCAGGTGGGTGATATGACACTATGTAGAGGCATCGGGAGAAATTGATTCACATCTCCGTATGTTATTTGTAAAACAAGAAGTACATTTAGACAAAGTTGGTAATAAAATATTTATTAGTTATATTACAAATATAAAATAGTCAGTATAAAAATAAGTGCTGAAGTATAAAAGCCATTCTTCAACTGAGATACACATGTGAACATTGTGACTACACACTAAAACATGCAGTCCCATTATACTGTCCACTAGAAGCAGAGATCTTTGGTTTTTCTCTTATTTTAAGGATAGAACACATTTAGGATTCCTAATTGATGAACCAAGGCCATGATTTATTTTCCTTGTGGATCCAGAAGCAGATTAAGTGCCTTTGTTGAATGTACCATTTGTTACTGTGTATTACAGTCTATTTCCCCTCTACTGGTTAAATTCAGATTATCTATTAATAACCATCCCAATATTTTTTTCCAAAGTTGAATACGACATTGTCTCCTGAAGTCTAGTGAATGTTTGGTGAATGGTACAGCAGGGTAAGACGTTTTAATAGAGGATCCTAACTTCCTAAATGATCCCATATTGGCCCCAGTCAGTTGCTCCGTATCTTTGTATGTCTATATTGCAGCGCTTACTAATGCTATCCCAGAGTGCACTCTGCCACTACCCCTGACCCAGTTCATCAGCTGACCCATCATGAGCAAGATCAAATTTGGCTGAGGGAATGATTGAAGCAGGATTAAGAAACATTGCTATAAAGTGTTCCTGGACGGTTCTCTCTGGATCTCGATCTTCATCCTCGGCCTGAGTTTTCTCCTGCATTAGTGTGTTGCTGTCTAAGCAGCATTGTTGTCCTCGCTGATGACTAAGTCCAGATCCTTGTCCTTGCATTGGCTGTCCTCTGAAGCGTACTCCTTCTGTAGCCTCTCCAGCTCGCTGAGCTCAGCCTGCAGACGCTGCAGGTGCAGAGTCCGCCGGTTCACCAGGAGCTTCATAGGGAACGGGTTTAAATCCACAAACGCGATGCTTGTCAGTTTCCTGTAAATATTGGACAGAAAAGTGTGGCTTCTTTATTTAATAAATTTGGTGAAAAATCTAAATCACAAAGCTTTTACCTTCCACATATGGAGTTGAGCAGATAGCTAAAATGTGCTTCTTTAATTTTGTACTGGAGCTATGAGGCTCATGAAACTAACCAGTGATGGACAAAATAATACATACTGTGTTTGACCAATGCTAATACACATTACAACGTCTGGAAACCTGTTCACTCAGAATGTTGGAATATACACAAATGTACTAATGTACCTATGCTTGCATTTGTTATTGTCATTATTTCATATTAGAAAATATTGAATATTGAGTTATATTTTTACATTTTAATGCTATTTTGGAAAAAAACAGGTAATCCTTTCTTTGGCCAAGGACAGATCCAAAGAGAATATAAGATTCTTGGTACACTACTCTGTGTCTTTTACTGCTGATAGGGGGCTCTGAAACACTTTTAGACTCACTCCGCACATCAGAAATGTCACACTTTGATCAGACACTTTCACAGACCTACAGGCACCTTTCCTTTCAGGGTTTAAGACAAAAAAAAAAACGACATACAGCGATGTGACCCAAATACATTTGATGTCGTCCCCTGCTCACTGCAAGCTTGGCCATAAACTGCTATAACTTGCATGTGTACTGGGCTCTGTGCTGTGTGTGAGCTTTATGAATTATACATGCTGGAGTCTGTCTTCAGAGTAAAAATAGCAACACTGTCTACAGCTCTGAGACTGTGCTGAAACAAAGCAGCGGAGGGGAAGGAACCCATATTGGAAAGGTCAGCAAGTGCATTTTTTTGTCATGGACCCTCTTGGTTGATATGAGGCTAATGGAAATTTGCTTGAAGGAAAAAAACATTACACCAGACAGAGAGTATTGTCTGTAATTTCTCATTTAGATGCACTATGATTAAGAAGGAAAATCATGACACCCCTTTTTTCTTGCATTTTAATTTATATTTAAAATATTTATTAATTTGCATGCTCATGCAACCATGGTTCTACACATAGCAGTGTCCTTCCAGCTCATATACAGTTTAGCTGAGGTACTGCATTACTGCTGCAGTTCAGTCAATATGGTCAAATGACCTACTTAATGCAGTAGTTCTCTAAAGCCAGTAACTTTCTCAGGTCAGTGGTCACCAACCTGCTTCCATGCTTACCAAAATCTGACACAGCCAAATAGGGGAAACTGAAAAACCTGATGAGATGGGTGTGGCAGATTGCAGTTGAAAATAAACACTGCAGGAAGGTAGATCTCTAGGATCCAGATTGGTGACCACTGTCATAAGGCTACACATACAAAATGTATGCAATATATGACTAGCGGACACGTTTTAGCCAGTGTTATTCATTACCTTGTGATGTATGAAATCACAAAATATGTGAAGCTGTGTGTTGTGTTATGAAAGTTAACCACATCTACCCAGATATTTACAGATACTGAGTCGGCCCAACAAGGTTTTTCAAGCTGAAAAGTTTAGTCCTTTTAAATAATCAGTGTCCTTATCAGTATGATGTTAATAAAAGTGTTCCCCTACCTGCTGTCTGTAACTGTTTTGGTGAAGAAACGGAGGTACTGGTAGATTCCCACACTGTCGCTGATCTTCAAGATGTCCTCTTCTTTGTATTTGAAAAGAGCAAGTGCATATCGGAATATCACCTGCGAATCAATTAATTCACAGATTACATCACAGTGTTTTGGACTGATCAAGGGTGAACCTGCAAGTGTCAATCATATGGGTGTTGGATTATGTAATATATGTAACAAAATTTGTTTTGCATTATCGCTAGTCTCAGGTTTCAGATAAAATATCTCTTTTAATACAAATATTTTTTTACAACGTAATTTTGAACCATTTTTATTGTTGCATTCCTCAAGAAATGATCGTGAAAGATGGACAGATGACTTTTAGGTGAATAAAATGGGAAAAATGGAGTGAAATTAAATAATAATGAGAATGGTTTGGTGGCTGACTAAGCTTGAAATGCAGTGTTGTACCTTTGTGCCTTCATAGAAGAACGCGTCCCAGACTTTAAGCAAAATGTCACTGGGCAGACTCTCTACAAACACCACCATGAACCAGTTAAAGGTGATGAGGGACACATCCACACTGTGCTCTTCAAAATGGGCAGCGAGCCGCGGCAACTTCTCTGCCATAAACTCCTTAAACACACGCTGGTCTGCCTGTTTTTGGAGGAAGTCAGGGCAGAGAAAAGAGGAAACACTGAATGTAATCAAAATGCTTCTTTTTGTGAACTATCTTGGCTAGTAGAAATGTTTATTTTTTAACAAACTGGTACCTGAGAACCCAGTAAAGTTTTGGTGTAGTAGTCCTGAGGCATGAGGAACTGCACTATGTCCACCAGGCACCAGAAGGCATCTTCTTCATTCTGCAGTACCAGCAAGGCAAGAGCAGCCAGCCTAAAACATCATGCCATGTGTGTTAAATATCATATCACATACAACTGAACAATGTTGTTTTCACACTCACACAAATGCAGTCCGCCTTTAAGATTCCTCCAGGTTTTATGCTGGCAATGTAAAATAGATGTGATGTAGAGTGACCACTAGATGGCAGGGTTTCCTTTAATATGCTCTGCTACACTGAGGCCTGTTAAAAAAGGCAATACTAGCCTAATACAAATACTGCACCAAACTAAATCAATGTTTCAATGTGGTCCTGGAAGCCCTCTGCTCTGCCTGTTTTAGATTTATCTGCTTTATCACACCCACTACCACCCAGTATGGAGCTGGTTAGTGGAATCAGGTTTTACAACATGTCACCCATTCACCCTGGATAAGGAATGTGACTGTAAATTACAGAGCTGAAAGTGGCTTCTTGATTTATTCATTTTTGACTCCCCCAAAACAGTAGAAAACAGCAAACTGTCATTATATCAAGTACCCCATTCATCTCCCTTGCTGATTAAAGTGAGTGCGGATCACAGACATTGGTTTTTGGAAGCGTTCTGGAGCCCTTGTGGTGAGTTCCACATTAAATCATGCCACTATTTAATGCAGTGGTGCCTAAGGGCCTGGGATTCCGGCCACCCAGCACTGGTTCTTGGTCTTGTTACCTGTGTGCAAAGATTTCTCTGGATTTTCTGAATATTTTAATGCAATTATATACCATAGATTTAGCTGAAATCCTCAAATTTTCCCCTCCCCATCTTCACAGCTGAAAATGTGTTTTTTATACCCACCGTTTTACAGACCCAGTTATTTTACTAACCTAATGAAATGTGTTCCACTAAGTGTTTTTATCACCAAATATATTTTCCACAAAAACATTTAATATGCTGTCATTGTTCTATTTTTATTTAATTATAATTATACATGGCATGACAAAGAAACAAAAACTCACAGCTTGCACCTTAGATATTACTGATCAAAAGTAAATGTTATTCTTTCACAACTAGAATTAATTAGGTCATTTCACTGTAATAATTACACAGTAATCGTATAATGTGAACTGAATGAAAATAGTTTAGAGCGAAACTAGCAAGCTAGTGCAATAGTGTTTAGAACAAAGGAAACACTAACAAATGCAGGGCAGGGGTACACCTGAGTCATGGATGGGGTCCACTAGTGTAAACCATCCAGGACACTGAAAACACGTACCTGTTGAGTCCCTGGCAGTAGCCAACCGTGGGGTTCTGCCAGGCGAAAGCCAACAGGACCCGGTGGAGCTGCTCCAGGGCAGGGCTGGAGGGGGAGGAGAAGTACTGGTTGGTGGTTAGTGTGCGATGCAGGTCCAGCTGAATCTGTCTGGATGCGGGGTGTGGCGTGGTGCAGCTCTTCTTGCACAGCTCCTGGAACAGGTCCGGATGGCGCTTCCGAAATGACTGGGTCCTGGCTTGCACCATCCAACGCCACACTCGCCTCCTGTACTCTCGTGGTATGCCCCACCGCACCAGTGCCTTCAGCTCAGAAGATGAGGTGAGCTCATCTGGGGAGCGGCCACCCAGATACTGAATCCAGCGGGCCAGTAGGGACCTGTCCTCCACGTCCTGGTTCAGCAGGTTATGGGAACGGATCTCCAGAGCCTGGATTTTAGACAGCAGCTTCATGTCTTCCACTTCATAGTCAGGGATGACCTTAAAGCCATACTCATCATACTCCCTGTGGAACAGAGATAGTGAATAAAACACAAATTGTCTACTTTCCTTAGGACTGTGAAAATATGTATATAGGCCAAGCCCCACACGTTTCCCAATTGTAAATATCAAAATGGTTTTATTTCCATTGGGATCTGCAATGTCTAGTCTAGCACATGATCATTTCTTAATTAATTACCTTGTGTACATGGAGCTAACTCAAAAAGCCACTAGCAGACACAGCTGTGTACTGTATTAATGTTACTGACTGTTGTATAATACTGATGGAAATGCACCGAGAAATTTAGGGGTTTGGGTAAATGGCAAAAATGCTTACAGTTAACATAATAGAGGTAAGATGAATCCAGTTTAAATGGTGATTTATAGTACATTCAGCTAACAAAAACTTTGGTGATTTGCTGATTATTTAAATTGGGCGTGATGTACAGTGCAAGAATGCTCCAAGAATATTTGAATCTTTGAAACCTCTATTTAGAAACAGGATTTCTTAAGTTTGTAAAGTGACCAAAATACCAAAAATGTTACTGTAATTAAAGGCATACACCCTAGCTTTGACTGAATTGAAGCTTTTCTGTATTCCTAAACAGTTTAACCCAGACAAGTCTGTGCTTTTACCTGACGCTGTCAAGTTTGATCGCATCTTTGAGATTTTCCTGCAGTGCGTCCTCTATGAGAGTCCTTACAGCATCTCTCTGTTCTGCATTGAGTTCTTTGCTCTCCTGAAGTTTTCGCAAGACCCCCAGGTACCGACTTTCCATCTGACAGTTGCTGGCCTCCAGAAAGGCACACTGACACACACACACACACACATACAGATTATCTCCACAACTGAAACCTTGACTGTAGCCACAGGCAAAAAGCAATTCGAACTAAATGAAGTCAGTTGTGATTTTGTAAGAACTGCCAGTTAAGAAGCTATATGCTTGTGTTAGATAATTAAAATGACTTTTAATTAGTCACTTGATTTGAATCATTTCTAAAACCTATGCTATATTTTGATACTGTCAGTGTTAAACATTTCATTTTAAACGATCCTACCTTCACCATAAGAGATTTCTCCTGTTCCGAGCTATTCCGCCATAGTCGGGTCAGCTGATAGATCTCAGAGTTGAGGAATTTATTCTGGGTCTTATACGCTTCTATATCATCCTGAAACATACCAAAAACCATGTTACTGACAAAGTAATCAACACAATGGTCCACTCAGTGAGAAAGCACCTCCAAGGCAAACTGCACTGTATTAGAGCTTTTTATAGGTACTAGGCTGTAACCTCACCCACAAACAAAGGGACCATTTCTCTATTTACTCCACTTGGCAAGATTGTTGTGTTTAAGAATAAGTTGGGTCAAGCTCTAACTGTGCCACCATAAATCTGCTTGAGTAAGAGTGGACCAAAGAGCAGTCACTCATGTGGGTCTAGTGCTTATTCCTAAAAGAAATGCTGAACACATACTGAAATAAGTCAGCAAAATACCTTATAGTTTATAAAATTATCATTTTTATACAATTAGCCCCGACAGCAGCACTATTGTTGGGCAATGAACTGAAGCAAATATGTACATAAGTTATACTGATAATCTAGTTCAGAGATCCCCAACAGAAAGTAAAGATCTACTTTCCTGCACAGTTTAGTTCTGACCAACCACTAAAGAATCTTCTCCACCCAACCAGAGATATTAATCACCCACAGACATGAATCAGCCAGAGCAGTTGTGGCAGATTGTAAATGGAATTAGAATCTACAGGACGGTGAAGTAGGGCCAGGGATAATGACCCCATATTTAGAATGAGTGTGCACAGAATGTTGTCTTGTCTCATCCCATTTAGTTTTATTGTTACTCGTTTTCCTTTTCTAGCAGTATGTCCTCTCTGCACTTGTGGTCGTGTGTTCACTTCTGCTCTGCGTTTGTGTTGCATCATGGCCCTGGAGGCACCTTGTTTTATTTTACTGTGTACTGTGTGTATATGTTAGACATGACCTTAAAAAACTATGGACTGGACATAAAGTGCAAAAATTCAAAAGAGCATTTGAGAAATATATCTGCACATTAAGTGTTTTCGCATGTGTAATAACCATCCACCGCCTGGTTGGTTAAACAATCCCTATTTCTTCATCAAGTAATAAAGTAATAAATGCAAACATAAAACAGGAACCAAACATTTTTCAGGTCTACAAAACATAAGGAACCATTTTGAACAAGAAATCTTCGTTATTTTTTAGTAATTTCCCTGGTGACTCTTTTAGCCACATGTATGATGTTTTCAGGGCTCAGCATCAGCTCACCTTAAGGCTGTCCAGCTCCTGTGTGAGTTGTTTGAAGGTTTGCGTGCTGAAGCAGTCAGAGGAAATAGTGCGTCCTGGGTCTGCCATGCATGCTGCCACTTGCTCAGAGAGTTTGAGGATGACTTCCTGCTTGGCCTGGTTCTTCTCCATTAGGAGCTTCGCATTGTCCTGCAACTCAGCCACGTGTGCATTATGCTCGGCGAGTCTACCCTGTAGAGCTTCATTCTCACGTCTCTGCTGCTCCAGCCGTTCCCGCAGGTCAGCCGCGCAGCGCTCGCCATGCCTCAGCAGCTCCAAACGCTCCTGCTCACCCTCCGTCGCCAGAAACTGAGCACACGCACGCTTCTCCAACTGAGCTGCTTCCAGGGCTTTGTGCAGTAGCCACACCAACTCCTAACAACACACACACACACACACAAATCACACAAATGTGGTACCAGGTAAAAGAGCTGAAAAAAGTATTTGGTTTTATTGCAAACTGTGGAAATCTAAATTTGTGTCAGATAAACCAAATTAACACAAAAAGCGGAACAGTGAAGTTACAAAAAGTGGAACAGTGAAGTTACAGGGAGTAGAAGTACAGAAGGTAGAGGATTTCAAGTACTTAGGGTCTACAATACAAAACAATGGAGAAACTGGATAAGAGGTGAAGAAGCGTGTTCAGGCAGGTTGGAATGGGTGGAGAAAAGTGTCAGGTGTGATATGTGACAAAAGGGTTTCAGCGAGAATGAAAGGAAAGGTGT